>JBAMAV010001686.1:0-408175 GCA_037043315.1 Amiota communis | reverse complement strand
GTTGGTTGGTTGGTTTCCGTGGCTGGCTCGCATAATCCACTACGAGCCACAATTAGCACTAGAGTGCCATTTTGATACCACTTCCTCGCCGAACGCAATCAGTCTTACTAAATCCAACCTGTCGAATTTAGGTATTTGAGTAGATCACCCGGACATGTGACTGAAAAGTCCGAGAGATTGTCGATGAAATATTTGCCCAGAAACTTATTTCTAGTCTTTGCCAAGGCTGGGCATTGACATAGAAAGTGGGTGAGTGACTCCTCTTCCTCTTCGTTTCCGCAGCTCCTATAATGGCTTCTAAACGGAATACCCAGTCTCTCCGCGTGCATACCTACACACCAGTGACCGGTAAAAACCGCTGTGAGCCTTGCGGTATCCGAGCGTCTTCTGTTAATGAGTCTAAAAGACCTATTTTCGTTGTAACAGGGCCAGGTAGCACGTGCCGCTCTGCAAGATTCCAGATCTTTCCACCGTCTGTTAGCCAGCTGGCGGAAAAACAGGAAGTTGCCTCTCTTGACGACCGCCAGGGGAATCGAGACCTGTTCCGCCAACGATACATCAAGAGAAGCACCAGAACGAGCCAATTCGTCAGCCTTCTCATTCCCCTCTATGTTCCTATGGCCGGGAACCCATATGAGAGTGATATCAGCTTGACGACTTAGCTCGCTCATCGTCGACCTGCATTCCTTAACGAGCTTTGACTTCACAGTGGTGGATTGCAGTGCTTTGAGTGCCGCCTGGCTGTCAACGAAGATAGCTATCTCACGACCTTTCGGTGCGTTATTTTTGGCCAGCCGACATGCTTCCCTAATGGCAAGGACCTCCGCCTGAAAGACTGTGGCCTCGTCGGGTAGCCGGAAAGAGTGGTCCAAGCTTATTTGTGGTGAGTGCACCACTGCTCCTACACCGCATTCCATCTTCGACCCATCCGTGAAGATTGAAATATCAAAATCACTCTGAAAGCTGTTCTCTTTCCATTCCATCCTGGTAGGAAATTTTACCTTGAAGTCGCTCTCAAAGCTATTGTGCGCCACTATATAGTCTGTTGTTTTCTTGAACATAGGATTATTAACCACTCCTAGTATATTGCTATGTCCATATGGTCGTTCTGCTCAGCAGCCGGTTTCTTTTAACCTTACCGCACTGTTGCAGACCATGTTTTTGATATGGAGGTCAATTGGGAGAAGATATACCAGCACATTGAGTGCTGCCGTAGGGCACGTGCGCATGGCTCCTGTGATTACTACACATGCCGACCTCTGCACCCCGATAAGTTTGTGCACTATGTAGCTCTTTCCTAGAGCTGGCCACCAAACAATTGCCCCATATGTAAGAATCGGACGCACTATCGCTATGTACATCCATGCTGTTATTTTAGGGCGTAGGCCCCATCTCTTACCAAGCAATCTTCTGCAAGAGTAATAGGCCACAGAGGCTTTCCTAGCCCGTAGCTCTATATTGGATTTCCAATTGAGTTTTGCGTCCAGCATAGCTCCCAGGTACTTGGCCTTGTTGGAAAGATGAAGCTGTTGTCCATTCAGAAGAGGAAGGGGGAAAGTCGGTATTTTGGTTTTCGTTGTGAAAAGCATCAGTTCCGTCTTGCTTGGGTTAACGTTTAGACCACATCCTGTGGCCCATTTTAACAGTCTCCCCAGAGCTCCCTGCATGATGTTGCTTATCACACTAGGAAACATCCCTGATACCATGATCACAACGTCGTCCGCATAGGCGACTACCCTTGCCCCTGTCTCCTCTAAAACCTTGAGAATGTTATGTATGACTAACAGCCACAGCAGTGGAGAGATTACCCCTCTACTGACATATCTGGTTAGAGTCGAGTTTCCTAACTCTGACTGCACTCTTCTGGTTTTTAGCATGTTAACTCTCCATTCCCCAATGTCTTCCTCTACGCCAATCCTAGCTAGAGAATCCTGGATAGCACGTGTACTAACGTTATTGAATGCACCCTCTATATCTAAGAATGCTGCGAGAGAATATTGTTTATAGTAAATCGCCCTCTCTGCCGTGCGGACAACCTCATGTAGAGCCGTTTCCGTGGATCTACCCTTGAGGTATGTGTGCTGGCAAGATGGGAAATTTATCAATAATGGACTGAAGATGGAGCTCCAATACCCATTCCATCGTCTTCAATGGAACGATGTTAGGCTGATTGGCCTGAAATCTTCTGCAGATTCATGACCAATTTTCCCAGCCTTTGGTATAAAGACTACCGTGACTCTTCTCCAACTCATTGGTATGTGGTTTAGACCAATACATTCCCTAAAAATCAACCTTAGCCACGGAACTACCCTGTCCCGTAGCTTCTGTAGCATTATCGGAAGAATTCCGTCCATGCCAGGCGATTTATAGGGCGAAAATGTATTGATTGAGTGTGCGATCTTGTCCTCTGTGAAGATCGAGTCAACGTCTCGTGAAGGTTGCCGTACGGGTACTTCCGAGTCAGTTGTCGTATCTTTGCAGTCGGGGAAATGTGTTTTGAGTAGGAGATCAAGAGTCTCAGCAGATGATTCCGTCCATGTTCCGTCTTCCTTTTTCAAGAAAGAGGGATTTACCCGTTCCTTGGCCAGAACTTTTCCTAATCTTGCTGAGACAGAAGAAGACTCGATCGACTCACAAAATTCCTTCCAACCATTATTTTTGGCGTTCCTGATGGCTTTTTTGTAAGTCTTGAGACAGTCTTTGTAGACTTGCCAGTTGTTATCCATGTAACACTGATTGAAGAGCTTTCTCGTTTTCTCTCTGAGTTTCGAGAGCTCTGCGTTCCACCACTGTGGGAAACTTTTATGGCTCCTTCTAATTGGACAGGATATCTTATACGCTTTGCTGAAAGCTTCCTCAAGATATTTAACCCTCCTTTCAATTTCGTCCTTGGAGTCAATGTTTGAGCATGTAAAGGTATTCATTTTCGATTTAGCTACCCTTGTAAAAACATCCCATTTTATATTGCGTGGGTTTCTAAATAGAACAGAATCCGTTGTCTTCAAATTCAGATTGTAGAGTAGCCAACTGTGATCCGAGAAACATCTTTTGTTGGAAACTCTCCAGTTTTCAACCTGAACCTCTGAATTTTCGGACAGAAGAGTTATATCTAGTACCTCTTCCCACCCCGGGAAGCCTTCTGTACTAGGGTATGTGAAGGTTGGAGTATTTCCTCTATTGCAAACTAGCAGACTGGAACTACTAATAAAATTAAAATGCGACTCACCCCTTTCGTTATCCTCGGTGCTTCCCCATAGCGTCGCATCCTAGAAGTAGGGGAGTGTTGCTGGCTGTCGCACTGGTGGTCAACTGCGAACCTAATCCGGAGGCGCCTCTTTGTTGTGTGCCATGTACACCGATGCTATAAACATGGCTTTCTCTTCCAACACTTCGATTTTAACGGTTGTCAAATCACCTGTGCAGAATTGAGGACAAAGGAAAGAATTTACATTGTTTTTGACTAAAATACATGTTCTTGGCTTGTCACATACCTTATAGTATAGTATCTTGTAGTTTTTGTTTCTGAGCCCCCAGAATGTCAGTGCCTCTGACCCAAGGCTCTCGGACGATGCATATGTCAACGTCCTCCTCGCCTAGGAAGACGGCAAGATTATCCGAGGCATTCTTGGAATGCTTTAGGTTAATCTGCACGATCTTCAGCATCGGTAGTTGGTTTCTTTGGGGTGCTTGTTGTTTTGTCCTGAAGCGTAAGGTCATCCATCAGCTTGTTTGCAACCTGCAACTCATCTGATTCTTCTTCTGATGACCGGAAAATTATTAGTTTGGCGTACCTCACGCCAAACCGCATTTTGTGGTCAGTTTTCTCCAACTCCTTAACAGAATCTTCGTTTATGGAGAGGAGCAGAGACATGCTGCTTTTTTGTTGACCTTCATCTTTGATGACAATCCAGTCATTCATAGGCATGGTAGGGTTCTGCCGCTGCAGAAGCTGTAGCACCTTGCAGTGCTCCACCTTCATAACAGGCAACCAAATGCGAGCTCTCGGCCGTCTTGGGATGTACCGAGCTGGAATGAGCTTAAGCCTTAAGCCCTCCCAAGCATTGCTTATCTTAGCAATGCAATTGCCCAGAAACTCCAAAGACGGACGATCGTCGCACTTGATCACCCTGCAGCCGCGGAGAACCACAGAAGAGTCGAATCCTGGTGGAGATGAACACAGATCAGAGAGAAGGTGTTCCATCACCAGCTCTGTTAACCTGGGTTCAATCTCGCCCCATTTCTCGAATACCTTTTTAACGCCGTTGGTGACTTCATCAACAAGTGCCACCGTCAGCTCATCCCGAGCAACGTCGCTAAAAAGCATCTTGGCGCTTGTGGAGGGACCTTTTTCGTTGGTTGTTTTAGCAACTTTACTCTTACGAGAATTTGTAATGGTCTTATCCTGAGAGCGATTACCTTTAGTCGCTTTTATAGGTTTCACGTGAGTGGACATGTACTCCACGTACTTGTCCACCACGGCCTGGTATTTTACCTTGTCAGCTTGGTCGAACTCATGTATCGTCCCACTCTCCTCATTTTTGGCTATCTTGCTTAAGATGAAGAGGGCTTTTTGGTACAGGTTCTTTCTGACCATCGCTTCCGACTTGCCTTTCCTCGGCCTTGGTGCACTGTTACTTGCCAATTCTGTCGGTTTTGCGCTATTTCCGATAGCCACCGACGTAGTTGTTGCTACTGTTGTTAACGCCACAGCCTGCCCGCTGTCAGCGGTGACTAGTTCCTGGCTCGAGGCCAGTAACTCGTCCTCAGAGCTCATACCTAGCTCCACTTCGTCATCTGTTAAGATGTTTACACATTGTTTTTTAAAATTATGGTTCATTTTTGGTCCCACGAGTGTAGGGGAGAGTAGGTCCACCGGGGCATAGCCCCCTGTACCCCGGCAAGGCTAAAGTTTAAACCGGAGGTGCCAGGTATCCGGAGTCCACCGTTATCAGACACACTCAGGCAGTGCCATTCATCCCATGGGCACGGTTATACACCCGGGATTGCGGGTTTTATCGAGTTTACCTCTCTAGATCCGCCATATTCAGTAAACAGCAGGGACACTTCGAGCAGGATGTGGCTCCTCACCACGTATGGACTGTCTTGAGCACCAAGCCCCTGGTTCTTTACCAGAAAACCTTGTCCCCCCAGATATGTTGAGTGATGTAACCATTTTATGACTGCTTTAAAAGCTCGCATTTCTTTCATTGGTAGCCAAGGTATTCCGTATTAGTGTCTTCAAGTAATCCAATAATCTTTTAATAGCTATCGTTATAGGCTGTCATTACTCTTACTTGACCATTGTTACCAGCTTTATAAGAGAAACATTGTGCATCAAGGATTTCGGTGAAATAATTTAGTAAATCACCAATATTAGAAACTGCCGGAATGAAAATGATTTAGGTATGTTGTTAGGGATATCTATTGTAATAAGATGAACCAATTAAAATTAGTCTCCTCAGCTAACGTGATAGACAAACATATAGATAGTGGTACTGGAAACCCCTTTTACCTGGGAGCCGCACTAGGCGCAAACTCATTCTCTATTTAATGCTTTGCTGTTGGCCACAGATAGATTTCCAACTGCAACTTCAAAAATGATGTATGCTGTTTGGGCATTGGTGATGCCAACGTTGTAACTGATGATTACTCACTGATTTGTCACGAAGAGCAACGTTTGGTTGATGAACGTCGTAAGCTGGAAATTAAACGTGAACGTTTAGAGCGCGAAAAGGCTGAATTGCAACGTTTGGAGAGAGAACGTCAAAAGCTCCAACGCAAGAAAATTAAACTTGAGCGACACGAATTGATGCGTCAACAGATAAAGATTATGCAATCTCGTGAGAAGTTACCAGTTAAACGTTCTACTAAATGAAAATCTCATGATCGTTACATAGAGGCTCCTGAACGTAAAAGAAATGCATTTGATGCCCAGCCGGCATCAATATTTGATCCGAATGTTGTCGAGTCAAGAAACTCATTGTCAACGAAACGTAGCATAGAGTATTGTTCCAGTTCAAATAAACGTTTCGCAGGTAGTGTGGTTCCAGTGACAATCTTTCATCATTTGGTATTTTTGGTTGGTATGAGAATAGGTCGTATGGTATTTTTCACCCTGCTCCCCCCATTCCCCATTTGTTAATCGTGATATTTGTATTTTTGTATGAACAATATCCAATTAATTTAACCGTCGTTCATTGACATGAAGTGCCGTGCTTCTTAGACAGTCGCAAGGGGCCCATTTGGGCAGTTGAACGAATAAAGCAAGAAACATGCGAAATAGTAGAGCAGAAAGAACAGACGAAAAAAAATCCAACAAAGCATTGTAATCTCTCTCTTACAATCGTCGAGAGTCCCTCAGAGTAAAACTCCCTTACTAATGACAATGCAGAAACAGAGTAGAATGAAAAGATACTGAAATATTGTAGATAAATGAACTACAATAACAACAACAGCAAATAATGAAAAAGTGAACTAATGTAGCAAAGACGAAAATTGCAGCAGCTACATAAACGCTGATCATAATTTCGCGATAAACGAATAATAATATTATTAATAATTAATAAATTTTAAGTATGTTTAATGTAAAAATGTTGTTCCTCGCGTCGTTCTTTTGGCCGTCTGCCTTTGTTCAGCGTTTAACACTGCCTCTCTCGATCTTCTTCGTTGTTGCTTCAAGCTTCGTTGAACGTCGTTGGTTGTGTGGTTCTTCGTTGCCGCTCCTGTCGTCGTCGTAGCTTACTTCGCTGTTCGTTTTCTTCTCTGGTTGCTTCTTCGTTATTTGTGACTTGGTAGTTGATCTGCACTTTCAGATCACCTACCATCCCACATTCGGCCATTCTGACTATGCATTCGCCTCGAATGCTTCGTCGTCGTCTACGACCCACGGTTCCAAATATTCAGAACATGTTGAAGTGTCTTTAGGCCCATCACTGTTGCCTATTTTTTTGCGTTCGCATCTTTGTGCCAACTAGCAACTCAAACGGGGAGGTGTCTATGCTCCTGGAGAATGTTGAGTTTATTGCTTGCTGGACTTTGCCCACATGTTTGTACCATTTGCAAGGTTCGTCTACGGTTAGTTTTGAAAGAACTGAAAGGATGACCGCATTGAGTCTTTCTACTTGCCCATTGACACGTGGTAGTGCAGTCGTCGTTTTAACCATCTTGATATTCACGTTATCGCAGTATGTGGCAAAACCTGCGTTGTGAATGCAGACCCTTTGTCTGATATAATGATGGTCGGATTGCCAAAAACCAGACTTTGCTTAATCAGATTCGAAATCACTTCTTTTGCTGTCTGTGACTTCGTTGGATATAGCCAGCGAAATTTCGTAAAAGCATCTATGACGGCAAAAATATGTTTATAACTTCTATGCGTCGATTCCAGCGGACCTAGAAAGTCAACATGAGAAGTGTAAAGGGGTACATCTAATTCTTGTAGCAGGTGAAGTAGACCTTCCTGTTTGCCTTTTTTACCTAAAATGCATGGAATGCAGCAGTCAATATTTCTTTGAATTTTTTCACCAAGCTGTGGAATATAGTACTCTCGACGGATCAATTCTATCGTCTTTTTTGATGCAAAATGACCTCTATCATGTGCGTAACCTATGATTTTCTTTTGCATGCTCTTTGGTACCACTATTAGTTCGTCGTCGTCGATCAGTTTGTAGAGTATCCCACCTCTTATGAAGTAGTCTTCGTCTGCTTGTTTTAAACTAATACTCTCGTCGAGTATCATTAGCATTGGATAACGACTGAGAGCGTCAACGTGTGCCAGTTCGGTGCTCAATCGCATAGTTGTATTCTTGTAGAAGTAATACCCAACGTGCGACTCTTGTGCACAGATTCTGCTGGTCAAGAGTTTTTGTAAAGACATTTCAGTCTGTTATTAATTTGAAAAGAATTTCCAGCAAATATACTCTACATCCAGACTGCTCCAAAACCATCTATCGATGCGTCGGTGTGAACTTCTGTTTCGTAGGTCTGATTGTATATACTCAAAATTGGAATCTCGGTAAGAAGTTTCTTCAAGATGTTGACAGCGTTCTCTTCTGCTTCACGATAATAAAATTTGTTCTTCTTTTTGGTCAGTTCCGTCAAAGGTCTGGCTATAATTGCATAACTTGGTATGAATTTATGGAAATAGTTTGTCAATCCTAAAAAGCTTTTTAATTGTTATATTGTTTGCGGCATTTGAAATTTAGTCACTGCTTCTATTTTTTCGGGTGCAGGGTACAGTTTTCTATTCTCGATTATGTGCCCGAAAAATTGAATACGTGATTTTAGAAATTGACCATTCTTCAAATCGAGTTATAAGCCGTAAACCTCGCATGTTTCTATAACTTCTTTTAGGTTATGCACCGCTTCTTCTTCAGTTTTGGCAGGTATGATAACGTCGTCGATATAAGGTAAAGCTATGCCCCTGCGCGTAAGATGTCGGAAAATTGCGTTTACATGTCGTTGAAACACATCTGGCGAGTTGCACAGTCCAAAAGGAACTCTTCGAAATTGATACTGTCCAAACAACAAAAAGAACAAAAGAAGTATATTTTCTACTTGCTTCAACGACTGTAATATGGAAAAACCCGTTTTTTAAATCGATTGTGCTGAAAATGTTTGCTTCTTGTAATCGGTCTAGTTGATTTTCTATGAGAGGTAATGGAAAACGATCCTTCACCATTACTTTGTTGATGCGTCGAAAATCCACACAGTGTCTTGTTGAACCGTCACAATTTTTTACTAGTACTACTGGGCTTGTAAATTCCGACGTTGATTCTTCAATTATGTCTTCTCTAAGCCACTCATCGATTTGTTTTGCAACCATGTTAGTTTCTTTCAACACGATTGTCATTTCAACACTCGTCGTTTTAGTTTGAACTGGGTTATAATTTAGTATCATGTTATGAACTTCTTTTTGTGCTGATGAACTTGCAGCATTACCAATATCAAATTTGATCTCGTTACTTACTGCGTCATCGTTATGTTTTTTGCGCCGTACAAAATTGTTTTGTCAGCCGAAAATTCATCAATGCCGTCGATGACGTATTGAATAATAGCGTCATCCTCCACATTACCGCGCGAAGCAATGTCTTTCATTTTATACAAATATACGAGTGCGCTCTCCTTACCTCTCTTACCTTCTCTCTTACACTCACACAATTGCGCATGTATCATTTTACTGTTTGCTGTCGATTTAAATTCATTTAAGAGAGCGATCTTCAACTTATCCCAAGTATTGATTCCTCTCTCGCTGAGAACAATTGATGTCGCAACTCCTTTTAGTGCTTTCTTCGCAAATATTAGTTTTTGCATATTCCAGCTACCCACTGTTCTACAGGGTTTGCGTCGCTTGCGTCAAACGGTCAAATCAACTCTTCTATGTCGCGAAATGTAAGAGCAAATCGTGGTGTTTTATTCTGATGTGTCATTGTGTGTGTTTCGTTGTTTGATTTGTGTCTTGGTTCTTTTATTGGAATCTCTGTTTCGCCGGCGCCGCTCACCGCAGACACGCTTATATACTCTTGTTTGTCTTCTGAATCCCCTTCTTCTTCGTCTGTTTCTAATGAACTCGATTCGCTTGCTTGTAAAAGTTTGTTTGTAATGAAATTATTCAATATGTGACACTTAACGTATTCTACGTTATAACCAATACCGAGTAAAATACATATTGACACGAGATCGCCTTCGGTCAGGTTTTCTTGGATATATGTAAGCTTCTTTTCGAGGTTAGAATCGTTTTCCGAAAAATTAAAACCACCAAATTCTCGCAATCGTTTTCTATTGTCTCTATTACCTTCATCTTCGAAAATCATTTTATGTAAAGCACAAATACTTGCCTTTGATGCGGACTTTAATTTCTTTGCAGTTAAGTCGTTTAAACACGCCATTTTTTAGAATGAAAAATTATTTCTCACTTCTTTTAGTTTAAAATCGCAATGCGTCACTCTCTGCTTTTGTTTTTGAAATCACGGGACGCGCCCCCAAAATGTAGGATTTGTGGTTGTTTAATAAGTTTAAAGTACAGGGTTTTCCAATAAATATTCAAAGAAAAATGGCATTTTTTGAGTTATTTCATTATAAAGTGGAAGGTATGCCGTTAATAATGGATAACAACATCAGCCAAATGGCCTCCACGACCACGCTTACGGGACCATATCCTTTTCATGCAGTTTTCCATAGCCAAATCGCAAAGTGGCCGCCCTATGTCCTCGATAGCCTCACGAATTCCATCTTTGAGGTCTTGAATCGACGCTGGGCTGTTGGCGTAGACCTTATCTTTTACATGGCCCCAAAGGAAGAAGTCGCAAGGTGTTAAATCACAATATCTCGGTGGCCAAATGTGATCACCTCTTCGAGAGATGACACAGTCCAGAAACTTTCCCGTAAAAGATCAATGGTTTCGTTGCTTGTGTGGCACGTAGCGCCGTCTTGTTGAAAATAAACGTTGTCCACATCAATACCATCCAATTCCGCCATAAAAAATTATTAATCATCTCTCTATAGCGCAATCCATTCACTGTAACTGTTGCTCCAGCCTCATTTTCGAAAAAGTAAGGTCCAATGACCCCGCAGGACCATAAACCGCACCAAACAGTCACATGTCGAGGATGGAGAGGCTTTTCAACAATAACTCTTGGGTTTTCTTCAACACTTTGGGCTACAGCAGCAATATTCTTAGTTGTTCTTGAGCGACGTGCACCAACAGCTCGAATTTTTCCACCAATTTTTGTATTGCTGTCCAACAAGGTGCTTCACGACGACCCAAAAATGTTTTAGTTTTACGAACCGCCTCTGCGAAATTTTCACCATTTTTCTAGTGAATTTTAATAATTTCATTGCGTTGTTGAAGCTTGTATCGTTCCATTTTTATTAATGGCGTAGTTTCTACTTGTCAAATGTCAAAAAATAACAGCTTCAAAACTGACATCTACCGAAATAACGGGCTGTTCAAAAGCGAATAACGAAAATTGCAGCAGCTACATAAACGCTGATCATAATTTCGCGATAAACGAATAATAATATTATTAATAATTAATAAATTTTAAGTATGTTTAATGTAAAAATGTTGTTCCTCGCGTCGTTCTTTTGGCCGTCTGCCTTTGTTCAGCGTTTAACACTGCCTCTCTCGATCTTCTTCGTTGTTGCTTCAAGCTTCGTTGAACGTCGTTGGTTGTGTGGTTCTTCGTTGCCGCTCCTGTCGTCGTCGTTGCTTACTTCGCTGTTCGTTTTCTTCTCTGGGTGCTTCTTCGTTATTTGTGACTTGGTAGTTGATCTGCACTTTCAGATTATCCCAAATACATATGTGCGTGTTTTATGAAAGGTTTGTAAAATACTAAAAGAACAAATACAATATTGGTATACCGTTTTTCATCAGTAAGTACAACAATGTCAGTTACGTTAATGATATACATTGAGTTGAGAAAATGAATGGTTGGTGTTTTTAGGGTTCCGTACCCAAAGGTTTGTAACGGGACCCTATTACTAAGCTTCCACCGTCCTTCCTTCCGACTCCGACTGTATCTCATAAACCGTAATAGATCCAGAGGTGAAATTTTCACAGAGTGTGTAATTCAATTGCGTGTATAACGACAAATACTAAAAATAAAATAAAGTTTAAAACATAAAGGGGTCCCCATACAGACACAAATTTAAATTAATGTTTTTATTAAAATTTTTTTTTTTATTTTCTATCTTATCTATTTGGACACTATAAATGTGTGATCCATATTCATCAACCATGTAAATTTCAAAATCCTAGAAAAACTAGGAAGGGTACCTCGAAATTTAATGTTCTTATTATGAGTGAAAATGAGAAACAAAAACATTTTGGGTAATTAGTAGCATACTTTTGGGCGATGTTGGTTTTTTTTTGTAGCTACTTTAGGCGCTGGTTAAATATTACATTTTTGCGACAAAAACAAATTTATTTTATATAACTTCAGACAAAGGTACAAGCTTTGTGCATACATAGTGTTAAAACCTTGTGCGGTGGTACGGACCTCTTCGTGTTCGTGTCCGACTCACACTTGGCTGATTTTTTTATTTTTATAGGCGGTCATCGTCTACAACGCTCCATTCCTCTTTCTGTCATAGATCCCATCCCCACATATCCGTTTGATCTACATCATAGAATAAAATGTTGGCATAGGTATATGCTTTGACATCTTGTTTTTTGAGCGAGGGAGTCGCAACGCGCGCTAAATTATCGAAGAAATATTTTCTTCTCACGCGGAGAGTATGTAAGTTATTAAGATGAAATTTTTATTAATATAAAACTTAATGTAACGAATATTTCTGCATCAATTTCTCAAAAATCATGTTTTATGAGTTAGTGACCTTTTGTAGTTAGGGTGCGATTTTTAGACTAAAAGTGCAAGAAAACTAGTGTATTTCTAAATTTTAGCTCATTATCTGAGCAAAATAAGCGAACACACGGATGGAGATACAACTTAATCGACTCTGATCGTCATACTGATCATTTCCATAATCAATTTATATGGTTTTCGTTACATGGCTCTGTGCGCTGCAAGCACCATTTGTTCACACTGGTGTGAAAGGTATAAAAAACCAATAATCGGCAATATACAGGAAATATAGGAAGAATTTCTTTATTTATTTAAATTCTTTAAAATAAAACACTTATTGTTAATGAAAGTTAAATTAGTTGGTTTAATCTATTTACTATATGTATAGAAAACTATACGACTTTCACTAAATAGTCGATTGAACCATCTGTTTCAAGTCGCCCAAGAGTTTTCTTTACTCTCAACGCAGTGAGCCTCACTGTTGGGTTGGGATGCCAGCACTCTTGCATAATTTTTGCAACTGTGGCGATCACGTCATCCTCCTGCCAACGTGGAGCAATAGGTGGGCGCAGCCCATTAACGCAAACAATATCATGCATGTCCTCAAATGTTGGATCAGTGGGTACAAAGTCATGGTATGGTAATGCATAGTCCTCGCAAATTGTTGATTTAGAACCTGAGACCGGAGTATAACATCGACGGCACAGCTCCCAAAGCACCAAACTAACTGAGTACATATCAGCACGTTTAAATTCTTCAAACTGTTGTGGGTTAAGTTGTTGATTAAGAACTTCTGGTGCCATGTAGCGGCGGGTGCCAACGCGTGTGTTCTGCGCAATATGTATTTCATCCAATTCAGATATGTATTTTACTGCCAAACCAAAGTCTGCAATAGCGCATTGGCCATTACGTTTTACTAATATATTTTTACTCTTAATGTCACGATGGGCTATAGCCGGTTTACCAGGTGTGCCGAAAATTTCATCATGCAAATGTGCTAAACCTGATGCTAGCGAGTATGCAAACGACTGCAATTTCTGAGGATTAATGACCGACGTTGAAAGATAGTCGTGTAAACTGCCGATTTCATGATAATCAGTAATAAGCAACATCTGTGTCCAACTACCATTCCCCTTTATGTCAGCTGCAATAAATCCTAAAATATTTTCATGACGCATTAGGACAGTTTGGTAAATTTCTGTTTCGCGAAACCAAGATGCTTCTTCGGTGGTAAAAAAAGTCTTAACAGCAACATTTTCGTCGCGCCATTTGGCGAGCCAAACCTCACCATATCGGCCTTTACCCACAAGATGTACCATTTGAATTTGCTTTGCTATAGTGCGTTGAACTAACAACGGTAATCCCGAACCGGAACCTGAGCTTTGCTCCACTATTTGAGAAAGCGGCAGTAATTGCGAATTGCTTATAGAATTAATCAGTCGATGTTGTTTCTGCAAATTTTCTCGCCGGTTATATGTCAGACATACAATAACGACAACCACTATAAAAACTGAAAAACAAGTTATTATTGAGGCAATTAATGCCATTGTATGCATGGAATGTGGGTTTATTGGTAAATCGGTTGCTGGAGTTATAATTTTCGGTGTATTGATTGGATGTAGATTCATGTTGCAAAAATCACCTGACTCACAGCAAATAATATTCTTGCCATGTAAATGAGGTACAGTGGCCACTTTGCACTAAATCAAAAATTAAATAGATTAATAATGCGTTTTGATACACCTCTTATATCATTCCCTACCATCAAGAGACCACCATATTCTTCAGGTGGCATACATCCAAAGGTACGTTCCTCTTCAAAAGTTCCAGTTATTTCATCATAGACTTCTTCAACGGCACTGAAGCAGGAACCACCAGGCCGAGTGAAGCAGGTACCATTCAACGCATTTTCAGGGCAACTGCCGTCACAATAGCAAGTAATCGTGAGCGCTAAAAATAAAATAAATAAAGTTTAAGTAAGAAATTCCTTTTTAAAACTACGACTATAGTATACTTTATTATTATTAGAAAAATGCTTTCTGTTTTTTGTCCAAGTAAAATTTGGACACTATGAGTGCCCGATATGTTTGCTCATAACACCATGGCCATGCGCCATCTACATTGGTGTATTGAAATTAGTAATTCAAATCATTATTATAATATTTCTGCATATGCTCATTCACAGGAGCGTGAAGACTTTTCTTGCATAACCTTCTTTCTGGTTTATTTTACGAAAGGTAAAACAGGATGCTGTGAGTGAAAGCCGGAGTGTTTTACTTGATTACGTTCCGGAAATGTCGATGTCAAAGAAGCACCGCGGTCCGGCCGGTCATTCATTGAAAAATCCAATGCAATTTTGAAACTGGTGGAGCCAGATCGACACGCAAGCTGTCTGGATAACGGAGGCACTAAACATCAGCCACAAGACAGTTTGGAATAATCTAAAAAGATAAGGCACGCAAAGACGTTCGATGTTGGAATACAACATGAATTAACGCAAAAAAAAAAAACCAGAAAGGAGGCTATCATTGGCTATGCCAAAGATGTAATACTTTTCACGCTCCTCCGTGTTGCATACAACCTTCCTTTCTTAGCATCACTAAATTCTCTTTTTCCAAATAAAAACATTAATTCAAATGGGGGTTTGTATGGTAGGGGTACCCCCCTAGTGGTAACCCTAGTATCATGAAATTTACATGGTAGATGAATATGGATCAGAAACTTAAAGTATCCAAATTTCAGTTCGATACGTCAAAAAACAAAAAAAATGTATAATAATGACTTTAATTTAAAGGGGGGTTTGTATGGGAGGTACCCCCGTAGTGGTCCGATTCGGCTGATTCCGACAAATGTGGTAAAAAGAAACCTATGTACATAATTTCAGCTCTCTAGCTCAAAAACTGAGGGACTAGTTTTCGGCCAGACGGACATGGCTAAATCAACTCAGTCTCATAGAGCTGATCACAAATGAAGACATGATGTACTATGTGTGAGTATGTGTATTGGGAAGTATGTCTTTGAAGATGTGCAAAGGGGTGAGAGAATAGAATAGGAGGTATCCATACAAATCCAAATTGAATGACATACTTATAAAGCATATATAGCTTATTTAATAATTGAAACAATTTTTCAGTATCTAAGTAGATTAAAAACTAAACTCTGTAAAATAGGATAGATAATTAATTATGTATGAATTGTATTAATTATGGGTTAATAAATAATAATAAATAAACTTGTAAATAAAGAATAAAAGTGTCACTCAAACTGTGTTGTTTATTGATATTCAAAGTGTATCAGAGCGTGAAGAGTATTACATCTTTGATTGCCTTCTTTCTGGTTTCTAAATAATAATAACACAAAAAGTCGAAATTTCCCACTTTCCCGGTAGATTTACCAAAAATTTTATTTCACATTCTTCACACCAAGACAAAATTCCTCTTACGCTGCAGCACAGTCATATTTTCAGAATATACAAATTACTTGGCGCTACGACTTTTGAGTCACGAGAGGTATTAAAAAGAAAGGCGACAATTTTCCAAAAATAGAAAGAGCGGCATATTGTGGCATGTATACCCATTTTAAAAACGATTTCACGTAAAAAAAATCTACCAAAAAACCACGAATACTTTTCATATCCCCCTATAAAATAACAATTTATATCATGTTTTTATACAAATGATTATTCAAGAATTATTTATTTGAATATTCATAAGATACAAAAATAATAAGTAATTCATTATTATAAAGTACTAGTAGACCCGGCGCACGTTGCACTTTTTCATTGACGTAAGAGCCACACGATTCTAGTCAAGGTTGTATCTGTTGGAAGTACTTGTTGTATTGCATTGTGTGCCGTGAAATTTTTTAAACAAACAAATTTGAAAGCTTTTTGAACGGCAACTGCAATGGATTCTGCTTCAATGGGAACATTCATCTCCGAAAGTTTGGTTCAGCAGCTTCGTCTTGTACGCAGAAATGGACGTATTAGAGTTGGTGGCATTTGAGGATCGGCGCACGTACATATATACACGTGGAATAGTTACAGTACAGGTAACCTCACGTTTTGATGACAAGTCTACAGTAACCCTCAACGCATATGTGTTAAATTGCATAGTACATGATCATAATTCACACTCAGTTAATTTATCAGGAAGTGGATTCCCAGACCTTCTTTGCATGACAGATGACGCATCTCTACACAATGCTCCCATAGATCTTGTCATTGGTTCAGAATACTTATTTGATTTTCTGTTGCAAGAAAGATTTGTAAATAACTCTGGTTTGCCAACCGCCCAAAACACCATATTTGGTTATATATAAGCAGGCAAAGTTCATAACGGCGGGGAGAGAATCGTTGCTAGTCAACTTTTGTTTGCAGCTGAGTCTTATATTGATAACGTACTCAAAAGGTTTTGGGAAGTAGAGCAACAACCTCAAGGTATAGCAACCTACCTGTATAACTGAAGAGGAGCAGTTCTGTGAACAACATTTCATCACATCATGCATATGCTGGAGATGCTCGACATGTTCTACGCTTGGCAATCAAGAATAATTGTAAATCACTTATCAATTCATATAAAACAGCGCTTCAGCAAATCCCTGTCAATCGAGAGACGACTAATTGTTGATTCGGCACTTCGCCTTCAATACAATCAGTTCATCAGGGAATATATTCAACTTTGAAATATTTATTTATTTATTTATTCACTGACAAAAATCTGTCAGCTTTTAATTATAAGAGAGAGAAACAAAACAGAATTAAAAATAAAAATAATAATAACATAATATGTATAACACAGCAGCCTCTGACCCGATGGGGGAAGTTTATTTGCAACACTAGCGAGCTATGCCCCTAATCACAGCCATGTGTGGTCAGAGGCACATAAGCTACACAGACGGTACAGGTGATCAGCAAAATCCAGTGCATCCAGGCAGTGAGGTCATTAATCCCGTAGGCAATGAAGAATGATTGAATTAATTGATTCCGGAGATAGTTAAGAGAAAATGATAGAACTTATTATAATATGAGCATAAAACTCTGAAAGGATCATTAAGGGCAAAGTTAGTAGTGCATCTATTTAACACTAAAGGTACAAAATTTTCCGTAGGACGACTAGGGATAGAAAAGTTCAAAAGATTCAAAAGCTCTGGAGAGTCAAAGTTTCCGATTAAGAGCTTATGAAAAAAGGAAATCCCTAGAGCAATTAAACGATGCGCCAAAGACGGAAGAGTGATAAGTAGGAGTCTACCAGGGTAAGATGGCAGCCGGGAATTAGGATTCCAGTTGAGGCCACGAAGAGCAAACAGAAGGAATTGTTTCTGAACAGACTCGATTCGATCTTGATACTTTGAATATTGCGGTGACTAAATGCAAGAGCAATACTCGAGAATTGGACGCACAAGAGACACAAAAAGAATCTTAGTAGTATAAGGGTCATTAAATTCAATAGACCAGCGTTTGATGAAACCAAAAACACCCTTCGCTTTGTTTACAACAGAAGAGACGTGCTGATTAAAACACAGCTTAGGATCAAACAGGACACCGAGGTCATTAAATGTAGAGACTCGCTCAAGTAGGACATTGTCAATCTTGTAAGTAAACAAATGAGGCGTACAATGATGATATGCCATGAGCTTACATTTAGAAATATTTAGATCTAAATAATTTGTCAAGCACCAAGTACGTAAAGAATCAACATCCTCTTGAAGTTTAAGATGCGAGGCGCCATCTTTAACTGAAAGGCACAATTTTACATCATCAGCGTACATGAGCACCCGAAAGTGTGAGGCGGAGAGAGGCAGATCATTAATAACCAAATTGAAAAAAAAGGTCCTAGAAGATTACCTTGAGGAGCCCCAGAAGTTACGTGTCAATATCTGAAAGAGAAAACCTAAACAACACTCTTTGAGAACGATTTCTTAAGTAGGATGTAATCCAACTTACAAGATTATTCGGAAAGCCCATAATATTCAGTTTATACAAAAGAAGGTCATGATTAACTGAGTCAAAGGCTTTAGTAAAGTCTGTGTAAATAACATCAGTTTGTGACCTATTGACGAAACCTTGATTAAGGAGGAGAAATAACTGCTTTACAGAAATGTTGCAAATTCGTTGTGAGGACCTTTTCAAACAATTTTGGGATAGCGGACAGTTTAGATATGCCCCTATAATTTGAGACATCAGATTTATTTTCTTTTTTATGGAGGGGAATAATGAAAGATTCCTTCTAAATAGGCGGAAATGAAGATACCTGTAGTGATAAGCTAAAAAGCTTAAGTAACGGCCTATACAGGGAGTTCGCACACCTTATAAGGACACAACTAGGGACATTATCTGGACCAGGAGAATAAGAAAATTTCAGGGATCTTAGATTATCAAGAATATTCACCTCATCAAAAGTTCAGGGGTTCTGAAATTGTTAATTGTGTTAACATGATAAGGGTAGGAAGTACTAGAAAATGTTGCTGAAGAAAAGGTCGTTTGGAAAAACTTTCCGAATAAGTCAGATATCTCAGGATCATTTGATGCATGCAAACTATCTAAGAAAAAAAGGAGAAAATAAAGCCGATTTTAGCTTAGCATTAACAAAATTATAAAACCGTTTGGGATTACTTGAAAGATACAACCTGCAACGGATAAGATAAGTGTTGTAGCAACGGGATTTAAGAGAGAGAAACTTATAACGTGCCACGCAAAATCTATCAAAATCACAGAAAGACCCAGAGATTTTAAATTTTTTATAGAGTCTAGACATTAAGTTTTTTGAAGTGGAGAGCTCACGCGTAAACCAAGGTGGTTTGTACCATCCTTTTGGTGCATTCATTAGAGGAATACATTTAACAAAGGCAGAGTAAAATGTGTCATAAAAGAATTAAGTGGTCACAGACATATCGGTACAACTGTAAAGAAAGGACCAGTCAATCTGTGCAAGCAGAAAATTAAGTGACTTTGCGGAAACAAAGACGCCGGTGAGGAAGAGTTGTAGTCTGTACAGTAGCATGGTATGTAAGACAGAGTGAAATTTCTAAGGATGGGTGATAATGGTCTTCAGGAAGAGACAAGGGAGGGGTTTTAGACACAACAGTGACAGTACTATCATTACTCCATACTAATATTATTGTTGGGGGGATGTAGCACTGCGACCTATACGATCTAGATCTATTGTGCCCTTACTCCATACTAAATCTAATGACCTATGAAGATGATTTACAACAAAATTCATTTGGAAGAGAGAAAGTGCGATCAAGCTATCAATGAAAACATGGTTTCCAGAGGGAACAAGGTAACTTGAATGTCCGAAAAAGGACCAAGAAATGGTAAGTTAATTTAAATCACCCAGCACGACCAGGAAATCACGATCACGAATAAGTTTGGAAACGGACATAATAGCTTAATAGTGATGCGTATAAGTTTTTAAACTCGACCCTGGAGGAATATAAGAGCACGTAACAAAAATCGCAACATGGATAATGACTATTTTGGCGCCAATAAATTCAATATCAGCAGGCAGAAAAACTTGAATAACTTCGGAACGAAAACTTGACTTCACTGCAACAAGAACACCACCACCACGACGAAACTGGCGATCCTGTCTATAAATTACAAAATGATTACCAAGTACTTCATTATTAAGAACAAGAGATGTAAGCCATGTCTCAGAAAAAATAATGATATCAGCAACAAAAGAAAAACTTTACCTATACAAATTATTAAGCTTGGACAGTAAACCTCTAACATTTTGATATGTTATTGAAGGAAGGAAACTAGTTTTTTGGAGCTGAACTTAGAGCCGAAGAAGAACTAGTATGTAACGGCATCCTTATAGAACTAGACCTATTCCTTTTCTTCTGTTAAATTCATGAACTACCATATTTGGAGGCCAGAATTTAGGATTACACACTTCATTGAACAAATCGGAAGGTACGATAATTTTAAACGACGAGATTTCCCTGGGTTGAAATTGAATTTCTTCACACTAACCGTCATATTAGACTTGGACGCAATATACCAGTTAATGTCATCATAAGGTGCATAACGAAATTATACGAAACGATCAAAATATTACTTTAAACACTCGCCAAATCGAAAATGTTGTTTTATCAACTCACACAATGGTATAGAATGAGAGTGCAAAGTGTAATGTGCAATAGAGAACCGTTACATTCTATTTTTAGCCACTGCTGAAAAGGTACCGATATATTTGCTACTGAAAGTCGTTTTGTCGCTAAAAATTATTTGTAACGAAATAATACGAAACATTAAAAAAAGTGATCTTTAGGTGTGCGTATCAACTTTGTTTGATTGATAATTTTGAAGTTTCATAAAATTTATTAAAATGCCACGAGGAACGCGTTTAATTGAAGAGGAGAAAGGGAAAATTCTCGCTTTCAAAGCCTCTGCCTTATTAATTAACCAAATTGTAAAATTAATTGGTCGAACATGCTGTGTAATTAATAATTTATAAAAAATCAAGAAGGATACGTCAAAAATAATAATTCTGGACGAAAACCAAAACTGTCTGGCCGCAACAAGCGTCAAATTTTGGAAAAAGCAAGTAATTCCACCTTGTCGTGTCGTCAACTTGCAGCATACAGCAGCTTTCCAGTGTCCCCAATGTGCCTTTGGCGTACTTTAAATACGTCAAAACATATGGTGCGAGGAGTAGTGAAGAAGAGGCCAACTCTCAAAAATCACCCAGCACGACTTGAATTTGCTTTTTAAAATCTTGATACGTGCTGGGACAATTCGCAACATAAGTTTTTTAAATATTTTATTTTTCTTAAAAAGGTTTTTTTTCGGATGAGAAAAAGTTCAATTTGGATGGTTCAGATGGCTTTCGCGGCTATTGGCACGATTTACGCAAGGAACCCCTCGTATTTTCGAAACGGAATTTTGGAGGTGGTTCTGTTATGGTATGGGGTGCTTTTACCCTTGAACTCCGCTTTGTGACTTCAAGAATGACAAGCGTAGAGTATGTGGGTGTATTGGACAATACTCTCCTACCGTTCCTACAGGATAACAGGGATAGTTCTTACATTTTCATGCAAGATGATGCGAGAATTCACACCAGTCGTCATATGATGGCCTACCTATTGTCATACTCTGTTAACACTTTGGACTGGCCTGCGTGCTCACCTGATCTGAACCCTATCGAAAACCTCTGGGGAATTCTTGTACATCGTGTTTACGCCGCAAATAAGAAATTTGATAATGTTAGTGAAGTAAAACATGCCATTTTAAGAGAATGGCGAAAATTGGACCAAATCCTTTTGGCAAATTTAAAAAACTCAATGAAAAGGAGGTTATTCAATGTGGCAAAGGAACATGGTGGCCCTACTTAGTATTCGAACTTTTTTTAAGCCATTATCTCAAAGATTAATGTTGTTAAAAGCTAAAAAATAAGTTTTCGTATAATATCGTTACACACAAAAAGTGTAATTAAAATATTTAAAAAAATATGAAAATTAAAAGGCCGAAGTTTTTATATAATGTTACTTAGATCTACTATAAAAAAAGCACTACTATACTTCTAAGATTATTCAAATAAAAAAAAAATGAAAAAACAAAAAGTTTCGTATAATTTCGTTATGCCCCTTAGTATCATAAGAAAGTCTAGAAAGGAAAATTTGTTTCCGAGGGACCACTGCCGACAAGATAGGTGGTGAAACCACATTCAAAGAATTGCGGTCGTCATCTGATAGATGTTCTGTAGTAAGGGGTGGATAGTTCTGGATTGCATAGAGGCATTGATGGCAACGGTTTCAATTTCTCATTATTCCCAGCATTATCCACAATAGTGATATATTATGAAGGAGAAGCGGGTCTGGACCGCTTGGAGGCATTGGTGGCAACAGTCTCAATATTGTCCCCAATGGAGTTCGACGAAGGAGGGTGGAGAGTGGAGAGTGAGGAGGAGAGTGGGTCTAGACCGTTTGGAGGAAGACATTGCAGAAGAGGGTGGAAATACCTGAATTACAGGGAGCACAGGTATTGAGATAGGATCGCCTGGAGTAGCAATCTAGAGGAATGTTAGAAGAAGTTGGGGTGAAGCGTGGTCACCCGTTGGTGAAGGGGACAATAAAAGAAGGGGAGGGGGCGAATCGAACCGATAATTACTTAGTAATTCACTGCCCGAATCAAAATCAAGCGAGAGTTGCTTTACAGCGCTATTAAACTTAATAAATTTGTCACGCATATTCCGATACATTGACGGAAAGTCAACCTGGTGTTTGGAACAGGATGGGCAAGACCATGTCAACCTGCCACAAGCAGATTTAGCTCTACTAAGTATTCTGTCATGGTCTCGTCCGGTCAATCCCACACACTTTATATGGCAATAATTGTCACACAGCCAGCATCGTACTGCCCGATGTGAATCCTCATCAAATGTCTCTATATTTTTACACGTTGGATTGCAACAAATCATTTTCAATAAACTGATGCAACAACAATAAATTATAATAAAAATAAAATAAAAATAATAACAAAATGCAGTTGTGACACCCAGTCAGGCTGGTGCAATGTAAAACCAATGCACACAAAGTTACAAACGCAAAGCACAAAAGTCGAACAAATGGATTTTCAACAACAATACTATAGACCCAAAACGGTACAAAGACACAAATCAATAACAGCTTGGTTTAGCAACAACAATGCTCACAAAATAAAACTTGGAAATGCCGTATTCAATAACAAAATACACAGGTAAAACTAATGAACAGGAGAAAAACAAACAAAATTCACTGATCTTCAGAAAAATATAAAAAACAAAAAAAAAAAAAAAACAAAAATATGAACTTAATAAACACAAAGGTTATTTTAAAAAGTAAATATAGCACGACTAAATAAGTCGAAACACGATCCAATAAAGCAATGCACAATAAATTATAAAAAGAACTTAACTTTGCGGAGCGTTAGAAATGGAAACACGCCTGCTTTGCTCGACTGCACAGGTATATATGGAAGAAGTTCCAAGGGATTCAATAGAACGGCCAACCGGATCCACTTTTTACTTGCCCCACCATTCTGTTTTAAAGCCTAAAAGAAGAACTACAAAGTGTCGCGTTGTCTTCAATGGATCAGCCAAGTCTACAAACGGTGTTTCACTCAACAATATTATTGCTGTAGGCCCAACTCTTCAGAGAAGTCTTACGTCAATTTTAATCAACTTTAGAATTTACAAAATTGGTCTATGTGCAGATATAGAGAAAACTTATCGGCAAATTCGCATGCATAATCAGAATCATGATTTCCATCGAATTTTGTGGCGTGATGAAAAGAACCAGCCTATATCTCACTATCGCTTCACTACAGTAACCTACGGCACTGCGTCTGCGCCGATTCTTACAACAAGATGTCTCAACTCTGTGGCAGAAAAGGTTCAAGACAACCATATTGATCAAGAACAATTTCTATGTTTATGACTTTATTGTCATGCCAGTTCAACACAACGACGCAAAGTCATATCCATAATTACAAAAAAGCCAGTTTTAGTCATTTTTGATCTACAACTCCCAATTGATCTTTATACTGATGCTAGTTCTAATGAATATGGTGCAATTTTATTGCATAAAATCAATAACGAATATTTTAGCAAATCTACCTCACCCGCCGAGTCTAATTCTCATTCCTATGAATTAGAGACTTTGGCAGTTTTTAAATCGATAAATCATTTTCGCCATTATTTGTTGGGAAGATATTTTGTCGTGTTTACTGATTGTAAAGAGTTCAACGTTGGTGGTCTTTTCTACAATTCTTGACTTTTGATATACAGTACAGAGAAGGAAAGCGAATTGCCCACGTTGACTTTTTATCAAGAAATTCCATAACCCCAGAACATATTGCAGCGTTTAATAAAGTGGCAGTAAAGCGAGTCAATATAGCTGAAATTTCTAGTAACTGGCTCATCGCTGAACAGCGTCGGGATCCAGACATTGTAGATAAATTGAAATCAAATGGGTTGAATGAAGATGTTGTAAAGACCTACGAAATAAGAAAGGAAATACTTTTTCGGAAAATTCAGCATAATGGTAGAACATGTTGTTTCTCAGTGGTGCCCCCAGCGTTTAGAGGATCGGTAATTAACCAAGTTCACGAATCGATTATGCATTTGGGTTGGGAACAGACGCTTGATAAAGTTTATGATTACTATTGGTTCGACAATATGTCAAAATATTCTAGAAGATTTGGTGAAAATTGCATAACATGTAAAATGCCAAAATCTTCGCCTGGGAAAACTCAAGTTAGGCTTCACCCAATCCCGAAGGTTGATGTACCGTGGCATACCATTCACATTAACATTAGAGGGAAGTTATGTGGGAAATATGATAAAAAGGAATATATTATTGTTCAGGTGGATGTTTTTGCCAAGTATGCCTATTTAAACCACACACTTCGATTAGATTCTTTTAGCTGTATAAATACCGTAAAATCTGCTATATCGTTGTTTGGAGTTGGTAAATAAATCTTCATTTAATTGCAACTGGTGAAAGACGAGCTAATGGACAAGTAGAACGCACTATGAGCACTATAAAGAACTTGTTAACTGCTGTTGAGTCTAGCAGTCAATCATGGCAAGATTTTTTAGGATATGTTCAGTTGGCTCTTAATTGTACCAGCAATCGAGTGACAGGAGCAAGTCCATTGGAAATGTTGATTAGTAAGGTAGCGCGTCCCTTGGGGTTACTTCCACCAGTTGATAAAGAACACATGGTTGATTTGATAAGAGTAAGAGCTCAAGCTACAAAAAATATGTTAGTTGCATCTAAATACGAAAAGTCTCGATTTGATGACAACAAAGCAAAGGTGATTGAGCAGAAAGTAGGAGATTTCGTATTGCTTAAAAATGAGGAAAGGCATCAGACTAAATTAGATCCGAAATTTAGAGGGCCTTTTATACTAACTACAGTTTTAGATGGTAACAGATATATGTTAAAGTCGTTGACTAGTAAGAGAGTGTATAAGTATGCTCATGAGGATTTACGGAAATTACCGGCTAGGCAGGTACCCACTGAGTTAAATGTATGCGATGGTTATACAAATTTTGTTGAAACCGTTGAAAGAGACGGTAATGAAAACTTGTGTGAGTTTGTTGAGACAACTGGATACATTTATCATAGTGCAAGCGCGAGTGCCAAACAAAGATTTTGGTTTTTGTGCTTCATTTGATAGTATAAGCATCATATTATAAGAGAAAGTGATGTATAAATATTATGGTGACAATAGGAAGAGAAAGAAACTGATAATGGAAGTTTGAGGTACTGTTTTGATAAGACTGTACGAATAAAGAATGTCATATATGTTATATAGTTACATTAACAAGTTGAGAAAGTTGACTTGGCTAAGAGAATTAAGAGTTAGATTTAGTTTGAAGCGAAACATGTTAATGATGAAATTGAAGTTTTAATTTGTAAGGAAAATAAATTGTAAAGAAAATAATCTGAAAATGAAGTACTCTGTATAAAAACTATTTGAGACGCATATTCCCCTAATTCTATACCTTTTTGGTATTCTTAGAAGTGAGCGAATGCATAAAATACCGTTCACTTAGGTAAATGATCATTATTGATATTTAGAAATCATTGTTTTCATTCTGTGTGTGTTTCATTAAGGTTATAGATGGAGAGCGAAACATAGCTCTCTGTCGAGTGTGGCCTGAGCGTTGTGCCGTGTGTATAAGGAAAGCGACATACAGAGTTTGTGGTTGTGTGAGTAAAGTAGCACAAAAGGCAAAAGGGTGTAAGCAATAACCGATTGGAATAGAAGAGGCATTGTACGATAGTTTGAGAATCGAAGCTAGCACCACACACAACGCACAGAACACGCTGGTAACCAAAATGCGCCAAACCAGACAGACGGCCGTAGATGACGCCGTCCACGCTACGCCTGATGATGTGACAAACAACACACTAAATGAACAGTCGACATATACTTTATGTGGTTTGCGATGGCTCCTTCTGTGTGTTACAAACTTCATGACAAACTTATAATACTATTCACTCCCGTGAATAGACTTGAGCGTGAATGTGTTAAAACGGCTTCTGAATCATTCACTGCAAAATGTGTTTGGTGGATGTGAATTTGTGTTGTGTTTCATTTCTGATGTATGAATGTCATTCACATTCATGTGTTCTTATCTACACAGATTGTGAATGAAGCTGAATGTTGGTATAAGTGAATATGGTACATGGAATTTTTTGTGCAATTTACAACTGTATATTGAATGTGATTACGTCGCTCACGTCGCGAAAGAAGACAAAGAGAAACGTAGGCAAAACCGCTCGCAACGGCTCAGCTTCCACACATTGTCTCGCTGCCCTTATCCACAAGCATACATTCGACTAATAAAACACGAAAGAAGACAAAAAAAAAAAAAATCGGCTTAGCTGATTGACATTTGTGTTGTCTGACGGCACAGTTTCCCTTATTCAGAAGCAAACTTGTACTACACCTCACACAACTATGAAGTGAATGGTCCAATCGTTTTTTCCACATACACTGTTTTATTTCGTGTGTTTTCAATATTCAGGCACAACACTCATTCAATCCATTTCTCAATGAATGAGTCACTCACTCACTCATATCTTCTCTCCCACAGCATTGCCAACATTCAAACAATTCGTCTATACTAAGTAATTAAGTATGCATTTATGGATTACAACTTTTGTTGGCAATATAAATGACCGAATGCTCATATCTAGTAGGTACATATTGTCAACCACTACTTACCGTTTATAGCATTCTCAGTATTTTTTATTACACCATTCTTAACAATGAGAGTTCGAAAATCGCCTAAAATATAAGAGAAAAATAAATATATATAAAATTTGAGGTTTAAAAGACATTAAAGATTTATTAGTGGTGTGATGAGCATGCAAACTCGAAGGATGCTTCCGCCAGCCTCATTCAGAGTTTGAATATCATGATATCTGAACCGAGTGTCGCGGACTGCACTAGGACTGCAACCCAATGTATTGGGTATACAAGTAAGTTTTAAAGGATGTTTTCGGCATTTTGTGCAAAATTGGTACACGGTATTTTATTGACAGTATTGCCCATCACTAGCTATGGCATTTCCCCACTTTTCTGGCAATGCATGGAGTCCGCGCCAATAAAACTGATAGCCAAGAAAACATCAGCCAATTTTTAGTACCTTCAACTGATTTCAAGCGTATTCCCGTAAGGCCGTTCGATCGTCTGACCACTTTTCAGAAGCTCGTAGCATATCCTTGCTACCTTGGATGTATGGTTTTGATGTCAATGATCCGGGATTCATTAACATATGCCTACTCGCGTTTTGGACTATCGTAATGAAGCCATTTTTCATCGCCGGTGACGATACGATACGTCCACTCAGTTGTGTCAAAATCACCACTTTTGAAACGTCAGAAACAGTACTCGCAAGTTGAAATTGTTGGAGCATGTGGTAAAATGATCAAGCTTTCACATAAAGTTAGTTCCAACATGTTCCGGTATGCTTAAACACTACTGGTGATCTCTGTTGGAAATCCTTTACAATTTATGATCGAAAAAAAAGATGATCGTCCTGCTAAATCAGGTGATCGGTTAGAAAGCTAGTTTGTAAAATGTCTGTCCGTCTGTTCGAGTAGCTGTTGAGAGAGGCTTTCGACCCCGAGTGTACGAGACTGGAAGAGTTTTTGTGTGTCCGTTTTAAAGTCCGTTGAGTGGGAATTAGAAAAAGAATAGTTAGTTTATGCTTGACTAGTGATTGGTAAAAAGACATGACGTTTTGTGTGGTTTTCGTGGCTTATACTTTAAACTTCGTTAAAATCATTTAATTTTGCCTAAAATACAACAATATTTGTTTTCGCGGTTTTTATCGTATAATTTTATATACTCTTCACGGGAGTGAATTGCCATGATTTAGCCATGTCCGTCTGGCTGCAAACTAAAGAGGTGTTATTTTGAATAGCCGGCTATTTCGGTAGATGTCACTTTTGAAGCTGTCATTTTTTGACATTTGACATGTAGAAACTACGCCATTAATAATGGAACGATACACGCTTCAACAACGCATTGAAATTATTAAAATTCACTATAAAAATGGTGAAAATTTGGCAGAGACGGTTCGAAAAACTAAAACATTTTTGGGTCGTCGTGAAGCACCTTGTCGGACAGCAATACAGAAATTGGTGGAAAAATTCGAGCTGTTGGGACAAGTTAGTGATGTGAAGAATAAAACCCGAGCAAGAACTGAGAATATTGCTGCTGTAGCCCAAAGTGTTCAAGATAACCTAGGTTTGTCCATTCCTCAACATTCTTTGGAATTGGGCATCACACAAACGTCATTACACCGTATTTTGCATAAACTCTTGGGTCTGACGGCTTATAAAGTTCAGTTAATACAAGAACTCAAGCGGAAATGATTCGGAATTCCATCGAAAAATCATCTTGACTGATGAGGCACATTTCCACCTCGATGGCTACGTGAACAAGCAAAATTGTCGCATCTGGGGTCGGAAAACCCAAGAGTTATTGTTGAAAAGCCTCTCCATCCTCAACGTGTGACTGTTTGGTGCGGTTAATGGTCCGGCGGGGTCATTGGACCTTACTTTTTCGAAAATGAGGCTGGAGCAACAGTTACGGTGAATGGATTGCGCTATAGAGAGATGATTAATGTTTTTTTATGGCCGAATTTGGATGGTATTGATCTGGACAACGTTTACTTCCAACAAGACGGCGCCACGTGCCACATAAGCAACGAAACCATTGATCTTTTACGGGAAAAGTTTATGGACCGTGTCATCTCTCGAAGAGGTGATCACAATTGGCCACCGAGATATTGTGATTTAACACCTTGCGACTTCTTCCTTTGGGGCCACGTAAAAGATAAAGTCTACGCCATCAGCCCAGCGTCGATTCAAGACCTCAAAGATGGAATTCGTGAGGCTATCGAGGACATAGGTTATGGAAAATTTCATGAAAAGGATATGGTCCTGTAAGCGTGGTCGTGGTGGCCATTTGGCTGATGTTTTCCATTATCAACGGCATACCTTCCTCTTTATAATGAAATAAACCGATCATTTATCTCAAAAAATGCTTTTTTTCTTTGAATATCAAAATAACACCTCTTATTGGAAAACCCTGTAGACTAGTTTTTGAGATAGAGAGCTGAAATTTTGCACAAAGGTTTCTTTTTACCATACTCTGCACTTTTGTCGGAATCAGCCGAATCGGACCACTAGGGGGTCTTCCCATACAAACCCCCATTTAAATTAATGTTCTTATTAGAAAAAGTTTTTTGACGGATTTGAACTAAAATTTGGACACTATCGGGTATGTGCTGAAAAACACCGACGTAGCTCAAAAACTAAGGTATGTACTAGTGTACAGACGAACATGGTTAAATCAACTCGTCTCATCGAGTCGATTTAGCCATGTCCGTTTAAGTGGTCTGAAATGTCTCCTTCTGTGTGTTACAAACTTCATGACAAACTTATAATACTATTCACTCCCGTAAAGAGTATAAAGTAATAAAATCTAAGCATCCTGCATTCTCAAATCGAAATTAGCAAGGTGTGCGAGTGAGATAAAATTTCAACGAATAAAAATTTTACGAGAAATGATTATACAAATGTTCCATGTTACCAATCTGTAACCAGTAAATTTTTCTAAGAGATAGAGCAACGTCTGCCTGGGCATCTAGTTTCACGTATTATTCGGTTTATTCATCTTTATTAAACTTGAACAATGGTTGTAGTGTTGCCAATTATTTATTGTAGTCAGAGTTCACTAATAAATGGCAACCTTTACATTAGGTTGTGCAGCAACCAGTTGTTAAGAAACCAAATGTAAAAGGGATTATCGGTTTTAAGTTTTTGTGTACAACCATACAACTATACCGGAAAAAGATGAAAATGAAGTGGAATGAAACTGAAACAATTAAAAAATAATTGGAACGGTCAGTGAGAAACCGAAAAAATTGAAAAATAAGTGGAATATTCAGTAAGAAACCGAAAAAATTGAAAAATTGGTAACAGTTATTTGCGAACTATGGTTGTGTTTAGTGTTTATAAAACAAAATAAAAACCAGAAAGAAGGCTATCATTGGCTGTGCCAAAGATGTAATACTCTTCACGCTCCTCCGGGTTGCATCCAACCTTCCTTTCTTAGAATCACCATATTCTCTCTGTTACAGTTTGAGTATCAACAAAGAACATATTTTGAGTATCAACACAGAACACAGTTTGAGTTGCATTGTATTTTTATTGTACTTATACTCTTTATAAGTTTGTCAATTAATATGAGTTTGTATGGGAGGTACCCCTCCTGGATCATGAAATTTACATGACTGATGGATACAGAACAGAAACCTATAGTGTACAATTCAATAAGTCAAAAAACAAAAAACTTTTTCTAATAACATTAATTTAAAAGGGGGTTTGTATGGGAGGATATACATATATACTTTATGTGGTCTGCGATGTCTCCTTATGTGTGTTACAAAGTTCGGACAAAGTAGACGGCTGCATCAGTGCACTCAAACTAACAGACGCACTGAGTAATACTGAGTGACACTCAAAGACTCGTGTGCGAAAATCAGCAAAAAACAGTTTTTTGAGTTTGAGTAAAAATTTAACCAGATGTGCGATCATTCAAATTGAGTTTATTCGAATAGTTAGTTGAGTAACTCGTGTGCCACTGATAAAACTTATGTACCCATTGATTCATTCATTTTTCATTCTGGGTTTGACTCTTGCTTCTGCGTCTTCGTTTCGATGCGCATGTACACATAGTCCAATAATTATTTGCAATGTCAAAAAGAACACTAAAACTTTCAACTATTTTTTGGCGTCTTTCCAATATGATAACATTTATTTTTTATCAATAAATATTATAAATGATTACAAAAAGATAATTGTATTTATTTTCTTTTAATAAATTGTTTCTTACAGTTAAAATTTATCGTTCAAAGGAAGTTTTACTACTACTCTTGACATTGCAAACATTTATGGGACTATGTGTACAAGCGCATTGATCATTTCTTCATGTCTTCTTCTTTCGCACTCTGAGTGCATGAGTTTTTCCACGACTAAATAGAATTGTGCTCTATGAGTTCCGTCGTACTATAACCAGACCGTTTGGTTTTTTGTTATTGCTATGTTCGTTTCTCTCTCATCTGGTTACAAAACTCATTCATTTTTGGCATGAGTACACTCAAAAGCCATTTTCTGCACTCAATGCTGCCCTCTAGGACAAAGCAGAACTCGCACAAAACACAAATACAAATTACAACAACCACAGGGAAAAAGTACGAAATTTGTAGTAGTTGTTGTAGCTGAGAACTCAACAAAATACGTAGCAAGAATGAAAAATTTTTGCCACAACTTTCCATTTGTGCACTTCTGTGTATAATCGAAACCAAAAACAGCTGCTTAGAACTCGCAACTCGGAATTCTGTGACAGTGAATGGATAAACCAGAACTCGCACAATCAAAACTCGCTGTCTGAACAAACTATAAAATTTGAAAAATCAAAGTGCCGCCAACTGAGCACTAAGCCGGTCCTCCATTGAAACACTATCGCACCAAACGTTGCTTAACTTCTCACTTAGCTTAGATGGCAATGAAAAGCGTTAAACAAAATTGACGCTAACGCAATTCTAAAATTTCACTCTACCGAAACTAAAGATGTTTCACATCAAAAGTAGAACAAGAAAACATTGTTTACCCACAAGTAATTTAAAATTATAAATCTATCACAACTACAAAGATCCGCCTTTTCTTTTTATTTCCAGACCATGTAGATTGGGCCTCAGCAAAGCGGGACAGGGTACAGCTTGTTGTACATATTAATTAAGCTGTGAGCCACTGTATGTATATAGTACATATATATACGTAAATATATGTATGCGTAATTATATCTATACTTATACTTGAAATTTGGTAATCTTTTATACTGCTACCTACTTATGTTCTGAAAGATTTTTGCGTTAAATCCATTGGTATAACTGATGGCTAGACTACGGCAAAAGAAAACTGTTTTTTGAAGGGATTATACTCAGAGGTTCGTAATATGTACTAAATGATTATTTTCGTCAAGCATGATCCTATTAATCTTACCTAGATTTATTTGAACACAAACAGTAAGTATTAAAAAATATAAACACGTAAAACTGTGAAATCTTCCGCAAAACACAAACATTATTTTCACTTTATTGTCTTAAAAGTTACCATTCTCATAATAGAATATACACTATTTATGCAAACTTATCGTTTTGGATACAAATGTACAGCTATGGCACGGTGACACATAGGCCAGAAGCGGCAACAAAAACAGACTCCATTACATTTGCACCTGAAACAGACCAGAAACAGTGCCGCAATGGAAAAACAGTGCGGCAAGGTTGCATTAAACAAGATCTGAGTGTATTTGCACCATGATCAGAAACAACTAGTTTTGACTTATAGTGTGTTCAGACAGTGAGTTCTGATTGTGCGAGTTCTGGTTACCCGTTTTTTATCACCGAGTTCTAAGTTGCGAGTTCGTTAAAATAAATTGTGGCAGCAGTAAATATTTTCACCATGATTAAAACAATAATAAGCAATCCAGGTTCTATTCTGTGGTGCACAGTTTCACAACACCAGAACAGTTCAGATCCAGAACGTTGTCCATTGGAGTCTGGTTCTGTTGCCGTTTCTGGCCTATTTGATACCGCAATTTATTCACAAGGAAATTGATAATTCTCCTTTGCTTATCATTTTGGAAAAAAGTTTTCATTTTTTTTTAAATTATTTATTATAATATTATCGCAAAAATAGCATAAAATATTGCTGTGGTTATTTAGAATAGTGATGTGGGGCAGTGTACATGTATCTACGTGGCAACCTTCCGTTTAGAAGGTCATTTGGATAAAGCCTGTTTAAATGGCATCGCCTGATCCCACGGGTTAATGCCGCCGCAAGGCTGTTTGCGTGGTTTTGTAGCCTCTGCTGATAACGGTTACAGCATTGCATGATTTCATCTCTCACAGGGGTCATATTGAGATCTCTGTGCAGAATGGTCTTGCGCACAAACCATGGAGCCCCAGCTATGCAACGCAGTGCCTTGTTTTGACAGGCTTGGACTCTTTGGATGCTGCTGGCAGCAGCGGTACCCCAGATTTGAAACGCTTAGCGCCAAACAGGAGCCACTGTATATTGTCCTTTTGTTGTTAAGCGACATCTTGCTGGATGGACGCAGCAACCAGTCAACCCTGCGCAGTTTGTGTGCTCTCCATGTAAGCCGCTTGTCCAGAATAAGTCCGAGGTAACGAACTTGGTCTACCTGCGGAAGGATTCTGGAGTCATAGTAGACAACAGTTCGCCGATTTCACTGGATTTATTCCAATATTCCGACGCAGGCCTGAAATCTTCGCAAGAAATACTATATTAATTCAGATGGTTCTTGCGCCGAGTAAGAGTTTAAAAGGATTGCTGTGTCATCCGCATATGTAGCGATGGTGATTTCATCAGGGTCAACTGTTGGAATGTCTGCCATATATAGCGAGTAGAGAAGGGGTGCTAGTACACTGCCTTGCGGCACATCGGTTCTTACCGATGACTTCTTGTCGCGCACGTTAATGAAGAAGGTTCGACCACAGAGATAGCTTTGTAGTAGGTTGAATTGATTAGATGGAAGGAGGCGTTTTATCTTGTGAAGCAGACCATCGATCCATACCCTGTCAAAGGCTTGCTTGACATCCAATGATACCGCAGAGCAGTATTGTTTTAGCTCAAACGCAGTGAGAATGTGCTGAGCGACACGATGCAGCTGTTCTGGCGTTCCATGCTGTGCTCTAAAGCCAAACTGGTGGTTAGGTATGGCTCTCTGGACATCCCGTACTTCCATCATTCTACTCAAAAAAATTCTTTCAAATATCTTTGAGAATGTGGGGAGTAGACTTATCGGTCTATAAGACTCAAAAATGTTTTCCAGTTTACCAGGTTTGGGATGAAAAAAAATGGATTATTTTGCTAAAGTTTCATATATTCAATGAAATGATTGTATATTGTTTGTAGCCTACCACAACTGAAAATCTTGAAGTTTATTTTTGGGGCCAACAATCAAAAATGCCCAAAATCTCTATCTATATATACATAAAAATGAATCGCTAAAAGTGTTGGTAAGCGCTAAACTCGAGAACGGATGGACCGGTAGGTGGCGTAGTTTTGGAGATACAGACAGTTTTTTACTCTGCTTATAAAACTTAGAGATTTATTTTAAAATCAATCAAGTCGCCTTTGTCAAATATAGCTGGAAATTATGTCAATATTAATATTTGATTCGTTTGATTTTTCAAAAGTAAAAAGAGGACAGTATGACGCGTTAACATCACGTCAGAAGCGTAGCAAAGCATGCCGGGTGCGCTAGTATTCTATATATATAAGTGTATGTGTGCCTACGTTCCCTATGGATTCTGAAACTGCTGGACCGTTTTTTGGTTAAATTTTCAGAGAAACTTTAGCATAGTATGGAGAGTATTCTTGTAATCGGACTCGTTGTTGTCGAGAAATTGGTGGATACAATTTTTCTATCTATGTAAAACATCTCTTTATATGTATTTCTTCCAATCTTCTTGCTATCCAATTTGTTGCAACTCGCAAGTTTTTATCTATTTTCATATTTTCATTTATAAGAAGCTTATTGTTATAGAATTCCGTTCCTGTTTGCGGGGGCGGCCTTTGGGGGAGGTGAGCAGGGCAATCACCGGGGGCATCTTGAAGCGGCTCTGGAAGGGACCAGTGATGCCATCAACCTATCACAAAAACAGGACAGACCGACCTCAAAAAAGCGGGAAAAAAAGGAAAAAAAATATTTAAAAAAGGACAGAAAACAGGACAAAATTTTTTGCCTTATTATTTTTATTAATTTTAAAGTTATAAATTTATTTTTTTATATTAAATGAGCTTTATTGCCTCATCTATGAGGTCATAATCCTCTTCTTTTAAGGCACTACTGTAGGAGGCACTAGTGCCAATCATGTTGAGATATTTATCTGGAACCTGATAAGTGTAACCTACCTATAATATAATAAGTGCGTCCTACCAATAATCTTAGTAATGCTTACAGCCGTCGTCTCATCGATTAGCAGACTGCATTTTGCATCACCAATATCTCCCCGAAGATCTTCTTTAAAATGTTCGGCTAACACGTTTTTAATAACCTGTGTGCATTTCGTCCGGCGCAATTGCAATTGCGATGCGCCAAATTTTTGTGTGCACAAGTCACTGGTTCAATCGCAGCATTCTGGGCAATGAACATTGCTAGCGCCGCATCCTGGACAGCAGTTTCGTTCCTTGGTTTAGGTGGGAACGATAATTTATTTGGCTGTGCGAATGGCTGGGCATTAACCACATGTTTTTTTGTGGCCATGTGCGCACGTATTTGATCAATTTTAGAGTTAATCCCACACTTACAAAACTTGCAGTAAGCCTTATTGTTATCTTTTGGATCGCGGCTCACCGAACTTTTTAAATCAGGCTGATTTAGCCACGACTCGCGATTTTTTTATATATTTCTCTCGGCATGTTTGTTTGCTTATGTTATGTGCAGGTCATGTGCCGTTTTCGGTCATGTGATCAGCCACAATGTTAAGTTATGGTATTAGTGATGAGCACAACCCAATACATGTCGACTATTTCTATTTTTGCGTAATTTTAGCATATTCACAGAATTTGAAAAAAAAAATTAAATAATACATTAAAACTAAAAAAGGATAGATTTCCGGATAGGGGATGTTTGATTTTTTTCTCCGGATAGGTCAGTTAAAAAAAGGACAGATCTGTCCGGAAAAAGGCTAAAATGGCATCACTGGAAGGGACACTTGCGCAACAACCCTAGTAGAAAAATATTAGTTGCAAATAATACTAATGTTTATTTGAATTTGTATGAATTTGTAATTTCTCTCGTCGTATGAGAGAAGATGAATATCATAAGTAAGCTATGGCAGAGCAAAAAATGTAGCCAGATACGGTTATACATTTACACAATAGCTTGATAATTATCGGCAAAACTGTTTCCAGTGATCCTTGGTGATATTGAGAGAATGTTCAAACTCGTGAGATGTAGACGTGAGAGAAGAAATTTTAATTACGAAGGGGTGGACGAAGCTCCTGCATTATGTAATTGTCGACTATGTGCGCGCAGTAGTTTTGAGGCATCATGTGAGAATATAAGGTTTCATGTACAGCATAAATAAGTTAAAGAAAATGACTGACAGTGATCTTTTCAAGCAATGCTGTAAATTCCAAATTATTATCTAACAGTACGAACCACATTTGATATTGATGGCCACGAATTGTATGAAGAACTGAATATGTTTATTCGTATATTTAAATATTTCGGTGCTGAGATATATAAAAGAAAAAAAATTAACCGAACCAGAAAGAAGATCGTTCGTTAAATTATTATGGTTTAATTAAAGTTTTAGTCTTAGAAAAAGATCCAAACATCATTTCTGAATCCCTGATTCTTTTAAGACATTAATGCACCTTATATGCAATTTACATCAAAGCACATCAACATTGATGTGCCTACTGCTACGTATCAGATTCGACAACAACCACAAGGAAAATGACGCCATACAGGGGTTGTTGTTGTAGAATGTGATGGGGATCAATAGTCGCATCAAGAACTGATGTGCCTTGATATGAAAATTAATAATGGTCATTCTAGACATTTTCTGACAGTGTCGCCAAGTTTTTTCTAGTGCTTCCAATTTTTTTTGTGTTTTTCCGCCTAAACAGCAGCTGATGGCACAAAACATTGTTAAGTAAACCATAAATTGTCAATTTTTTTAAAAGTATTTAATAAAATAAGTATCAGGAATGAAAAAGGGAATTGCAAGAATTATTTGCATATGTTGCAAAATGTTCTAAATCATGTATTTTTCACAAACTTTTAGTTTTTATTTAACCAACGTGCTCGCAAGTTCCACATGTGTGTATAACCAAAACAAAAAACAGCTGTTCATGATGCAAAATAGCCGGTGTGAACGAAAAATCCCATCAATGTTATGTACTTTGGTGTAAATTGCATATTAGTTTATCATGATTAATGATTTGCTATCTTTGTGTTTTATTTTTTTTTTTTAATTTCCAAATAACAATTTTAAAATAAAGATAAGGGCCTCGCAATGATCTACCCGACCGAAGCCTCGCAATGGCTAAATCCGCCCCTGCCTATTTGATCTTGTTTTAACGATAGATGGCGCAAATTTATATATCTTGTGGCTTTATGCCAACATTAACTATCTTTACATAGTATAAAGCAAAGTCGAAATTTCAAGAAGTTAGAATACTGATTACTTCTAAACCACGCAACGTATTTTGATACGGTTTTCACTGTTAATTAAAGATTATCAAATCACAAGGTCAAACATTCAACGTTGTGGGATTATACCTGAGCATTCAGTGTTTTTCCTATGGACAGTTATATGTAGCTCTTTCACGCGTCATTTCAGTTCGTATTGTGTAATGACAAAAAAGCTTCAAAAATTGTATACAAAGACATATTGTAAACAAAAATTTGTTAAAAAATTAATTAATAAAATTTCATGCTATCAACACCAAAGCGATATTTTTTTAATTGCACCCGTGCAAAGCAGGGCGGTTTGCTAGTTAACTATATATTTGTTGCGTTTTTTATATCGAATTAGTTTATTTATTTCTCTTTTTCTCAAAACGTGGTGTCGAGTACACTAGTAGCAAAACGAGAGGACAATGTTGCTTAACATAACAATTGACTCCTCGCATCAGTGTTGGTAGACCTGTTGTTGATAAGCATGTCGAGAAGTTTAGTACTAACGTCAGAGGGCGCAACCGTAACCGCCACAATCTATATATCGAAACGAGAACATTCCAAAACAACAACATGCATGAAACTAACAACGAGAACAAAGAAATACAAAAACTTGCTTGCTTTCGTTAGTAGCAAAAAATTAAACAAACTAGAGGAGCCCCCGCCGACACAATCGACCGCATTCTAGAAAAGCATTTATTGTTTAAAGTGCTAATACACTAATTTTTTTATAAACAGTGTTCTTTGCGAAAACTCTATAACACGGCTTCACGCAACAATGAACGTACAACAATAGAGCAGAAGAGTGGGGCACACAAACCTCTCTATTCTACTGCATTCACAACATTTACAACATCAATAGAACAGAAGAGAGAAGCACAGAAACACACAAACCTCTATATTCTCCCATTCTACTGAGCACACACACACACACACACATCTACGGCTGTGCAAAGACTATGAAATTAAATAGACTGGACAATTCGAGTTCGAAAAAATGCGAGTTCGATGCGACGAGAAAAATTCCGCTCTCGAATCTGATCGAACCTGCAGAAAAACTCAAAGAACCATGACCATTTTTGATGGAGATGAACTTTTCATAAGAAAATGTAGCGTGAGTGGAAATCATTGTAGCGTGAGTCGAGATAAAAGAAGTAAAGGCAATGGCAGCATATTAATGGAAAACATTAACAAACATTTTGGAGAGAATAAAAATAAGATATGGAACACCAAATGAAATATGTTTAATAAAAAAAATCATTTGCATGTACTATTTAATGTATAAAGAATGTTTCCATTTCAATAAAATTAATTTTTTAAAATTAAAATACATCATCATAGGCCTTCTTTGTTTGACAGTTTTACGGCAAGTTGAAAAATATTGTACATTATAATTGATGTATTACTTGCCAACATACCTTGTAATATTTAAAGTTATTAGTTTTATTATGCATTATTTTGAAAACGAATACAGTATCAAAGAAATATTAGTAGAATTGTAATTGTATTTCATTGCACATGATATATTTATAATTTGTAAAGTAATGTAATGAAAATTATTTCAAATAAAAGCAATTTCAACGAATTTGTACTTTCATGCATTTTGAGTTAATATTCAAATAATTGGAAGGCGCGCGTTTCGAAGTTATCTTCTTCTCCATAATGTGCAGAGAGCAAGTGAATTCGTGCTCAAAAAGTTAACGTTCCACTCAAAAAGTTATCGAAGTTAAGATTCCGCTCAAAAAAGTAATCGAAGTTAAGGTTCCACTCGAACGTCTCATGTATAAAACAAAAACAAATGTTCATTATGAGTTGCCTGCAACTGTTACATGCTGTTGATATTCAATTTTAATGTGTGATCATGTTACTTCTGCTGTATCTCTCATGTACATATTTGTGTATATACGAGTATTATACTGTTAGGCTTATATGATTTGTTTTACTTCAAATGAATGCCGCCGTCTTATTGAAATGTTGTTTTGTTCTTTGTAAAATTTTTTTTTTTTGTTTTTAATAAATGTAAATTGTAATATTGTTGTTCTTAGTTTATTGTTGCTGTTGTTATTTATTCACGGGAGTGAAGTTTGTCATGAAGTTTGTAACACACAGAAGGAGACATCGCGGACTACATAAAGTATATAGATTTAAGATCAATTCGATGAATATCAATCTTCTTTTTATATATGCCTATGGCGTTGATTATGAAAAGCAGCGTTAATCGTACTTTTTGGCTCTTTTAATGCTTTGATTGCTCCCGCATAGAAGCAACTTTGGATATGGCTTTGCTTTATAGGAAAGATCGGACATATAGTAATAATCCACAATGTGAAATGCAATTGTGTACATGGAAATGTTTCCTGAGATGAAGTCTTCGTAATGCTTGTCAAACTGTGTATTTCCATATTGCGTAGGCATAGCAACAGCAATTATTGTAAAACTGTGATAATTTGTTTCTTCATGGTTTATGGTATGTGTACTTTTGCTTTTTCTTCATTGTTTGCCATATAGAAATCGTTTTGTATGCTAGTAAATTGCGAAATAAACTTAATTGAACATTACTGCATTCTATAATAAATTGTCAAACTATACAATCATTTTTACATCACATTATACGCTACATAAGGGCAATAGAAAAAAAGGTAGAAACCAGTGCTTGTTGACAACCCTCCTTCATTGAGTACATTTTAACATAACTCACAAATTTCACAAAATGTTAAGATTTTTTTGAGTTCGGTTTGAATAAAACACCATCGAGCATCGAACAATTGAGAAAATTGAGAACCGCATGATTTTCGTTCGAATTGTCCAGTCTATCTAATTTCATAGTCTCTGATTTAGCTCTGTAGTCTTTGGCTGAATGAATTGACTATGAAAATTACGGCGTTGTAATAATTTCCACTCACGCTACATTTTCTTATGAAAAGTTCATCTCTATCAAAAATGGTCATGTTTTTTTTGAGTTTTTCTGCAGGTTTGATCAGGTTCGAGAGTGGAATTTTTCTCGTCGCATCGAACCCGCAGTCCAGTCTATGTACAGTCGGTTTAGACTGAAGGAAAAATTAGATTTTTCCATAATCAGGTAAAAAATCTGATTGTTTTTACAGCAACCACAGGGAAAAGTGAAGTCACTGAGGGTTGTTGCTATGGTAATCAAGGTTGATTATAATCAGATTGAAAAAAAAAATTAGGTTTTTATCATTTGTTGACTGGTTACCTAGTAGTGTTGGGAAATTTCTTCCTTTTTAGCACATTTTGGCTCTTTTTTTCCCCTCCCAACATAAATCAACTGGCAATTTAAGGAAAATATAAATTGATATTTTTTTTTTAAAAGATTTTAATAAATCTAGTATCAGGAATGAAAAAGGGGACTGCAAGAACTATTTTCATTTATTTCAAAATGTTCTAAGTCATGTATTTTTCACAAATTTTTAGTTTTAATATAGCCAACGCACTCGCAAAGTACCACGTGTATGTATAACCAAAATTAAAAAAACAGCTGTTCCGAAGACAATTGTATAAAATTTGGAAAAATCTACTACAAAATAAGAGGAAAAAAATCAGTGTAAACACCTGATTAAAAATCAGGCAATTTTAAGCAGTCTAAACTGACTATTAATTTCATAGTCTATGTCGATGGTCCCATTGATGTTTTGCCAGCTCTACATTTGAGTCTGTTTGATTGGAACATCATCCAACAAGCAACCTTCGCCGCAAACACCACAACAATAGAAATCTATAAATTCGACAGCGAGTTGTTCAATCTATTGAATGTTCATAGTCTTTGCACCACAAATGGTTAGATTAAACGAAATAATTTCATTTCTTACAATCAAATTTATTTAATGAAGCCTCAAAGTAACAGTTAATTTTTTCGTTACACGCGCTTTATAAACGATTTTGGATTTGGAAGAAAAAGTAGTGTTTACAAAATCAAATTTCTTGTAAGTTCAGTGTCAAAGGATATTTTAAAAGGAATAAAGTGTGCAAAACTTGTTATTTAAATAACAAAATATTAATAAAAATAACTTGTGTATTTTTGTCCGAAAAAGAATCGGAGTTTAAAAAACTTTAGAATAACGTTTTCTGCAAAATTCTTGAAATTTAAGGGCTTTTTTAACAATTAAGATCTCTTCTGTCAATTAAAACTGAATGTCGTATGTCGTAGGCTTTGCGCCTTATTCCTTTTTTAAAAATTACATATATATAGGTATATATATGTATGTATGTACAGAAATTATGGTAATAATTAACATTACATAATTTAATATTGATGTCTTCAAAAAATGCTTAGACAAGAGCAATATTTGGTCTGAAAATGTAGAACCTTATATACAGAACTTTTAGCTTTAAATATTTTTTAGATTTCAAAATACATATAGATGATTTCATTTCCAATAAAGCCGATTTAAATCTGAAGGAAAAGTAGTAGCACAGAAAAAAAACTATGAAATAAAATCGAAGTGGAACAGCACCAATCACGTCACGTCAACATATTGGCATTTGTAGTTCACAAGGAAACGTCCGGAAAGCACAACAAGCACGACGTATAATTGTCCTAGTTCTATCGAGTTCAATTGTCAAGCAAATTATACATTTTCTTAAATTATTCCCAAATTATTGTAAACATTTATTTGATTAATTAAAATTTTTATGTGAAAGTGGTTATATCCTCGGTTGTATCTATTAATTAATATTGTAGTTTTAACTTTTTTTTCTTATTAATTTTTTATTTTTAGAAAATTTTTGTCATATGTAAAAATTTTTGATGAAATCAGTATTGTTTATGGTCAGCTTTATTACCAAATTTTAACAAACCATATTACGTCAACGAATAAAAACCGGTTTATAATAGTTTTTTTTTCAAATTAGATTGCCTGTGCCACATTAAAATTTTGTATTTGACGCCTACTGTAATTTATACTGCGAAGTTCGCCCGTAAAGTTTGTTGCTGCAATATAATAAAATATCTTATAAACCAGAAAGAAGGCTATCATTGGCTATGCCAAAGATGTAATACTCTTCACCCTCCTTCCTTTCTTAGCATCACTATATTCTCTCTGAGTTGCATTATATTTTTATTGTACTTATACGAGGACTGTTCATTAAGTACCCGTGTTTGACGATAGAGGACGTTCCTGAGTGAAGTTAGTGTTATCATAGTGTGCTGCCATCTATCAAATTTCAGACTGATTGATAGGTTAGTTTCGATTTGGCAGCCATCCGAGTCAGACGTGTTTCGTGATATTCGCTAAGATGGAAAAAGAGCAGTATCGTTCAGTAATTCGATAATCGACGAATGAAAGTGCGCGAAGAAGCAAAGGCCGTAGGTGTGTCGACCGGAACGGCAATTTATATATTACATGAATAGTTGGCGATGAAAAAATTGTCGGCTCAATGGGTGCCGCGATTGCTCACGCTAGACAACAAGCGGATGCGGCTGTTAACTTCGAAGCAGTGTTTGGGGAAATTTAAGCGAGATCCGAAGGACATTTTGCGTCGAATTGTCACCGTTGATGAAACCTGGATTTATCATTACACACCAGAAACTAAGCAACATTCAACACAATGGATTTCTGCAGGTGAATCTGCACCAAAGAAGGCGAGGACGGTCCCATCGGCCGATAAGGTCATGGCGACGATTTTTTGGGATGCGAAGGGCGTCATCTTCATCGATTTTTTAGAAAAAGGAAGAACGATCACTGGACAATACTACAGTGAGTTATTGGACCTCTTCGACAAAAAATTAAAGGAGATACGGCCGCATTTGGCGAAAAAAAGATGTTGTTTCATCACGATAACGCACCAGCACATTCATCTGGTGTTGTCTCCGCCAAACTGAATTTTGGAGGGGTTAAAAAAATGGCCGGAACGTTGGGAGAAGAGTATCTTTCTAAAAGGGGACTATGTTGAAAAATAAAAAAACATTTTTTTGAAAAAATGGTGTCTTCATTTCTAACACGGGTACTTAATGAACCTCCCTCGTACTCTTTATAAGTTTGTTATTTAATGTGAGTTTGTATGGGAGGTAGGTACTACTGGTAACCCTAGGATTATGAAATTTACATGGCTGATGGATACGGAACAGAAACTTATAATGTCCAAATTTCAGTTTGATACATCAAAAAACAAAAAACTGTTTCTAATAAGGACATTAATTTAGAAGGGGGTTTGTATGGGAGGTACCCCTCCTGGTAACCCTAGGATCATGAAATTTATATGGTTGGTGGATATGGAACCCCGTAGTGGTCCGATTCAGCTGATTCCGACAAATGTTCAGCGTTTGGTAAAAAGAAAACTCTGTGCAAAAAACTGAGGGACTAGTTTTGCGAACAGACGGACATGGCAAAATCAACTCGTCTCATCGAACCTTTCACAAATATATATTTTATGTGGTCTGCGATGTCTCCTTCTGGGTGTTACAAACTTCATGACAAACTTATAATACTATTCACACCCGTGAAGAGTAAAAATGATGAAAATGAGATGATGATAGTTCAAATCAAACTTTTAAGGAAACTATTTACCTTAATACAAATGTCTGGCCCACAAATGGCGACTCGCGGCCAACTGAAACTCAGTAAATATCAGGATGACAAAAACTTTGTTTTGATATTCATCTCTTTTACCAGGATCTCTACTATAAATTAGAAGCCTGCAGGAATAGATTCACATGTTCTAGTTCAGTTAGTACTCATGAATTTGAACTCTATATTAATTGTATTGTGCAATGTACAATAAACATAGAGTGAAGAAGGAGTATATCTATGTCCTAAATATTAATATTTGAAAACTTAAGAAAATGATTCATTGGTTCCACAGTTGCTGTCACATTTTCATATAATATGCAACAATGTTCATCATCACTCTGAAGTTTGTCAATTTGTGCATGACCTGAGCAATTGTCAATTAGTAGAAGATATTTCGCTTTTAATGATAATGCATTTATAGGCAATTCACACCGAACAAAAGCGATTAAATTTGAGGCTACCGTTCACACACCACTTTCGCTTTAAACGAATAACTGACTTTTGTTATGATTATACACACACGTAGAACAAAATTAAAACTGAAAATTTAAAGAAATTGACTTAGACCATTTTGAATTATACACATAATTCTTGCAGCTCACATTTTCATTTCTGTTACTTATTTTGCTAAAATTATAAAATAAAATTTACAATTTGCATATCACTTAAAAATGTTATGTTTAATGATGCACATGACGGAAAAGGACAAAAATCTTGGAAACACTAGCAAAAAACTTGGCACCACTATCAAAAGTTTCCCAGCCCTGGTTAGCTAATGGCACGGTGTCACAGGATTGAAACTATTTCTTTGAAAGTTGAAAAAAAAGCTGAACAAAGCAACCCTGAAATTTGAAAATTTACCTGTTGCAGCATTTTGAAGCTGTTAACAGAAAAAGAAGCTTTATTTTTGGAGTGAAAAGGCTATTACTGTGTACCTCTTTTCAAGTTGATTTAAAAACCATTTCCCATTTCAGGATATTCACCACTGTGTAAAATTTTTTTTTTCAGAAGTCTACGACGGCCTGAAAGGGGTCCATGTAAGGGAAACAAAGAAATAGGGGTCCCTGAATGTAAACGGGGGTCCACGATAGTACATCTCATTTAAGCTGGTCGAGACTTAAGCATGTTTCAAGGAAATGACAAAAACTTACATCAATTGTTCCTTCAGACTGAAGTACGCTAGCTGTCGAATGGCTTATGTTTATCAAGAATTTTTTATCTTTTTGAGACTGTTTTAGACTTTTTGAATGCCTAAGATCTAATTTTTAAGCAATTAACAGATTTGATTAGCAAATTTAATGAGGATAATTAGCAGTGATATTTGATCAAAGCAAAATCCATAATTTCATCGTTTCTTGCCAGATATAAATATTGAACATTTATTACACTGGTCGACAAAATAACACTTTTTGTTTGTCACAAGAACTGATTTAGTAGATATTTTCTACTTCGAGGTCGCTGATTCCGAATCTGCCCTTAGTTTTTTTGAATCACGTCTAGTTTTTGAGATACAGCAACTTTTTTCTTTCTTATCTTCACAAAGAGTTTGTTTACGTTATTACACTACTACTAATGTTGTTTATGTTATTGAAAATCTTAATTTTTTTTTTTTTGTTATTATTTTAATTTAATGTCCAAGCAACCGAGTTGGTTTTTATATATATTTGTATCATCTAAAGGAAATTTACATGAGCTTAGAAAAAAACATGACATCTAAAAAAATATTATGATCTTCTATTAAGGAGATCATTGGGGTGAAGGTTTTTTAAAACGACGGCAGATTGTGTTGCGTGTAACACATCTTGCCAGAGGATTCGGGTGGTTTAACAAACGATCATTGTATCGGCTGCAGAAAAAAATTATTTCCTTAATCACCGTAGGCATCTTAAGGTCACGGTGTAGTATGGTGTTTCTAATATGCAATTTACACCAAAGTACATCACGTTGATGGGGTTTTCCGTTTACACCGGATATTTTGCATCACGAACAGCTGTTTTTTGTTTTGGTTATACACACATGTGGAACTTGCGAGCACGTTGGTTAAACTTGCAACATATGCAAATAATTCTTGCAATTCCCTTTTTCATTCCTGATACTTATTTTATTAAATTCTTTTAAAAAAATTGACAATTTATTGTTTACTTAACAATGTTTTGAGCCATCAGCTGCTGTTTAGTGATGCGTCCGATGGAAAAACACAATAAAACTTGGCAGCACTGCAAAAATGTCTAGAGAGACTATTATTAATTTTCATATCAAGGCACATCAGTTCTTGATGCGACTATTGATACCCATCACATTCTACAACAACAACCCCTGAATGACGTCATTTTCCTTGTGGTTGTTGTCGAATCTGATACGTATCAGTAGGCACATCAATGTTGATGTTGATGTGCTTTGGTGTAAATTGCATATAACATACCATTGTGCACCAGTTATGCATCGTAGGGCTTTGTTTTGAGTTGCTTGCAATTTTTTGATGATGTATGGTGTATGTCCCCCATATTTGAATGCCGTATCGCCAAACTGGGGCCACAACTTGTTTATAAATCATCAACTTGTTGTTTAGTGACAGTCCAATTTCTTTATCTTTTGATAGCAACATGCAGTGACTATTTTCACATGAGTGCGCAGTAAGGCGGTTATCCAGGTTCAGTTTTTGAGATACACCCACTTCAATGCATTGTTTCGCAAAGCAGAAAAGTTGCTTTACTAAAACATTTCTAACTTTTAAAGTAAAATTTTGACACGTATTATAGTGTCCAAATTTCAGTTTGATATGTTAAAAAACAAAGAACTTTTTGTAATAAGAACATTAATTTAAAAGTAGGTTTGTTTGGGAGGAACCCCACCCCTTCCACCACCTCCTTCTATTGAGAAACAAAAGAAGGAGAGCCTCTAAGTATCACCGGATCGTTTCTGTAATCAATTGTTGAATCGTAATCCATTGCAGATTGGACCATCTATTAGTATTTTGTGTTGTACCCCTATTAGTTTGTACATTAGTCTTTTCCAAATACGTTCAATACGTAATCGGACTTGTCTATCTTTATAAAAATTATTTACCTAATTAGGCACCACAGGCGACACTCAAAAAGGAAACAATTACCTTTTCACAGCCTAATTGCAACAAATAATGTAGACAACAATTATTTATTGTAAAACATGCTTACAGCAATTGTAACCAACAGCGAATATAAAAATACCCGCTTCATATTAGAAATGTGCAAGACAGGACTCAAAACAGAATAGACAACATTAAGAAGTTCACTCACTTCACCACTCACTTCTACAAAAGTCAAATAAGCCATGTCATAATATAAATATGGCAACAGGTTTTTTATGACAATTTTTAAGCCTAAAGTAATCGATTTTGATAAAAAATATACCATTTGGTATAAAATCTGTTAGATATTTTTGGCGTAAAAACAATTAAAAGTTTTCACAATACAACTATAAGAAAGCCATACACAACTACACTCTACACAAACACATGATCTTCATCTCTCTCTCTCTCTCTTTCACTCTCTCTCTCTTTCACTCTCTCTCTCATGCAAATAAAGCAATGTTCTTGGGCAAATTTAAGTATGTGCCTAAGCGCGGGGGAAACTAGCATAGCCCGGCGCACGTTGCTGCGGCCCCTTCGTGATGTTAGTGTGCGATTTTTGTAGTCATTGTCCCATTCTCACTCTAATTTTGTCCACGCACAACGAAAGCAAGCATGTTTTTGTGTTTCTTCTCAAATGTTCGAATGTTAATGTTGTTGATATTCGCGCCATCCGTACCGTTAAACTTTAAAGCATGATCAAACAGAAAAGGAGTTCTGTAGCAATGAGCTTTTTGTGTGGTAGCATAATGAACTTACAGTGGAGTCAAAAAGAAATGTACTTCTTATTTAAAAAATATGAAAATATATAAAAACTTGTGGGTGGATAGCAAATAAACATTCTTCATGAAGAAATACATGTACATGACAACTTTCATGCTGATTGTTCAAACTTTGTTGGAGTGAAAATCGGTTAAACATTTTTTCTCATCCTATTTTATATATACAGATTCTCTCAAATTGAGTTTGTCTCACGCGATTAAATACCTTTTGTTTTTCTTCCGGCGGGGTGGTTTAATTTCGAGTTTAATTTCGGTCGATCCTAGTATGAACAAAATACGCGAAAGAAGATGCACAAATACTCGGCTTCCCTGGACCATCGTGCTTCCCTTCTTCACAAATAAAAATTGGAAGAGAGGTGTTGCAACTTAACTTTTCTGTTTGCGAACTGAACAACAACAAAGTATCATATATCGCTCATTTACTGCAAAACTGTCATAACTCGAGAAAAATGCGTTTTAAGTTTTTAAATTACATACAAATTGGCTAATTATAGAAGAAATAGTTTCATTACACGAGGAACCTATGTAAGTTATTAACTTGAAATTTTTATATAATATAAAATATGATGTAATGAATATTTCTGCATCATTTATGAAAGTCTTGCAGTAAATGAGCGATTTGCAGATAAAAGAAATAACGAGGAGCGCAATACTCTTGTGCGTAGTCAGTTATTAGTAAATAAGAGGAAAAAAATTCAACAATAGCAACAACACACAAAGTTCAAGAGCAGCAAAGCACAAACAATGAAACACATTGTGTCTCTCTTGCCCCGCGCTCATTATATTCAGAAACAAAAGAACAATCGATTTATGTCCGCTAATGTGCTTGTTAAAGATAGTTTTGCGAGTGTGATGAATAAAAAACAATACACAAAAGAGATGGAAAACGGTATTTAAGGCACGCGAGAAAAGACACAAAAACACTGTTACAAACGGTCCAAAAGCGATGTCACTATAGTATCTTTTACAACTATTGTTAATGGTAGATATGCTGCCACAAAATGAACGACAGATGATTAATTCGGGTATCGTTTTCGGATCCGACCGCGATAGTTTTGTCCGTAAAAGATCAGCATATCATAAACGATAGTTTTGGTACACTGGGACGTTATTTTATCATCGATTCTTCTTTGATGACTTTGGCTTGTGTTTAGACGAATGTCACGCACAAATATTAAATTATTGTTAAATCCTCTTTGTGTTGTCTTTTTTATGCAGATTTGCGTTCTGTCGCAGAGCACATTGCTTCACCTTCCGCTCCTATTGGCTACTTTATTCTGCATTTCGCATGCATCCTCACTTTACGCAAGCCAAAAAACTGTGAAAAAAAACGAGTAAGGTGAAAGAGAACAAAGAAAAACGTCAGCAGAGACTTTCATGACGACGTTTTCAGAACGTCACAATCACCCCTCACTGCCTCGCTTCTCTTACCAACAAAAAAGTTTTCGCTGTCGCTGAGCCTATCGCAGACTTATCAATAAATGAAAAGAATAAATACAACAATAAGAAACACACACAAAATTCAAGAAGCAGTAGAGGTTTTGGGAAAAACATAATCCTAAAAAAAAACATATTCAATGTGAACCAAATGAAACACAGAAAGGTTACTTATGAATCACTTCGTTTCTTGGTGGAAACCATATGAAAATGCGTTCAGTACATTTTGAGTTTTTAGCGAACAGATAGATAGACAAACAAAGCTGGGGACTTTCTTTTATAAGATTAATAGACTGGCGCGCGTTGCTACGCCGTCGATAAAAAAAAACAGGTTAACAGAGCATATACGTATGCCAACATTTTTTTCTTTGATCAAGATCAAACGGATATGTGGGGATGGGATCTATAACAGAAGGTGGAATAGAGCGCTGCAGACGATGACCGCCAATAAAAATAAAAAAACACAAACCATTCATTTTCTCAATTTAATGTATTTCATTAACGATTCAATTCGGTGTTCATAAAATCAGATGCACTTTGATTTGGCAAACGCATACCGTAATGACTGAGTGGTAAATTGGCATTGACAACGCAAAGTTCGTCGAAAGCAATCAATGCTTCATTGTACATTACGTTGCTGAATGTAATCGTTAGATCCTTGCACCGTGTACAAATTCGATATATCGTGTACCGCAAAACCATAACCAGTTTTCATGTAGTTTCTGCATTTTTCGTCTTTGCTAACATATACCTTGTTTATATGACGCTCATATCGCTTCTGCGAGATTCGATATAACGAATATCGATTTTTGTGCTTATGTTTACATGAGACAGCCGACATCAGTTTGATTAAATCGATTTTGGTTTGTTTTCGTTATGTCAGAGTAGCCATATGCATAAAATATAATGTAAACAAGGTAATAGTTCACTTTTTCATTGTTCGCTGTTGTCGTTGTTATTGAAGTCACTTTATCTATTTCATTGCAAATGCAGAATGAAATGTCAAAGTGACACGCACTGCATGTCAATGACTTCACGTCAACGAACAAAGGTTAAATTATTGTTCATACAAAAATAAAAAAAATTGCGAATAAAAAATGAGCGTTGGGGATGAAAACGATCTATTCTCAAACCTACCAAATATACAAAAAAAAATTATAAAAATCGGTCTTGCCGTTTCGGAGGAGTTCATACACTAACACCATGACACAAGATTTTTATATATAAGATTAATACAATATTAATATTTTATTTTTTTGGTCTATTAAGTAATTAAGTAATAAAGAAAATTTTTAAGTTAAGGATGAAAAGAGATGCGTTACTAAGACGACTTGATTAATTTTTGAAATATGTATGTCTTTAAGCTTTGTATTCAAAATTTGATCCTTTAAATCGTTGACAACAGCGAGTCCGGTCCGTAACACTTCACAGGAACAGTAATCAGACTATACTGAAAATTTCATGAAAATTGGTCAGTCAGTTTCGGAATCAATAGCTGCGCTTGCGCTTTCGTACGCGTGTAACTGTTATGAAGTTACAGTTATTCTTCTCTGTATACGATTACATGTAGAGCCATCAGTGATTAAGGCATAGAGTTTCCTGGAGTTGATAACATGCGACAGAACCACATTATGCTGACCGTGCAAAAATACAACTGTAAGTAAGAATTACACTTGCAACACTCAGTATCACAGCGTAACATAGGCTCACCAAAAATTGTTTAAGCCGTTTCTGAGGTTAGCGTGCACAGACAAAAAGACGGTTAGGATTTTATATATGTATATATTTAGAATCAAAGGTATTGTAAGGTATGTAAGGAAATAATGTAGAACTGTATATATAAAATTAGATATACGTATTTGGTTGGATATGTTCCCCATGGATTCCGAAGCTGCTGAAATGATTTGGAGGGAATTTCTAGCATAATCTGGAGAGTGTTACTGTGAAGTTTGGCGCGAATCGGTCTTGCTGTAAGTGGATACAAATTTTCATAGAAAACTTAGACATATTTTAAAATCAATCAAGTCGCCTTTGTCAAATACAATATATCAGATTCCCTTGCTTTTTCAAAAGTGTTTCTATTGCTGAGCAATGTACTACAATTCAAAAGAAAACAGCATCAAACACTAACATCACGCCGGGAGCGTAGAAAAGCAAGCCGGGCTCTCTGGTGTATAATATTCATCATTGCTCTTCAGTTTTTAAATAATTGAAATTTTTCAAACATGTTTTTTGTAAACTGCGAATATTATGGCAGTTGTTAAGTATAATATTTTCTCATAATATTGGCACACTTTTAATCTACTAATCGTTGCTTTGTGTCGTAGAACTACGCAACTACACGTGTGCCTACATAACCTTATTCATATTAATTTTCAGTTGTATACGGTGCAGAAAACAAGCGTACTGAAGGTAGTTATCCAGCTCGCTTAAATTTTGAAAATAACCAATTAAATTCCGGGGGCTGCACTATGTGCATAGGTTATTTGGAATTTAACTAATGAATCTGAATTTCCAGCAATTTGCATTCCAGATGGCTGCACTATGTGCATTTAATTCCTTGGATATTACAAATTACTGACAGGGAATTAGGAAAGGAAGCCAGAGCATGTTGTGCCTTCTTCAACATTCATTTTCAGCACATAAAAACATTCTTTGTTGTATTTTATAATATTTATTTATAGGCCTACTCTCGTACAATACTTTCTATATTAAAACATTTTTTTTTTAAATACATGTACATATATGACATACATATCAAAAAAGTGATTTTATAATAATCTTGATCTAAATTACACATTACTAGAAAATCTTCAATAAAATAAATATTGTATATATACATATCTACTTTTATTTTATTTCCGATATTCGAACAAACATACAATTAAAATGCAGCGAAAAGTTAAGTTAAAAAACCAACAACTTTAAATTTTACTGACAGTATATTGATTATGGCAGGTGTTATTCCGTGAATCAAAAAACCAGTTAGCGAATGACTTCTGTTTGCCAACGCGGAAAATTCGAGCTATAAATATGGGAGCAAACATTGAGCAACGTCCCTGGACTGCAACGGTGCGAAGTGGCAAAATAGCCGCTGAAACATCTAGCCCGGGTCCGGCTATTGTACAATTACCGACATTAGTTGGTAAGTACTGGGTTTGCTAAAAAATCTGTAGAGAATAAAAACAGTATGTAAAACTTTAAAAATTTACATAGGGAGCAAGGTTCCCGATTCCAAGAAGTTGGGGGCTCCATCGTATTCCTTTGGTAAGAAACATCGAACCAATTTCGACACCATTGGCCCTGGCCCGGCTCAATACAACATAACAGGCTTGCGCGCAAAGGGCAAAGATTACCCAAGAGCAGCCACACTCCAAAGTCGTCCTAAAGACCTTTCTAAATTCCAAAATCCTGGGCCCGGTGAATACGATGTATACCCTGGCACTAAGGCTACTAATGATGCTATGCCCATGTATACTTTCGGTCAAAAGCCCCCTACTGTGAAGCATAGCTTAATACCAGGTAATCCTTTTTTTTTTGAGAACAGCTATTTCTGGTATTGAAGTTTTTGCAAATAACTTTCTATTATTTTTGGTTTGGAAAAGTGGTGAGATGTAAATGATGGATAGTTGTTTGGATTCATGTTCAATCTTTTGTATCTCACCTGATCGTTATCGTTATAATTTTTTCTTCCTTAGATTCTTAGAAAACACAATTATAAGTCGCCTTAACATTTCTTGCTTTAATGTTATAAAAAATTGTCATTGCAAATAAGGGCTATATCTTTCATCGACAAAAGCATTCATATCATATATCAATCAACAATTTAATCATAAGGAGACAACTTGCAAAATTTCCGCCACTGTAAGTAACATTTCTTTTTACAATGAGTAAAAATCAATGGAAGTATTTGCACTGCAATACACGATGTATAGTCCCGTTATCTTTATTGTTATAAGTATATATAAAACAAAGTGGCTAAAAGTTTCGTTTCCCTCTTCTCAACCATTTTTTTTTTAAATGTAGATAATGATAGTATAAAGGTCATAGCATACTTATTTTAAAGTTAAAAATAACTACTATTTTTGAGTATTAAATTTTTGGAAAACCACTGCAAGACCGAGCACAACAAAAATTTTTCATTGTTAATGCTTTGCTGTTGCTTGAATTTTCTTTGGTTGTTGTATTGAGTACGCACAAAAGTATTGCCCTCTTCGTTCTCTGAGATCGTAGCAAGAGAGAGTGTGTTTCGTGTGTTATACTCCGAATTTTTGCAGCAGAGTGCTCTCTCGAGTTTGTTGTTTGTTGAAAAGAGGCGAACGACGCACGACGAGGTAGACACTCGTGTACCAGAGTATATATCAACGTTTTTTTATGTTCTCTTTCGAGTCTTTCGTTGTTTGTTCATTTCGTTTGGCTTGCGAGGAGTGCGGGTGTTTTAACTCTGAAATATAAAAGAGTCACAAAAAAGAGAAACCGACGATAATTGCCTAAACCAAAGCTCTGGGTATAAATCTGTCTATTAAATACGAATAAACAATACAATAACAACAACACACACACTCTCTCTCTTGTTGCGTTCTCTGTTAATATCATAATACAGAAAGAATAGAGCGAATAGAGCAATTCGCTTGTGCATACTCAGTTATTAGTAAGCAACAAAGCAGACACAATGAAATACATTGTCTGCCTCGATCTCAGTGAAACACTTCATCATATAATATGACTAGCATAGCCCGGCGCGCGTTGCTGTATTGTCGACGTGATGTTATTGTGTGATTCTTGTAGTCATTGTTCCTATCTCGCTCTAAAGAAAGCAAGCAACACAACACAATTATTTTTTTAGTTTTTTGACGTTTTTATGATTTTTGTAGCAATGATACGACGTTGTAGATAGGTGCTCCACAGCGCCATCTGTTACCCATTTATGGAACTTTAAAAAAAATATTTAATTTGAAATTAAAAAATATTGAACACATTAATCGCTAGAAAAACTATCCTATCTATCAAGTTGGACCAAATGACATAAATATAAAAAGTTTCATCAAGATCGGTTCAGTAGTTTCGGAGTCCATAAATGACAAACATTGTGACACGAGATTTTAATATAAGTATTATATTTAAGGAAGACTTTTTTACACTTGTTTATTTGTTCAAGGATTCTAAAGTATTGTCTTTCAAATAATGAAGTGTTTCCAGGTCTATTGTAGTATTGGCATTATCGCTGTCTTCTGAAGAATCAGACTCTTCAACAAACGGAAGTATAATAGGATTCAGACTATTCCTTTTTTCATTAGAGTTTGTTTCTTGGGAGCTTTTTTCACCTTCTTGTTCTTCTTTTATTTTTCTCACTTCTGAAACAAAAAGTTATTTAACATATTTTTTGTAGGCTTTTGACACTCATTTTATTTTGAAAAAGGATAAAATATGAATGCTATTATGCCATCTTTTGCTTTTGGTTCCTCTAATTTATAAAATCTCTCAAAACGCCTATTAAGACTTTCTTGAATAATTTGTATCAATTCACCACAATATGTAAGGTTATCCATTTGCAAGTTTCTTAGAATTCTGTTCTGTTCTGGCATAAGACATCCGTAGTAAGTATTTTTGTCGCCTTCTAAACTTCTGATGCCATCAGCAATGGATTTGAACAGCTTATGTATTCATTATTTATTTATTTATTTATGACAAAATACTGTAAACAAAGTACATTCAAAATAAATAAAATAAAGCCTTACAACTAATTAAGCAAAAGAAAATAAATCTGTCTCTGACCCGGTGGGGGAAATTTATTTGCTAAATAGCTAGCTCACAGCCATGTGTGGTCAGCGACAGACATAAGACACCCCATCCAAAATTGTGCGTCCAGATTCAGTCACGGTGGATGGAACAAAATTCCTAGTAGAACGACTAGGGGCACAGACTAAGTTGACTCAAAAGCCCCGGTGAATCAACAATACCAGTAATAAGTTTATGAAGAAAGCTTATTCCTAAAGAATTTAATTTAAGCCCCGAAGTACAAAAAGAACGAATTGCTTCTGTACCGACTCAATACGGTATTGATGTATTTTGAATTGAGGGCTCCAGACGCACGAACAGTACTCGCGTACCTGGCGGACTGGAGAGATAAAAAGAAGCTTTGTAACGTAGGGTAAATTCTTTAGTCCATCTTTTAATAAAACCAAAAATACTTTTAGCTTTATTAACAGTTGAAGAAATGTGATGGCTAAAGCTCAGTTTAGGGTCAAAAATGACTCCGAGGTCACTGAAGGTAGAGACACGCGCTAATGAATTGTTAAGTTAAGCTGTAGAAGATTGCATGAACACCATGAATGCAGTGATGTTAGATCATCTTGCAATATGACTTGCGAAAAGATATCATTAAATGAAAGGCATAGTTTGACATCTTCAGCATACATCAGAACACGAGAGTAATTCAAGGATGAAGGAAGATCGTTTATAAAAAGGATATACAATAATTGGCCAAGATGACTTCCTTGAGGAACACCAGAAGTGACATCAACCGGACAAGAAAGAGTGGATTTAAATAACACTCGCTGAACTCTATTTCTTAAATATGAAGAAATGCAACAAAGAAGATGTTGCGGGAAACCTAAAAGGTCTAGCTTAAGTAAAAGCAGATCATGATTTACGGAATCAAACGCTTTGCTGAAGTCAGTATAAATAACATTAGTTTCACATTTTTCGTTAAAATCAAGATTTACTAAAGATGTAAATTCAAGCAAGTTAGTAGTTGGTGATCTATTCTTCATAAAACCGTGTTGACAAGGAGAAATAATAGATTTGCAGTAGTGATAAAGGGTTGAAGTGAGCATTTTTTCAAACAACTTTGGGATTGCAGAAAGGTTGACAATACCTCTATAATTAGATATGTCAGCTTTGTTACCTTTTTTATGTAACGGAACAATAAAGGATTCCTTCCAGATAGCAGGAAAAGATACACTCTGAAGTGATAAATTGAATAGTTTAAGAAGCGGCTTGCACAGAGATTCCGCACAGTGCTTAAGCAGACAACTAGGTATTTTGTCTGGACCGGGTGAGTAAGTGGGTTTCAACAATTTAAAATTTAGAAGAAGACTCAAGTCAAGTTTACTAAGGAAATCCCTAACATTCTGATTATGAATAAAAAGAGTCTCAGAAGGCAAAATTAGTTTTTTGAGATTGTACTTGGTGAAGATGAACTAGTGGAGGGCACATTAGCTGATGGCCGATGATTTTTACGTCGAGGTTTAAATTTATGGACAACGGCGTGCTCAGGTTAAAATTTTGCATCACAAACAATAGGAAAATGCTGTCAGGAACATTTATTTTGAAAGAAGCAATATCACATGGATTAGAAAAATTTAACTTTTGAATAGATGCCTTTACCTTTACTTTGGCTGCTATATAAGAAACAACATCATCACAGGATGCGTTAGCTGACAACCTAGAAATGAAGACATGTCTCCGTGGAGCAACAACAGTGAGGACAGGAATTGGAAACTACAGGTGAAATGACACAAGTTAAATTAGGTGTCGGCATAGCAACAGGTGAAGTGTTGTGTACCGGTGGAGGCACTGAGAGGGATGAGGCTGAGGACAAAGATAAGTGATTTGAAGAATGAAGTGGAGATTCAGGAAATGAAAGTTAAGGCACAAAGGGCAATGATAATTGTAGTTTAGGAGGGGTATTTGGGACTAGTAAAGTATAAGTAGACCGAGGTGAGTTTGAAGGCAGGGAAGAATGGATGGTAAGTGGCATGAAAGGCGGCATGGGGCGGCATAGAAGGAGGTATGGAAGAAGGCATGAAGAAGAATCTGAGAATGTATCACTATTGGGGATAGGACAGAGAGAAAGGGAAAGCAAAGGAAGATCAAAATCATAATTCCTAAGAAGATCAGCTGAATTATCAAAAGCAGAAGACAATTGAGAAGTAAGATTTTTAAGCATTAAGAATTAAGTCCGTACCCGCCGGTACATGCCTCAAAAATCTGATTGTCTTTTAAAACAATCTGGACAAGACCATCTGGTACCACCACAGGCAGACTTATTTCCAAATAGCCTGTCATGGTCCCTTCCGGTCAAGCCAGCACATTTTAAATGGACAATATTATTGCACATTCAACATGTGACTGCGCGATTTTTTTCCGTATCAAAACAGTCCTTAATAGCACATGAACCAGTGCATGATTGAAAAAATTTAAAATAGTAATAAATAGGAAAAACAAAAAAAAAAAAAAATTCTTAAAATTCCCACTGGGGCATAAAAGTGAAAAAGGCGTTGAAATTCCAATTGGAATTTATACCCAAAGAAAAAAAAAATAACGGACAACGTTATGAACAATCAAACAAACAAGTAAATAGGTGATGCTGTTTATGAAAAGGTAAACAACAAACAAACGTGTAGGGCACCAAAAAGCGAGAGGGATATGCTAATTATGCAAAATCAATGCAATGCACTTGACAAGATGCTTAAGAGCAAAGAAAAAGGAAATCAAAAGTAGAGAAAAAATACAAAAATAAAACACAAGCACCAAATCAAATTTATAACTAATTTGCAAAATACACTTTTGTGCACAACTAAATAAGCAAAACACGATCAAATAAGTATTATTATTCAAAAATGATTCAAAAATTAAAAACAATAAAAGATTGAGAAAGATTAAAAAAAAAAACAAATAATATCACAGAGTAAAAAAAAAAGCACGTCACGCTCACAAGAGAGTTTAAGATGATGGATTTCAATTCCTTTAAAAATTGCTAATCCAAATTTCTTTAAAGTTTTATTTAGGGTATTCTTTACAGTAAGTAGATCTTGAAGGGAATTATAGTATGAATTCTATCGAGTTGGACATGGAGAAGTAGGAGATTTTCCAGTTGATTGTGAATAGATTTCACAGGCTTTAGGAGACCTTGAACACAGATTCCAAACTGCTTGACATTTTGCCATGGCTGCATCATAAAGTTATTTATATGAAATACTTTCGTATCTAGCCTTATCCATATTTGTTGAAGCTATTAAATGTAATATATGTGTGGCACACCTTTCATGATTAGGCAGTTACAACTCTTCAAATTCTTCAGATGGCTCCGGAAATTGTATTAGAGCTTACACATTATCATCATCATCGTCAATATAAGTAACAACTAACATATGAATCTTTTCCATATATTTTGAAAGACTTGACCATATTTGTTCCATTGTCGGTAATAGTCTTTACGATTTTTGTGAGCAACAATGAAAAGTCACTTTTTCTTTCCACTTATTTTATTTTGCTCTTTCGCAAACACACATTTTGAGAACTCTTTTTTATTAAAAAATTTTACAAAATCCTAAATATTTATAAATTCATTTTTGCACAATGCCGCCTTCTAAATTTCACTTAAAAAATGAAATTAGATTGAAATCAATTATCACAGTGCGGACGCGTCTTATTGTCGCAAGTAGGAAAAATGTCTTATTAAAAGATTTACAACAACACTGCGTGACAAAAAAAAAAAAAAACAATTTAATGTTATTAAATCGTACCTGTTGATCACGAAAATGTTATCGGCTTTCTTCTGACACGTACCATTTAAGCTATGATACGTTATAGTATCATGGATTCCTATGGATTCCGAAACTAGTGGAAAAATTTTGATAACACTGTGTGACAATAATAAAAACTGGACCAATTTTGATGAAAACTACAGGGAAACTCGAGCAATACAACTTCAACTAAATTTTACTTTTTTTAATTTTGGTCCAAAAACCTTTGTTTTTTATATCAGTAAATGTTAAAAGTCATCTCTTTTCTTTATATATATAATTCGAGTGTACAAAATTTTGTGACTGTTTTGCTTCTAAACGGCTAGACCAATTTCGATAAACTTTTTTTGTTTTACTTATGGGGTCACCAAGATGGTTTCTGCATCAGTTAGACCCGGGAGGTGGCGCTGTTGTCGAGATAAAGGAACTTTTTTGCCAAATTTTTAACATTTTTTTATCTAGCGCACACTATACTAAGCCGATTTAAATTTTTTTTTTTAAATGACAAATGAATCCTTATGAAAAGAGTTGCATACTTATTTTTTCAGTTTTTAACTTTTAATATACTATTTTTAAGAATTACGTTTTTTGAAAACAACTGCGTTTCGTTTTTAATGCTTTGGTTGTTCTTATACTTCTATTTTTTCTGTCTTAGTACACACTGCGCTCTTCGTTTCAGTATTTGATGTTCATTGAGAGCGGGACAAGAAGGAGAAATTTTTTTTTTGTTTTTTTTTTTTTTTTGGTTTCGCCATGGAGGTGCAAAACTTCTAAAGATGCTAGCAGACCGACCTACTAGTATGCACGATTCACCGAACAAACAGTCTCATGTGATGCCAACGTACTAAAACCACCCCCGGCCTACATTGGCTCTTTTTTCAACTTAGCTGCGCTTACAAGAGACAGTGTATTACGTTGTTTGTGCTTTGCTTTGTTTGTGTTTCGTGTTTGAGGCTATTGATCATCACGACGGAGCCACAGCAACGCTCGTCAGGCTACTCTAGTATATCTATATAATGAAACGGCAAACAATGAATTTGTGAGACCATTCCTGCTTAAACCACTGAACCTATTTTGACAATAGGACAATACCAATTGAAAGGTATTATTCGCTAGATGTGTCTTTAAAGTTTTTAACAAAATAGGTCCAGTGGTTTAGGCGTAAAAAGGTGTTAAAAATAACCGCTATATAAGTTATTGTATTAGCACTTTTAAAAATAAATGCTTTTTCTAGAATACGATAGATTGTGTCGGTCGGGGGCTCCACTAGTACTTATTATAGCATTTATGCTGCATTCTCTACCAAAGTTCCATAGTGGGTGCTGTATTGAATTTTGGAAATCTTCCAATGAACCAGATTCAAAAGAAAAAAAAAAAAATAGAGCTGATTCCCCGAAGTTTGACTGTTTTTTGGCTTTATTTCATGGACTAATAGCAAACTTAAAAAAATTGCTAAATATTAACATATACAACTAATTTTTTAAAAATGTATTTACTTTCAGCTCTTGGTATTTATTATCAGAAATCTGCAATAAAAACCAATCATCTTTTTGCCTTGAAGCAAAGCGCACTATTCAAGTAGACTGCTATACTCCACTTCTTGGACATTGTTGTTCCGAAAAATAAGATTTAGATAGTAGTGCAGAATATTCACTTTCAGGTCGCATTAAATTATACATTAAAAGTGATTATCAGACATCTGTTGTTTCAAATTTAGAAGGTAAGTTTGGGTTCCAGTCCTGCTTTCTCAATGTCTGGGAAACATAATCACAATGTCTCGAAAAATACGCCAGCACTTAGCGATTATTCTCCTGAGAAAGTTCGTCTAGGTAAAATACCAGCATATACTTTAAGTGGTAAATACGTTCTGAAATTTGAAAATATGATAAATTACGTCAATATCATAATCCAACGTATAAAATTTCAGCCCGACTCGATATTCAGAAATCTAGTGAAACACCAGGACCCGGTGCATATCGTCCGGAGACAGTACATTTAGATCGTAGTCCTTCTTTCTCAATTGCTGGAAGGCATGATTCAAAGGTTTCAAATGATTCACCTGCACCTGGTGCTTACTTTCCCGAGAAAGTTCAACTAAGTAAAACACCAGCATATAGTTTTGGTGGCAAACATGATTCGAAAGTTAAAAATGTAACTCCTGCACCTTGCGATTATAGTTCCGAGAAATTGCGTCACGATCACAATCCAGCGTATACAATTTCAGCCCGTCACGATATTCAGAAACCAAGTGAAACACCAGGCCCTGGTGCATATCGCCCAGAGACAGTACATTTAGATCATAGTCCTTCTTTCTCAATTGCTGGAAGGCATGATTCAAAGGTTTCAAATGACTCACCTGCACCTGGTGCTTACTTTCCCGAGAAAGTTCAACTAAGTAAAACACCAGCATATAGTTTTGGTGGCAAACATGATTCAAAAGTTAAAAATGTTACTCCTGCACCATGTGATTATAATCCCGAGCAATATCGTCAAGATCATAATCCGGCGTATACAATTTCAGCACGTCTCGATAACCAGAAACCAAATGAAACACCAGGCCCCGATGCATATCGTCCAGAGACAGTACATTTAGATCATAGTCCTTCTTTCTCAATTGCTGGAAGGCATGATTCAAAGGTTTCAAATGACTCACCTGCTCCTGGTACTTACTTTCCCGAGAAAGTTCAACTAAGTAAAACACCAGCATATAGTTTTGGTGGCAAACATGATTCGAAAGTTAAAAATGTAACTCCTGCACCATGCGATTATAATCCCGAGAAATTACGTCAAGATCACAATCCAGCGTATACAATTTCAGCCCGTGTCGATAACCAGAAATCAAGTGAAACGCCAGGCCCTGGTACATATCGTCCGGAGACAGTACATTTAGATCATAGTCCTTCTTTCTCAATTGCTGGAAGGCATGATTCAAAGGTTTCAAATAATTCACCTGCTCCTGGTGCTTACTTTCCCGAGAAAGTTGAACTAAGTAAAACACCAGCATATAGTTTTGGTGGCAAACATGATTTGAAAGTTAAAAATGTAACTCCTGCACCATGCGATTATAGCCCTGAGAAATTACGTCAAGATCATAATCCAGCGTATACAATTTCAGCACGTCACGATATCCAGACACAAAGTGAAACACCAGGCCCCGGTACATATCGTCCGGAAACAGTACATTTAGATCATAGTCCTTCTTTCTCAATTGCTGGAAAGCATGATTTAAAGGCTTCAAATGACACACCTGCACCTGGTGCTTACTTCCCCGAGAAAGTTGAACTAAGTAAAACACCAGCATATAGTTTTGGTGGCAAACATGATTCGAAAGTTATAAATGTAACTCCTGCACCATGCGATTATAGCCCTGAGAAATTACGTCAAGATCATAATCCAGCGTTTACAATTTCAGCACGTCACGATATCCAGACACAAAGTGAAACACCAGGCCCCGGTACATATCGTCCGGAGACAGTACATTTAGATCATAGTCCTTCTTTCTCAATTGCTGGAAAGCATGATTTAAAGGTTTCAAATGACACACCTGCACCTGGTGCTTACTTCCCCGAGAAAGTTGAACTAAGTAAAACACCAGCATATAGTTTTGGTGGCAAACATGATTCGAAAGTTAAAAATGTAACTCCTGCACCATGCGATTATAGCCCTGAGAAATTACGTCAAGATCATAATCCAGCGTATACAATTTCAGCACGTCACGATATCCAGACACATAGTGACACACCAGGCCCTGGTACATATCGTCCGGAGACAGTACATTTAGATCATAGTCCTTCTTTCTCAATTGCTGGAAGGTTTGAAGCAAAGGTTTTTAATGACTCACCTGCACCTGGTGCTTACTTACCCGAGAAAGTTCAACTAAGTAAAACACCAGCATATAGTTTTGGTGGCAAACATGATTTAAAAGTTAAAAATGTTACTCCTGCACCATGCGATTATAATCCCGAGCAATATCGTCAAGATCATAATCCGGCGTATACAATTTCAACACGTCCCGATAACCAGAAACCAAGTGAAACACCAGGCCCCGATGCATATCGTCCAGAGACAGTACATTTAGATCATAGTCCTTCTTTTTCAATTGCTGGAAGGCATGATTCAAAGGCTTCAAATGACTCACCTGCACCTGGAGCTTACTTTCCCGAGAAAGTTCAACTAAGTAAAACACCAGCATATAGTTTTGGTAGCAAACATGATTCGAAAGTTATAAATGTAACTCCTGCACCATGCGATTATAGCCCTGAGAAATTACGTCAAGATCATAATCCAGCGTATACAATTTCAGCACGTCACGATATCCAGACACAAAGTGAAACACCAGGCCCCGGTACATATCGTCCGGAGACAGTACATTTAGATCATAGTCCTTCTTTCTCAATTGCTGGAAAGCATGATTTAAAGGTTTCAAATGACACACCTGCACCTGGTGCTTACTTCCCCGAGAAAGTTGAACTAAGTAAAACACCAGCATATAGTTTTGGTGGCAAACATGATTCAAAAGTTATAAATGTAACTCCTGCACCATGCGATTATAGCCCTGAGAAATTACGTCAAGATCATAATCCAGCGTATACAATTTCAGCACGTCACGATATCCAGACACAAAGTGAAACACCAGGCCCTGGTACATATCGTCCGGAGACAGTACATTTAGATCATAGTCCTTCTTTCTCAATTGCTGGAAAGCATGATTTAAAGGTTTCAAATGACACACCTGCACCTGGTGCTTACTTCCCCGAGAAAATTCAACTAAGTAAAACACCAGCATATAGTTTTGGTGGCAAACATGATTCGAAAGTTATAAATGTAACTCCTGCACCATGCGATTATAGCCCTGAGAAATTACGTCAAGATCATAATCCAGCGTATACAATTTCAGCACGTCACGATATCCAGACACAAAGTGAAACACCAGGCCCCGGTACATATCGTCCGGAGACAGTACATTTAGATCATAGTCCTTCTTTCTCAATTGCTGGAAAGCATGATTTAAAGGTTTCAAATGACACACCTGCACCTGGTGCTTACTTCCCCGAGAAAGTTGAACTAAGTAAAACACCAGCATATAGTATTGGTGGCAAACATGATTCGAAAGTAATAAATGTAACTCCTGCACCATGCGATTATAGCCCTGAGAAATTACGTCAAGATCATAATCCAGCGTATACAATTTCAGCACGTCACGATATCCAGACACAAAGTGAAACACCAGGCCCTGGTACATATCGTCCGGAGACAGTACATTTAGATCATAGTCCTTCTTTCTCAATTGCTGGAAGGTTTGAAGCAAAGGTTTCAAATGACACACCTGCACCTGGTGCTTACTTCCCCGAGAAAGTTCAACTAAGTAAAACACCAGCATATAGTTTTGGTGGCAAACATGATTCGAAAGTTATAAATGTAACTCCTGCACCATGCGATTATAGCCCTGAGAAATTACGTCAAGATCATAATCCAGCGTATACAATTTCAGCACGTCACGATATCCAGACACAAAGTGAAACACCAGGCCCCGGTACATATCGTCCGGAGACAGTACATTTAGATCATAGTCCTTCTTTCTCAATTGCTGGAAAGCATGATTTAAAGGTTTCAAATGACACACCTGCACCTGGTGCTTACTTCCCCGAGAAAGTTCAACTAAGTAAAACACCAGCATATAGTTTTGGTGGCAAACATGATTCGAAAGTTAAAAATGTAACTCCTGCACCATGCGATTATAGTCCCGAGCAATATCGTCAAGATCATAATCCGGCGTATACAATTTCAGCACGTCTCGATAACCAGAAACAAAGTGAAACACCAGGCCCTGATGCATATCGTCCAGAGACAGTACATTTAGATCATAGTCCTTCTTTTTCAATTGCTGGAAGGCATGATTCAAAGGTTTCAAATGATTCACCTGCACCTGGTGCTTACTTTCTAGAGAATGTTGAACTAAGTAAAACACCAGCATATAGTTTTGGTGGCAAATATGATTCGAAAGTAGAAAATATAACTCCTGCACCATGCGATTATAGTCCCGAGAAATTACATCAACATCACAATCCAGCTTATACAATTTCAGCCCGTCTTGATATTCAGAAACCAAGTGAAACACCTGGCCCCGGTGCATATCGTCCAGAGACTGTACGATTGGATCATGGTCCTTCTTTCACAATTGCTAGAAAGCATAATTCAAAATTTTTTAATGGGTTTTCATCATCTAACGATTACCCTATCGGAAAAACTCGATTCAATAGTAAACCTGCTATTTATTTAACATTCGGCCCTAAGAAGTTTCCAATGTCAACAATGGCAAGTAAGTTTTATATATGGACAACATATCGCTCATTTTCTTCAAGACTGTCATAACTCAAAAAACACGATTTTTGTGTTAATGATACAGAAATATTCGTTAGATCAAGTTTTATATTGCGTAAAAATTTAATTTTAATAGATTATATACTTTCCGCGTGAGAAGAGAATATATCTTCTATACTCAGCCAATTTGTATGTAAACCGAAAACTTAAATGCGTTGGTCTCGAAGTGTTTTTTTTTAAATTATGATAGTCTTAAAGTAAATGACCGATATGTATATAGTTATAGACAAACCTAGTTTTATACTATCTTATATGGAATTTTAATATATTGTATCTGCAATATTGTTTCATGTACTTGTTGCACTCACGTATTTATCGACTTTGCTGCAAGAAGAACCGACAGGTGCATATATAGAAGATCGAATTTTACAAAGAAGAGAAAAACGGATGGGCAGCCCCGGTATGTTCACATTTTAACTTACAGAAATAACTTTACAATATAAAAATTGAAAAATTACTCTGGCTTCATGGAATTGGCACTATTCTTATATATAAGTGCACAAAAAGGAATCTCAAAGTTAGAATATGTATATCAGATAATTTTTGTAAATTTATTTATATACACAGATTCAGTTAAAGTATTTAGTATTTTCTGATTGACCATATATACATAAGGGTGCCCCATAACCTCTAATTATGTTAATTTAGTGTTTTTATACTCCCAATAAAAACTTCTGATCATTCTATGATCGAGGAACCCGTCACATTTCTGAAACTACATTTTGACCGTTTTTTCTTTCGCACCACTATTAAACAGCGAAGATAGCACAATACAATCGCAAGTTAATTTGAATTTTGACATTCACAATTAGCGAAACGTTTAATGTGCATGTACGGTACATATCACATAAGTGCAACGTTGAAAATGTATATTAAAGCTAGCATTTATGCCATGTTTGCATTCTCCTCTGTATAACCAAAACAAAAAACAACTGTTCAAGATGCGAAAACTACATTGTGAAAGCCAAGATGATTCCCAAATTTTGAGCGCACAGTAAAACACACATATTTTCGATAAATGAAAGAAAATTTACTTAGTTGGTAATATAAAACACCAGATAACAAGTGCAAAATAACCTTCAAAACGAATACTCTTAGCAGTTTTTTTTTTACAATAAAACGAAGAGCAAAAATTAAATGCGCGTGTGCCATCGTACACGTGATAGAAGTGAAACTTCTTAAAAACAGACAGCGTGATCATCTTAAAACAATTACAACCTTATATTTAATATTCTTTGTGATTACTCAGTTAATAATAAATAAGACCAAAAATATTCTGTGTTGAATTATTTTATTCAATATTTACTGTTTCGTTGGTTGGTGGCTCAATTAATATTACTGATATTAATGGTTTGTGATAGCTAAAATATGTGATATAGGCCCGTGATCCGATATTTTCGATATAACGTAAAAAAATTGCATCTATTGTAGTTCCAGATTTTGTTGTTGATTTGTTGGGATTATTATTTATATAAAGACCAAATTTTTCGTGAAGAAAGTTAATTAATGGCAAAGAATCATTTGATGAAAAATTTACATTAAAATCTCCCCCGAGAATCATTGTGATTTTATCTTCGCCTCGACCTAGAGCTTCAGCACCTGTATGACTATAAATCAGTAGGGAACGGTGTATCAAGACTCTGGATCTGTGTTATATAGATAGCCGCAATAACGATATTTCCATTAAGCGTTTGACAATCCGCAATGCAATTATCGCCAACTGGTGTCACTGTAGATATACATGATTGAGACTGCCTAGCAGTCATTTCAAAGTTTGGTGTAAATATACAATATTTGCAGTATCATATTGCTACTCCTCCTGTTTGAACATTCGGTCGCTTATATTTAATGTTGTAATCCATAACCCTTCAATACTGGTAACACGCGACAAAAAAACGGAAACTAATGATTACAAATGTTTTTTTGTCGTATTCGTACACAACTTCAGAATACGTACTTCCCTGAGATTTGTGGATGGTTGTCGCGCAAGCACACACCAATGGCAAATATGATCGCTTTGGGTTAATAGTTTTATTATTATTGAGGCCTATTGTTGATGTTCTTCTGCCGGTTGGAACCTCCCATACAAACCCCCCTTTAAATTAATGTTGTTATTAGAGAAAGCTTTTTGTTTTTTAACATATCTGAAATTTGGACACTATAAGTTTCTCATCTATATCCATCAATCGTGTAAATTTTATGATCCTCGGGCTACCAGGAGTAGCCTGAAAGATTGATTGTCCGAAAACGCCCTTAGGTGCCTAAATTGTTCAAATATATTATTTGTGCTCATGACAATTCTTCTTCTGGAGGGTGTTGTTGCTGCAATTGCTGGATGAGTAAGGCATTGCTTCGAGTCTTTCATTTTGAACATTTGTTAACAGCTCCAGTTGAACAATTCTTTATTGCATCGCTATTTGGTTTAGATGCTCTTCTAATACTTCATCAAATCGATGTGTAGACATAAAAAAAATGATCTTCAATGTTCTTAAATATATTTCTGTGATACTTCAGTATACACCTTAATTATTATTCGTTTTTTTTTTTTTGTTAATAAAACTTGTTTTAATTTTGAAAAAAAATTTGTTCGTTTGTCCGACTGCGCCAGTTAAGTATTCTAGTTAATAAACTATTTAAATCGTCAATGTATATAAGGGAATATATATACATAAAACTTTAGTTTTATATATGAGAAACAATATACTTACGTCTTGCTTAGGTAAGCTCTGTCTTGTTAGTGACTTAGCGTCGCCTGCCTGTCATTTCTCATGTTTCGCTTAACAGAACGATCTTTTCTGAAACGGAACATGAAGAATAACAGTTGAAGAATCACAGACCGACTTTATTTATTAATGTTAATTTTACCTTTTGAATAACGGACAAAAGATAAAAATAAACAGTGCCGGATTACGGGTACGTAACGTTGCTTCGTCCTCGACGTGATGTTAGTGCATTCAAATCTTTATTTTTTTTTTTCTTTTTAAATCTTTTCATCTTTTACTCAACGCCATCAATACGAATATGAAATTAAAACAAGAAAGAAGGTTAACTTTGGCTATGGCAAAGACGAAATACTCTTCACGCTCCTGTGAATGAGCATGAGGAAATATTATATTAATGATTTGCCTTACGTTTATGGTAGAGTCAGTATTCATTCTAATTTCAATACACATGTAGATGTGACTTTTAATATGAAATATATGTTAGCACACATACTGGGAGTTATACGATCCAGAAATCCTAGGTTCTTGAAATGTACATGGTTGGTGAATATTCATCAGTTAGTGTCCAAATTTCAGTTCGATAAGACAAAAAACAAAAAAGTTTTTCTAATCACAACATTAACTTGATTTTGAGATTGTGGTCTAGTTGACAAGAAAAACGGCACGGGAGTGAATTCGAAAGATGTACAGTGGATGCTCAGTGTGAAATGGGTATTATAAGTTTGTCATGAAGTTTGTAACACACAGATGGAGACATCGCAGACATAAAGTGTATATATTTGTGATCAACTCGATGAGACGAGTTGATTTAGCCATGTCCGTCTGTTCGCAAAACTAGTCCCTCAGTTTTTGAGCTAGAGAGCTGAAATTTTGTACATAGGTTTCTTTTTACCAAACGCTGAACATTTGTCGGAATCAGCCGAATACAATATAATAGTCGATTTAGACAGGCCCTGCATCACGATGATACGCTTTGGTGTTTAGACAAGCCATTTCGTATCATTTAAAACTGTTTTTTGTTTTGAATGTGCATAAGAAGAAGAGAACGTTTGTTGAATTGAGAGACAGTAAATAAGAAGAATAATAAAAAAACATTTTTAAAATGGAAAATAGTTATTTAAAAGAATTATTAATAATTGGAAGCACGCTGGTACGATTAAATACAAATTTAAAACACAAAAGGAGAAGAAGACTTGTCTAACCGGAAATGGCAAAAAACTTGGCCACACTATCAGACATTTCCCAGCCCTGGTCTGCATCAAAGACGCATCAATGCATGACTCGCATCACATTCTACAACAACAACCCCTGAATGACGTCATTTTCCTTGTGGTTGTTGTCGATTGTGATGCGAGTCATTGGTCGCATCGTGAGAGACTCGCATCATCGTCCTGTCTAAAATGACTATAAGTTTCTAGTCCATATACATCACCCATGTAAATTTTATGATTCTATTGTTACCAGGAAGGGTGCCACACCAACTGACCTGATGCAAAGCGAGGAAGGTTGGATGTAACCCGGAGGAGCGTGAAGAATATTACTTCTTTGGCATAGCCAATGATAGCCTCTTTCTGGTTTTTCCATGTTGTTGATGTCCAATTCAATGGTCGATTCAACATAGCATCGATTTTCGCTCGTTGTGAAAGCACTATAAGTGAGAAGGTAAACCTAGGAGGTAATCTATCTTGGTGTTCACCTCGATAGTCGTCTCCCTTGGCGGAAGCACATTGAATCGAGAAAAATTCAGCACAGAGTCTCCACTGTCTACGACTTGAATACAAGGTTCTTCTGTACTATATACCTCCATCATTAAACCAATTTGGACATACGGTTCAGAATTATAGGGCACTGTAAGCGCGAGTAATGTTGAGGTTATACAAAGAGCTGAATCCAAAATCCTTAGAACAATAACAGGCACTTAGAAATGTATACATCCACCAAGATCTTAATGTACCGCAGGTAACAGATGAGTATTCGAAGCGGAAACATAACTATGAGAATAAACTTGTGTAGCATATTAATCCACTACCCAGAACACTTGTTAATACAAGTAACTCAGCTCATCTCTGTCGCAATGATCGTCCAGCCCTTCCGTTAAGTTAGAGGCCCGTAGTGATATGTGAACACGTTCTTTCACTTGTGGTAAATAATTATATAGTATGTAAGAATCTAAACCTTTTTGTTAGTCTTAAATTATACACTAATATTAGGAGAAACAAAAATTCCTCAAAAAAAAAAGTAGTTTATAAAATGATCAAGTCGTCTTTGAAAAACATTCCTATTAGATTTCATTACAATTTAAATTTTTTGGGCATATACACAAGAATATGCAGTTGTGGTTGACATTGGTACGGTTGGAAGTGAGGAATGTGGTGACAAGGCACTGGTACTAATTTTCTATTTTGTCACATGACATTAATTATAATAGGCCTGTCTCGTAATCTTCTGATATATCCGTAATTTTATAGAGGTAAGTGTATCTTTAAGTCCGCTTGTCTATGATTGACCACGAGTGCAAAACTAGAAATGAAACATCAGAAGTCACAGAAGCCCGTCCCGCGTAGCTGCGGTCTCATCGTGATGTTAGTGTGCTATTTTTTAGTCATTGTTCCTTTCTCGCTTTAATTTTGTCCACGCACATTTGTTAAATTTCTTGCTACTAACGAAAGCAAACATGTTTTTGTGTTTCTTCTCAAATATCGAATGTTGTTGTTGTCGTTTTCGAATGTTCTCATTTCGATAAAGTGACATATAGATCAAACAGAAACGGAATTATGTAGCAATGATCTTTTTGTATGGTAGCATAATGAACTTAAAGTAGAGTAAAAAAATTTTTTTCTTCTTTAAAAATATATGAAAATCTTTTGAAACCAGCGAGTTGGATAGCATATAAACATTCTTCATGAATAAATACATATACATGCTGATTGGTCAAACGTTGTTGGAGTGTTTTCTCGTCCTATTTTACATATATAGATTAAAATAATACTTAATTTATGAATTGTAAGTAATCACAGCTTCTTATACTCTGTAGAAATAATTTATACATTTGCTTTGTTTAATTGCAATAGCTAATAATTATATTGTATACTTAAATTGTGTCAACAGTTCGTAAAAATGATTATCAAATTGAAAGTGGTTACTGCATCGTCAAAAACAAATTTACCGATGCATTAAAGCAAGCATTGTAACTAGCTATGTGGAGCCGAGCAGTAAGGAAAGAACTATCATATTATCTGGAAAAAAAAAATACAATTAATAAAATTTACGAAAGCGAATAGTGAACACTAACGACAGCAACCAACACATGCAAAAGTGCTTGCGAAATAAAAAAACATAAAAGGTGAGTTCTAACTGTTTAACGTTCTGCTTAAATAAACTTTATCCTTTTTAAGAAATAAGTATCATTATGTAGTTATTATGTCTATTCCAGACTTTTTTGAACAGAATTTGGGATATTCAACATAAGCCTACGGTTAAAAATATTTTCTGTTTTAACAGATTTCTTATTCTTTCAGCAACATCACTCATTTGATTTTTCAATCTATTGACATCAACCAACCAACTATCCATATTAGTACATCATAAAATTTTCCGCCAATTTTAGAAATGTTTTTATTGAACACAATTATAATAGATCACATTATGTATTTTATACAGCGCCTAATATTTATAAAATCCCGACAGTCCTGGGCTCTAGCAAAGAAGGTCCAATTCGTTCAGCACCTGCTTATACTATGGCGGGTCGAGAGAAGCAAAGTTTGATTCCGATGCTAGTTACGCCAGGCCCGGGATACTACGACGGAGAATATACAGTTATTAAACCGAAACCTCCGATGTATTCGATACGTGGAAAGTTTGACTTGCCAAATGATGATGAACGCAAACCAGGACCTGGGGCGCATTGTCCGGAAAAAGTGAGCCATCTTACTATGCACCTAATTTAAATTCTGATATCACAATCAAAACTCATTTATCTTGCTTTTTTCTGCAGTACATTTTGAAAAAATCTGTAGCAGCACCTTCGTTTGGTATTATTCATTCACCATTTTTGGGTACTTCAAAAACGTTTTTCTTGTCAGATAAACAAAGAAAGTGTGCACTAGCAAAAAATCTCGCCAATGAATTTTGAACCAACCTTTAAAATCGATTTCATAATAAAAGACAATTTTTGATTTTAAACGTTGTCAAAGAAGATATCTGATTATGCTATGAGTTATTAAACTAATATGGTGTTCACACAGGCGTATTGGTGCGCATTAATTAGAAATTTTAAAAAGGAAGGGAGCAATCTTTGGCCTGAATGAAAATTTTAAGAAGACAAAAATAATTTTTTAATTACCATCATTAATGAAAACAATTTTGTTGTTTTTGAATTTTACAATTTACAATTTAAACTTAAAACAAAACAAACAAAACAAAACAAAATACAAAATACAAAATACAATGTGAAGACTTTCTGTGAATGCGGATGTGGATTCTCAGTGTGAAACCACTATTACAATAAATTTTTGCCTAACGCCGCTAAAGAAGTATCACTTAAAAAAAACGTATTCCCGACAGGAGCTATTAGAAATAGGGCTTTTAGGAGAGCGTGAATTAAATCTTCCATACTATTCTGTCATGAATTTTTCGGATGTGGATAAGCCGAAAGTTGCGAAAATCTTTTGTCCGTGCCTCAAGAACTTCCTCCGATATTATACCAATTAGAAGCGAAATATTTGTGTGTTTCCCATGAATATTTGCGAAAAGCTTCTGTATTAACTGCATACCTGCTTAATCACAGATCGCGGTGGATAAATTGATGTATAAAATAGGATTGCATAGCATTGTTATTTTATTATAGCTTCTTATGATACCCCAGAAGTCTTTTGCATTTTTCACATTCGCAAACTTTTCTTGTATTTTCATGTCAGATGATCTTTTTTTGTTATATACAAGATTTTTGTATTCCCTTTTTAGCGCAATGTAATTAGTTTTATTTTCGTAGCTAAATTAATGCTTTTTGCACAGTTTGAGTGCTGTGTTCAGGACAATTTTTATGTTATTTAGTTAGTGGTTAAACCGTGGGCTTTTAAAATATCTGGATGGTATATTGAAAATATATTTTAGCATTCTAAGGTTTTGAGCTATTATTTTTATTGACTCTTGGTTTTGGTTTTGAACATCAATTGCACTGCTACTCAAGTGACTAAAAGAAGTGTCATCAGAGCGAGACAGGGGATCAACACATTGTGTGGCTTTTGAATCTTCCCACTTCATCGCATGTTTCTTGACACTTATAGAATCATATTTTCAGCAGTACTGAAAGGTATAGAAGTGTTAATTTTTACCGGGAAATGGTCTGACCCTGTCACCATATAGTACTTCCATTTTCACTATGTAATGAATTGCTGTAATATTCACACATATCAAATCAATTATGTTTTCACAGTTGTAATTTAAGAACGTGAAGTTACCTGGCCAATCACCAGGTGTGCGTCCATTAACCAACACAAAACCATTGCGACTCATGAGGTCTCATAAAATTTTGGCATGCATGTTAAATATTTTATCAGCGGAGTCCCTTTGTGGGTATAAAAAAGAATTGAGATGTAGGAGGAGGTCGCAATTGCTAATACCGTCATTACCTACTTTTGCATTAAAATCTCTCCCTATAATAATAGGACACTCAGCATATCATCTAGGATAATTTCTAATGATTCCAGAACGAAGTCAATGTCACACGATGTTTTGAAGTAAGGAGAGCCAATTACAATTTGTTTATTACTTATGTCTATATATACAGTTAGCTGCTGTATAATTGAGACGGCATCATTATTTCCATCGAACAATTTTATTTTCTTGGTTCCACCTTAGCCAATGGTTTGCTCTCAACAGTATTTTGTGCTGCTTGGTGACTTCGAAAATGTTTTTCTTTAACTGCGCATGGCCTTTTTAATTTGCAGCTCATACAAACTTAGGTCACGCTGTATGTATAGATTCGTGCCACTAAATTTTGTACAGCTTTTTAGCACGGCAGCAACTGAGCTGTCAGCAGTTGTCGAAAAATTAGAGAATACAATTTTGGATATAAGGCTTAAGGACAAATTTTCAGAGTACCAAAATACTCGCGATCGCTCTCATTCGCAAGCAAGAGCGTTTTGATTCATATTCTTTTGTTCATATTCACGTATGAAAAACTTAAAATTATCATTCTCTTATCACACACGAGCGCGAGCGAAAATTTTTTTTTTTGTTTTCTCGTACGCGATCGTGTGTGATTTCAATCTTGTTCATAAATGAAGTGCTCTTTAAAGAGGCTATTAAACGATGATACATGCCTGCAGACTTGGTATGTTGCCATACCAATTTTATCGTGTAATATGAAGTATGTGGGGTATGTCAGACACGTCTGATACCAACAATATACTCGTGTGATAGCAAGTCTGGCATACCTCATATAAAAAATCACTTCGTTTGTGGATGCTGATGAGTATACATCATTGGAAAAGAAGTGAAAAATAAGGCCGCGTTTGCAAAATTTGAAGCGTCATTGCAATGTTTTCCCTTCAAAATTTTTGTATACTGAAGTATGCAGATCAAGTTTGACAGTGACAGTAAGTAATCGAAAGTATGCTATCATACCAAGTATGCAGGCATGTATCATCATTTAATACACGCTTATTGAAGCGTTCATTTTCGAACAAAAGCACCCTCCACAGAAACTGCACAGCTAAAATAATAACAATGAGCTGAGAGCATTCTTTTCGTTTGTTCATCGCTCGGGTACGAACAAAGAGCAAAATGAATGCAAGCCAATCTCGCGAGCAAAATAAAGAGCGCAATTATCAAAGCGTTCATATATGTACGCGAGCAAAAACAAGAAATCTTCATTTATGAAATTTTTCATGATGGTTCGCACGTGAAGATTTTTGTACTCTGCAAATTTTATAATCAATCCAGTCGCCTTTGTCAAATATATCAGATAATTACTTCAATACTTAATTGATTGCAGGGTTTGAATTGCTTGCTCCGTAGCAGCAATAGTAACAAAAAAACATGAGATGCTACTGCTACTGCTCTCATCAATGCAGCGCACAAATCAAGAGTAATCGTACTCGTAGCAATAGCAAACAAAAAGTCGGCTACGGCTCTGCTCTCGTAGCGAGCACTAATGCCTCGGCTCAGTAGTGCTGCGGAGCAATAGAGCAACGCTACGGAGCACAATGAGTCACCCTAAATAGTTTAAAACAAAATCCGTCTGCAGCAGTAATTCGTTAAGTGTGTCGCTCGCATAAATGATAACACTGGCCGACAAAATGGAACTTTTTTTTTGGTGCTTGAATAATTGTAATGGTTTATTACTAATTCGAGGTCGCTGATTTCGAATCTGACCTTAGTTTTTTTATGTTCTCTAGTTTTTGAGATATAGCTACTGTTTTGTTTTTTATCTTTACGTAGAGATTGTATACAAAATTACACTACTACTAATGTTGTTTATGTTATTGTAAATCTGAAATATCAAATTCATATAAAGAAATATCAAAAATTGCTCACTCCAAATCATGTTTTTCACAAATTTTCAATTTTAATTTCGCCCTATTTGCAAAAAACTGGGAGAGTTAATTTTCACAAACTTTTCTTTAGGCGATTTTTATTTTGCAGCAAAATTATTCGCCATAGACAGGAACAGGTGACAGTTGGTAATTACTTGTTGCCAGGTCCGGACTGTAAGGTAGATGGATAAGAAACTCCCAGACTCATCTCGATTCGACTACGTCCGTTTTAGCTTGACGTCACCATCCGCTTCACAAATGGGTTGATTTTGTTGCGATTGGGGGATTAGTCTAGGGTTTGTTTTGTGGGAAAACATTGTTTAGATATTGGGATTTTGAGAAATTCTTATGTTTCAATGTTAAAATATTTGAAAAGAGAAATATTTTGTGAACATTTTATTTTCTTAATTTTAACTTGCCTTTACGCTTTTATATTTTTTAGGTCAACCTTTCTCATGTACCTGCTTACAGTTTTGGCATTAAACATTCACAGTATCTTGGACGCTTGAACGAGAAAGATAAAGTTCGTGTTTTTGGAATCTGCTGACTTAATATTTTTCGATCATTTTTCTTTTACCAAAACTAACAATATATTTATAACATATAGATCTACAACTAGTGTGAATTATGTGTACGTATATTCATAAACGGTGGCAGTATCATTGAAAGTGTGCAGTAAAAAGAGAGTAGAATAGCTCTTTGGGAAAACCAAGTATTGGTCTTACATTCTACTGGAAAATAATCAACTTACTTCCGTGTATTGATTGGAAGATATAACCTACAACTTAACCCTGAACTCAAACTAACACATAAATTTAAGATTCACTAAAATATGAATTTTGACATTCACATTAAAGCTTAAATTATAAAGAATAATTTTTTTATTACATTAAAGCTTAAAATTATTTGGAATAATTTTATTTATATATCGTACAATACTATGATACAATAAACCAACCTATACACAATAATGGATATTGAAATTTACACGGCTGGTGAATATGGATATGACAAAAAAAAAAGTTTTTTTTTAATATGAATATTAACTTGAAATTTGGGTTTGTATGAGAGGTACCCCTCCAGTGGTCCGATTCTGCTGATTCTAGCTCAAAAAGCTAAGGGATATCATACAGACAGACGGAACTCGTCTCATCAAGCTGATCAATAATATATATATGTACGTGTACTTTGTGGAGTCTGCGATGTCTCCTTCTGTGTGATACAAACTTATTATTTATATGGGGTTTGTGTGAGAGGTACCCCCCTAGTGGTCCGATTCGGATGATTTCGACAAAAGTACAGCGTATGCTACAAGGAAACCTAGCTCAAAAACTGAGGGACTAGTTTGTTTACATACAGGCGGACATGACTAAATAAACTTGGCTCATCGAGCTGATCATAAATATATACACTTTATATGGTCTGCGATGTCTAATTCTGTGTGTTACAAACTTCATGACAAATTTATAATGCTATTCACCGACGTGAAGAGTATAAGAATGGACGAGAAAAATAGTTTGACGGACTCGTTGAATTTGGTGGACATTGCAATTTTGCTTATAAAGCTTAGAGACATATTTTAGAAACAATCAAGTCGTCTTTGTCAAACATATCAGATATTTATGTCTATGTAACAATTTTTCATATTTTTCATTGAAAATGAAAAGAATACAATTGAGCAAGAGAGGAGAATGAAGTGTTAAAGAGCTGGTAAAGCAGAAATAAGTTATGGTGTATGTGTGAGAATGTGTAAAGGAAAGTATCGAAAGGAAGGAATACAAGAGAGGAGAATAAAGTAGTAAAGCAGAAATAAGTTAAAGTACATGTGTTAGCAAAGAGATGTGAGCTGTGGGTCAATGAAATTAATATCATAAATACAGAATGAAATATTTAACAGAAACTATTTAACTTAACTTAACATAGAAATAATTTAAGGCGTATGTGTGAGTGTGTGTAAGGGCAAGTGTTTGCCTGAAATCACCTTCAGGTAACAGAGTGCCGCCGAATAGTTTGTCGTTGTTTTTTATATCTTTGAGTGTTCTGTTCAACGCCTGAAGAGAATGTTTGTGGGCCATAGTGCATTCATCCCAGATGATAATATTGCACTGTTTCAGGACTGTGGCCATGGACGATTGTTTTTTTATATTTCACACTGCGTCTGGGTTATTTTGAATATTCAGAGGCAGTTTAAATGCTGAATGAGCTGTTTTCCCTCCATCCAATAAAGTTACTGCAATGCCAGATGATGCAACGTTCAATGCGATGCCATTACTCGATCGTATTTCGGCGAGAATTAACGAAATGAGAAATGTTTTGGCAGTTTCCCTGGTGCATCCAAATAGAAGAATCCACCTTGTCCCGCTGAAACTGCATGCATAATGCGGTGGTGAATGATTTTTTGTTCATCAGTCAGTAGTGGGACATTGTGAGTAACAATCGCTGCCATTTCTGCAGTATTTTACTGCAGTTCACGATTCATTTCGGTGTTCATATAATCAAATGTACTACGATTTGGCACACGCATACCAAAATGACTGAGTGTTAAACTTGCTATGACAACGCAAATATCCTCGATAGCAATCAATGCTTCATTACACATTGCGTCGCTGAATGTAATCGTTAGATCGTTGCTCCGTGTAAGAATTCGATGCAATATATCGTCAGTCATTGAATCCTTGTGTTTATCCCACAACGTGTCTGCTCGTCCCGGGAAACATGTATTCAACACTATAGCGAATAGTAGACGAATTTGTGTTGCTGTACAGCCCAATACTGCTTCAGCAAGCGTATCGTCCCAGTCACTGTCGTCTTCCAGTAAACCGAGTGCAAGGCATGCATCTTTCTACGTTGGATACTGTTGTCCATTCACTTTGCGTATATGTTGAAATGACAATCGGCCGGTGTCATTAACCAACAACAGTCGCAGATAGAAACACTCAGTCTGCCAAGGATTGACTGTATATACTCATACACCGATTAGCATTCACATCTGTATTCTGAATTTGAAACACATCCATATCGCTGCCTTTTTTCACATACCTGCAAATATATTTGATGGCCTTCACCGAACTGCAGATCATAACATTAATATGAGCATTGAATGTTTTGCTCATCAGATGCGAATATGGTAACGATTGTCAATGTCAATGTCTGCGTTATTGGAATTTCCGCGGAAATTACACAATCGATTTCTTCAGGGCGTATTTTGTCGATAAACCAAATCAAAATGTGTACATGAGGTAATCCTCGCTTCTGCCATTCAACCGAATACATCCAGCAACGTGTTGGACCGAATACGTGTAATTTTGTTATGAAGCTCATTAAAAACTTCAATATTAGTTTGAACACACGTGCTGTAATATCATGACGATGCATTCCGTTTTGGCCTGGCAATAACAAAGATGTAATCTCCTGCCATTTAGGATTACATGTAAACGTTATAAATAAACACGGTCGTCCGCACTCGCGCACGAAAGCCATAGCATGTATTCTTGCATATGGCGTGAATTATCTACGTACGATGATGGTAGAATGATGGGTTACCAATTTCGGCGGTGTCGCCGTTCCTGATAGCGTCTCGTAAGTAAATGTATTCTTCCACACGCAGTTTATTTTGATTGTGTCGTATGAATCGCAGTCGTTCGCTCTCTACCTTCACGTACATGTCGACGATAAATTGTTGGCACAGCTCACGACATCGCAGAATGACTTTGTCCTGACCACGTCGAATCATCATATGATTCGTAAAAAAATCCATTGAGCTCACTTTCTTGTTTGTTTCGGCTCCTGCACAACATATTCATAAATATTCTTTAATATTAATTGAAAATGATCTCAAAATGAGTAATGATGTTTATAATGAATGAAGTACCTGTGGCGGGATCTCGTTGTTTAATGTTTATGCAATAACCGTCTTGTCCCTTCCAGAAAATTAGCGGATATTGGAGAGCGTCGTATGAACGGTGTGTGTCAGCGATGAACTCCAGATTATTGTTTCATTTTCGAATCACCATGTCTCGAGACTCTGCGCGGTCGCCAACCATGATTCCAGCAACGTCGTCCACAACAGCCGCGTTGAATGTACGCACATGTTTTCCAGCTGGTGTTTTATTAGGATTGATGACAATAGCGTGATTGTCTTTTTGCAATTCGTGCATGTGTGATTCATGGTGCCGATTCAATAAGGCATCCAGCTCGCCGACCAAGCGCATGCTGTTAGGCGAAATGTGGTTAGTGTAGCCACAACGTGCATCCACGCGATTGGCGTCCTCACCGCCCATGAAGTATATGTGTAACAATTTATGTGTTTCGTTTTGCATTGGAAGCAATGAGCCCATTTTGTGGTACACTTAGCCTCTGATTTTGAAAGTTGAATTGAATTGTTGGCCATTTGCCGCAGTACTTATTATGATTTATTTCTGTTTCTCCGAACGACGTCATTTGGAAGCATGAATTGAATGTGCGAATGAACTCCAAAAAGAGGTTTGATCTGGATCCGTGTCGATAAGCAAGCTGTTCAATGGTTCTGGTGGTGTCTCAATTTCTGGTAGTTCCACTTTTCCTGATACGTTACACATGCCAGCTGGTTCATGTTTAAATTTGAGCGCATGACAATGGGGACATCCTTTGTTCATACTCGAATGCGAGACGAAGTAATGAAGCGGATGTAAATGCTCGATGTACTTGTTGGCGTTGTCGGTCATTTGCTCTGTCTGTGTCAATTGCGAACCGGCGCAAATGTCTCCGTTCCAATTGTCGTTGTTGATTTCGTTCAGCTCGTGTCTCTTGTGACCGAGATGCACACATTTGCGACATTCTCACACGCACATTTTCGTTATCTTGTTGTATTTTTTCATCCGTTCTTTCTGCTCTACTATTTTGCATGTTTGTTGCATTATTTGTACGAAGGCTCAAATAGGCCCCCTGCGTCTTGCTGGCATTGTAAACTCACACACAATTGACCGTTTATCTATTTCTAATGTGCCAATTTAAATTGAGTGTTTATACTTGGCAAAAAAAAGTTCCGGTGAACTGAAAATAACAATTGAATATGCCGACAAAAGTGAAAAAAGTAAATTTATTTAAATAAGTATAAATATTACAATAAATGATGTATTAAACGTGCGGCTATTTGTTTTAAATCAATTGTTATTTATTATTAAATTGGTAAAAAATTTCACTTTTGGGCACACATGCCAACTCATAATAAATTCACAAAGTTGGCAGCCCCAAGTTTTTTTTGTATGGAGTAACGGTCACTTTGTTTGCCAGTTTGCAAATTTATCAATTTTACGAAGTTTGCCACGGTGGGGGAATGCTTGTATTGTCTTTCATTGTGGTCTGTTTCTGCTTTGCCATTAGTAACGGAACTTTATGCTGAGGGAGTGAGTTCACAATACTGACACTCTCATTTTCGTTATCTCGTTGAACTGTTGTTCACACAAATAAACCAAATTGTTGTACTTGCTGATGAAAAACGGTATCCGATAATGTATTTGGTCTTTTAGTATTTTATTCCCAACCTGTCACAGTCACAAAACACGTATAAATTTCTTGTAAATTAATATAATTACACGCACGTCGTTGTGATACATAACAAATGCAGAATGAAATGTCAAAGTGACACGACGGTTAAATCTAATATGTAATAATTTGAAAAATCAGACGAACGAATTAAGTATTAATATTGACATAATTATTCTGATTATTCTGATATATTTGGGAAAAAATGCGAGGAGATAAAAGCAAAGTTGGATGCTGTTTATGGGGACACGTCGCCATCTATGACCGGAACGGCAATTAATATTTTACAGGAAAAGTTGGCGATGAAGAAATTGTCGGCCCGATGGGTGCCGCTATTGCACACGCTGGACAACAAGCGGATGCGGCTGTTAACTTCGAAGCAGTATTTGGGGCAATTTAAGCGAGATCCGAAGGACTTTTTGCGTCGAATTGTCACCGTTGATGAAACCTGGATTCATCATTATACACCAGAAACTAAGCAACAATCAAAACAATGGATTTCTCCCGGTGAATCTGCACCAAAGAAGGCGAAGACAGTCCCATCGATCGGTAAAGTCATGGCGACGATTTTTTGGGATGCGAAGGGCGTCATCCTCATGGATTTTTTAGAAAAAGGAAGAACGATCACTGGACAATACTACAGTGAGTTATTGGACCTCTTCGACAAAAAATTAAAGGAGACACGGCCGCATTTGTCGAAAAAAAAGATGTTGTTTCATCACGATAACGCACCAGCACATTCATCTGGTGTTGTCTCCGCCAAATTGCATAAATTGCGTTATGAATCGCTGCCGCACCCCCCGTATTCACCCGATCTGGCTCCCTGCGACTTTTTCTTGTTCCTTAACATGAATGGCTCGCGGGAAAACAATTTAGCTCAAATGAGGAAGTCATCGCCGAAACAGAGGCGTATTTTGGAGAGTTCGACAAATCCTATTTTTTGGAGCGGTTAAAAAAATGGCCGGAACGTTAGGAGAAGTATATCTTTTTAAAAGGGGACTATGTTGAAAATAAAAAACAATTTTGAAAAAAAATAGTGTCTTCATTTCCAACACGGGTATTTAATGAACCGAGAACAACAACATTATCCATGACAGCGATAGAGACAAGAAAGATCTTTGTGAAAAATAAAAGAATACAATAATGAAATAGTCCAAGCAGACATACATAAGTTAACGTTTAGTTGTGAGCCGTTGATATTGTGAGCGGAGTAGATTTGGAGAATAGAGAAGTTTGTCTGTCACTCTCTTGTGTTCTAATGCTGCTTCAATTACTCCGGGTTTTGGTGGTGATCCGGCATATGCATAGCTTTATTTTTACGACGTTGAAACTGCTGTACGTTATAGACTGAATACTAGAGCAAATAATGGATGTAATGTGTCTATTATGTATGAATTAGCTAATGAGTTAGATCGTGTAAATGTGTTTGTACGTTCTTTTAGGTCAATGGCTGAATATTGTCACCGACCTGAAAATACAACTGCTTATGTTTGTATGATGATTCAGGTGAATAAAGAGTGTGATCTTCGTAGATATAACGATGCCATTCAGACTGATGTTGCAGTTATTTTTAGAAGCGATGACGGTGAACCGCCTTTTGAGAGAGGTATGGTTGTTTTTCCGAAATTTTCACGAGAACTTCATAATGTTTCTGATTCGGACTCTTCATTAGATCCGTTGGCATATCCTTTGTTGTTTCCTAATGGTGATACCGGTTGGTATGTAAATATGTCACATAACATTGCTTCTACTTCTAATTCACATGCTTCTCGAAACAAAGTTACTGTGTTACAGTATTCATGTTATCGTCTTGCTATTCGTGATGATTTTGCCTTCCACATTCATAGGTTCTCCTCGAAATATGTTCCCGAATTACTTTGATGCTATGTGTATTGTACAGCGAAAGAGAAAGCCTTCTTTATTTATAACTATGACATGTTATCCAAATTGGCCCGAAATTATCGAAACATTAAATGGGGCTAAGCCTCACTTTCGACCTGATATTGTTGTTCGCGTTTTCAAAATTAAATTGAATGAACTGATGAACTTGATAGTTAAAAACCAGATATTCGGTAAAGTTGATGCTATTATTTAAACAATTGAATTTGTGAAATGGAAGCTTTTCCACAGTTCGGTTCGGATATCGTTGATATACCGAATTATTTAATTTGTGAACCTGTAAACATCATCTATGATATATTTGGAAATATTCCGGAAACTATTTTATCTTCTGACATTTTGAATTCAGTTATTTTGGTTCCAAAAAATGATGATTGTTCGTTTATAAATTTAGAAGTCTAAAAACGAATGCCTAGAGAGGAGCAGTGATGATGTACGTGAACATAATAATTTTCCTATTGAGTTTATGAATACTGTATCAGTTAGTGGTCTTCCTCCCTATAAATTGATTTTAAAAGAAAACTTTATTGTATGCATGCGCGTAAAACTAATGCACCGAAACTCAATAGATTGCGAGGAGTTAACAGGTGTAGCGTGTAATATTCGAATTTTAATTCCCCGTATTCATTTAACTTATTCGGGAACTCTTTTACCGTTCAAATTTCAAAGAACTCAATTTCCAGTCATTTCAGCTTTTGCGATGACTATTAATAAATCCCAAGGTCAAACGTTTCAAAAAGTTGGAATTTTGTTGAGACAGCCTGTGTTTAGTCACGGACAAATGTATGTTGCCGCCAGTAGAGTTCGATTGCGATTTTATATTTCTGAGACATCAGATCAGGACCATTTACCACGTGATAATAGAGTTTGTACAAAAAACATTATTTATAGAGAAGTTCTTAGCACTTAAGAAACAAATGTGTTTTTTCTAGAATGCGGTTGTGCGATTGTGTCGGCCGCGGGTTCCCCTAGTAATTAATATTTGTTGATATTTATTTTAAAATATTTATTGGCAGACTATTTGAAAACTCAATTTGCAATCACCTAAAGGAGCCAAAAACTATTTAGTAAGACGACTATTGAAAATGCTATCATCGAAATGCTTGTTGGGTAACACATAATAGTCGTCCGCAACGCACAAGCAGTCACACATATGTAAAAATTCATACATACACACTAAACACCTTTTGACTAACTTATATCATTGAATCCTTTAGTGGTTGCCACTGCCATAAACAAACAAAAACCAGAAAGAATGCTATCATTGGCTATGCCAAAGATGTAATACTCTTCACGCTCCTTCGGGTTGCATCCAACCTTCCTTTCTTCGCATCACTATATTTTCTCTGTTACAGTTTGAGTATCAGCAAAGAACACAGTTTGAGTGGCATTGTATTTTTATTGTACTTTTATTTTTTATATGTTTGTCATTTAATTTGGGCTTGTATGGGAGGTACCCCACCTGGTATCCATAGGATTATTAAATTCACATGGTTGGTGGATATGGACCAGAAATTTATAGTGTCCTAATTTCAGTTTGATAAGTCAAAAAATAAAAAACTTTTTCTAATAAGAACTTTAATTTAAATGGGGGTTTGTATGGGAGGTACCACACCTGGTAACCCCAGGATCATTAAATTCACATGGTTGGTGGATATGGACCAGAAACTTATAGTGTCTAAATTTCAGTTTGATAAATTAAAAAAAATAACTTTTTTTAATAAGAACATTAATTTAAATGGGGATTTGTATGGCAAGTGCCCCTCCTGGTAACCCTAGGGGTGCCTCTACAAAAATCACACACATCAAGCCGGCCCATGAATATTTTGATCCAGAGCATCCAGAACCAAGTACGATCCAAAATTTATTTAATTCTATATTTTCCTTTTTACCTTTTTTACCTCCTGCTGCACACAAATCTCCGTTTCTTCTCGCTTGCTGTTACAACAACAACAAGAACAACATTGATTCAAACTCAGTGAATCATTTTTGGATGTGAAAAAATTTAAATCTTTGCCATTTGTTACAGATAAGGGTTACTTAAAGGGATCTAAAAGCTCCTTCTTAAGAGACAGTGACAATAATCTTTCTTTGAAAAATATTATTATATTATTTCTAGGTCTGGTGTAAAACAAGAACGTTTATGGCTGTACTACTCTCTATTACTTCCAAAGGCATACATTGTTATTCGAATATAGGGCACATAAAGATATACAAAATATTTTTGAAGCCATAGAAAGATGCGAGATATTAAAAAAATTTTTTCATTCATGTTTGGTAGGTATATCAACAATGGCAGTTATATGAAACTCTAGATGAAGGGGAAGAGTCCATAATCAGGAAAGAGAATGAAAATAAGAACTTTACCATTGCTGTGTGATCGTGAAAGATGAAAATGCAACTCCATAGGCGCTCGTAATTAAAGAGTCATTTTCACGATTTTATGAGGTTAAGGATCAATTTCACAAAGATATGATGTTGCTGATAACATGACATCCACGGATTTGAAAAAGTCATAAGAGATATTGAGCCAGATGCTCTTAATTTAAACTTGTCACCTTTCAGATTTAATATAACAATTTTTGTAAGAAGACTCAAAGGCCCGAGCAGCTCGTACTTTAATAGGCAAACAAACACCAAACACAAGGTATACATTTTGAAGCAGCCGTTCACACACCCCTTTCGCTTTAAATGAACAGCTGTTTTTTTTTGATATGATATGATACACACACGGAACTTTGCGCGCACGTTGACAAAATAAAACTGAAAATTTGTGAGAAATACATGACTCCCTTTTTCATTCTTGTTAATTATTTTATTAAAATTACAAAATAAAATTAACAATTTGCATATCACTAAAAAATGTTATGTGCCATTATCAGCTGTTTAATGATGCACATGACGGAAAAGGACAAAAAACTTGGCAACACTAGCAAAAAAACTTGGCACCACTTTCAGAAGTTTCCCAGCCCTGGTTAGCTTTAACTTAGCTATTTCCTGTAAGTTGAAAAAAAAACTGACCAAATTAACCCTGAAATTATAAAATTTACCAGTTGTTGTTGTAGGATTATAGAAAAAGAATTAGTTATAGATTTGTATTATGAAAAATAAGAAAATTTTGGTTGAGCTTCTTTACGTAGAGGGAGGGCTCCATCCGATGAATTGGGCACGGGCCCCCAACACCAATGGTGAGACTTAGTACCAAGGGCTTAGCCATGATTTTGTACAGGGGCCAGGCAAGGAAAAACGAATAATATGAATACTACAAAATCGTTTATTAATAGAAAAAAAAATATTCAGATTAGATTAGAGGAAGGGTGGGAACTAGAATAATAATATTAATATAATTTCCTGCTATATTTGACACAGTTGACTTGATTGATTTTAAAATATGCCTCTAAGATTTATATGCAAACTATTATCCACCAATTTCACGACAATAGCAAGTCCGATTCGCACCAAACTTTACTGAAACACTCTCAAGATTATGCTAGAGATGCCCTTAAAATTTCGACAAAATCGGTTTAGCAGTTTCAGAATCTATACAAGACTTACATATATACATACATACATACTTCCAATTTACATATATATCCTGTAGTATGTTGCACCGGTTCAGAATCAGTTCTGGGCTAGCCACTTTGCACCACTAATCGGTTCAGTGTATGGTTCTCGCAGTGCAAAGAATCGGTGGATTTTAACATGGGGATGTCATTGGAAGGAATCAATTGCCTCCGCCTGCATTACCGTGAACTGGATCTGCATTGGTTCTATTTATCTGGTTCTGTACCGGTTCTATTTAACCAGTTCTGCATCGGTTCTATTTATCCATCTCAGCACCGGTTTATTTAACCGGTTCTAATACCAGTACACTACTTTGAAAAAAAAAAAGGATATCTTCAAATCAAAATTAAAAATTCATATATGTACACTTATCCTAATACATTGTGGAAAGAAGAAAAAAGAAAGCTGATTTGCAGAGTTATTCCTGGGTAGTATCCGTAGATGACTCTTCTCGTTTTCTCTTAAGGTAATCGGATTTAAGTTGACGTTTCTTATTCACATAAATTAACCTCCGCAACGGCTCTTCCCGAGTGACGTTTATATTATCAGATGAAATTGAGTCTGAAATAGGAAAGGGGATCCTAGAGAGGAGTAGTGATGATGTACGTGAACATAATAATTTTCCTATTGAGTTTATGAATACTGTATCAGTTAGTGGTCTTCCTCCCTATAAATTGATTTTAAAAGAAAACTTTATTGTATGCATGCGCGTAAAACTAATGCACCGAAACTCAATAGATTGCGAGGAGTTAACAGGTGTAGCGTGTAATATTCGAATTTTAATTCCCCGTATTCATTTAACTTATTCGGGAACTCTTTTACCGTTCAAACTTCAATGAACTCAATTTCCAGTCATTCCAGCTTTTGCGATGACTATTAATAAATCCCAAGGTCAAACCTTTCAAAAAGTTGGAATTTTGTTGAGACAGCCTGTGTTTAGTCACGGACAATTGTATGTTGCCGCCAGTAGAGTTCGATTGCGATTTTATATTTCTGAGACATCAGATCAGGACCATTTACCACGTGATAATAGAGTTTGTACAAAAAACATTATTTATAGAGAAGTTCTTAGCACTTAAGAAACAAATGTGTTTTTTCTAGAATGCGGTTGTGCGATTGTGTCGGCCGCGGGTTCCCCTAGTAATTAATATTTGTTGATATTTATTTTAAAAATATAAATATTTATTGGCAGACTATTTGAAAACTCAATTTGCAATCACCTAAAGGAGCCAAAAACTATTTAGTAAGACGACTATTGAAAATGCTATCATCGAAATGCTTGTTGGGTAACACATAATAGTCGTCCGCAACGCACAAGCAGTCACACATATGTAAAAATTCATACATACACACTAAACACCTTTTGACTAACTTATATCATTGAATCCTTTAGTGGTTGCCACTGCCATAAACAAACAAAAACCAGAAAGAATGCTATCATTGGCTATGCCAAAGATGTAATACTCTTCACGCTCCTTCGGGTTGCATCCAACCTTCCTTTCTTCGCATCACTATATTTTCTCTGTTACAGTTTGAGTATCAGCAAAGAACACAGTTTGAGTGGCATTGTATTTTTATTGTACTTTTATTTTTTATATGTTTGTCATTTAATTTGGGCTTGTATGGGAGGTACCCCACCTGGTATCCATAGGATTATTAAATTCACATGGTTGGTGGATATGGACCAGAAATTTATAGTGTCCTAATTTCAGTTTGATAAGTCAAAAAATAAAAAACTTTTTCTAATAAGAACTTTAATTTAAATGGGGGTTTGTATGGGAGGTACCACACCTGGTAACCCCAGGATCATTAAATTCACATGGTTGGTGGATATGGACCAGAAACTTATAGTGTCTAAATTTCAGTTTGATAAATTAAAAAAAATAACTTTTTTTAATAAGAACATTAATTTAAATGGGGATTTGTATGGCAAGTGCCCCTCCTGGTAACCCTAGGGGTGCCTCTACAAAAATCACACACATCAAGCCGGCCCATGAATATTTTGATCCAGAGCATCCAGAACCAAGTACGATCCAAAATTTATTTAATTCTATATTTTCCTTTTTACCTTTTTTACCTCCTGCTGCACACAAATCTCCGTTTCTTCTCGCTTGCTGTTACAACAACAACAAGAACAACATTGATTCAAACTCAGTGAATCATTTTTGGATGTGAAAAAATTTAAATCTTTGCCATTTGTTACAGATAAGGGTTACTTAAAGGTATATCAACAATGGCAGTTATATGAAACTCTAGATGAAGGGGAAGAGTCCATAATCAGGAAAGAGAATGAAAATAAGAACTTTACCATTGCTGTGTGATCGTGAAAGATGAAAATGCAACTCCATAGGCGCTCGTAATTAAAGAGTCATTTTCACGATTTTATGAGGTTAAGGATCAATTTCACAAAGATATGATGTTGCTGATAACATGACATCCACGGATTTCAAAAAGTCATAAGAGATATTGAGCCAGATGCTCTTAATTTAAACTTGTCACCTTTCAGATTTAATATAACAATTTTTGTAAGAAGACTCAAAGGCCCGAGCAGCTCGTACTTTAATAGGCAAACAAACACCAAACACAAGGTATACATTTTGAAGCAGCCGTTCACACACCCCTTTCGCTTTAAATGAACAGCTTTTTTTTTTATATGATATGATACACACACGGAACTTTGCGCGCACGTTGACAAAATAAAACTGAAAATTTGTGAGAAATACATGACTCCCTTTTTCATTCTTGTTAATTATTTTATTAAAATTACAAAATAAAATTAACAATTTGCATATCACTAAAAAATGTTATGTGCCATTATCAGCTGTTTAATGATGCACATGACGGAAAAGGACAAAAAACTTGGCAACACTAGCAAAAAAACTTGGCACCACTTTCAGAAGTTTCCCAGCCCTGGTTAGCTTTAACTTAGCTATTTCCTGTAAGTTGAAACAAAAACTGACCAAATTAACCCTGAAATTATAAAATTTACCAGTTGTTGTTGTAGGATTATAGAAAAAGAATTAGTTATAGATTTGTATTATGAAAAATAAGAAAATTTTGGTTGAGCTTCTTTACGTAGAGGGAGGGCTCCATCCGATGAATTGGGCACGGGCCCCCAACACCAATGGTGAGACTTAGTACCAAGGGCTTAGCCATAACCGGTTCTAATACCAGTACACTACTTTGAAAAAAAAAAAGGATATCTTCAAATCAAAATTAAAAACCCATATATGTACACTTATCCTAATACATTGTGGAAAGAAGAAAAAAGAAAGCTGATTTGCAGAGTTATTCCTGGGTAGTATCCGTAGAGTCATCATTCTCGTTTTCTCTTAAGGTAATCGGATTTAAGTTGACGTTTCTTATTCACATAAATTAACCTCCGCAACGGCTCTTCCCGAGTGACGTTTATATTATCAGATGAAATTGAGTCTGAAATAGGAAAGGGGATACTACGGTTCGTGCGGTGCCATGATATGAAGGCGGATCCTCATAAAACTCGATGAAAGAAAGCGAAAATAGAGAATAAAATTTTTTGATATCTCGCTTAGTTTACTGGAAAATTGGAAAATGAAATTTTTTTTAATCACTTTTTAGATGGATTTCTGTAAATTTTCAAAAAAACAAGAAAAAAAAACTATTTTACAATTTTTTAAAAATTTAAAAAAAACAACAGGCTTTTCTTTTTTAAATAACATATACTCTCTTTTTTTGACAGTGTAAATCCGTATATGGTCAAATCTTCATTACCAACATAAGATAATTGTAATTTTGCTTGTTTCTTATCAACAAGTAGCGGTTAAAATTTGAACCTCGTCGAGAAAATAAAAATTTTTTTTCACATTTAGAATATGTTATATTTTAATTATATATTTTTATATATAATCATGTCAGTGTTATCGTCTCGTGCATTGCCTTTACATAGTAGTATGTATAAAGCAAAGTCGAAATTTCAAGAATTTAGGATACTGATTACTTCTAAACCACGCAACGTATTTTGATACGGTTTTCATTGTCAATTAAAGAATTTTCTTAGAAGGGTTTGCATGTACATAAATAATTGATTCAATAATAAAAATATTTCATTCATTTTCAGTCATTATACATATACATTTTTGTAAAACCAGGCACAACGATTTGCTTACGTTTTTAACGTTTTTGATGCTATGCTTCTTCTTGAACTTTGTTTGTTGTTGTAATTGTTGTATTTACTCCTCTCATTTATTGATAACTGAGTGCGCACAAGATTATTGCGCTATTCGCTATTTTCTTTCTGAATTATTATTCACTGAGATCGTAGCAAAAGAGATAGTGTGTTGTTGTTATAATTGCATTTTTTCATCTAATTTTTTATTAACTATGTGCGCACAAGAGGATTGCAAAAGAGTATGGTAATTCTGTAGACTGCAAACTGTACAAACTATTGACCAAAGACTGACTCAAAATTCCAAAAGAAAAAAGAGAATGCGTAGTTTTGTGAGCGAATAGTCCCGTTATGTTCGCTCTTAAAATTAATATAGTTGTCATATAGTGTTATAATTAATAAATAATAAAATTTCTTGCTATCAACACCAAAGCGATATTTTTTAAATTACACCCGTGCAAAGCAGAGCGGGTTGCTATTTTTCGGTATTTCTTTTTGCAAGTTCCAAAATGACAAGTAAGCATCCTAATTTACATCCGAAATTGGATAATTTTAATATTTTTGATTCTTTTCTAAGAAAGAAATAGGTTTGATTCCTTCACGACAATCAACTACACCGCAATGTTGTGGGCTCCCAACGCTCGTTGAATCTTTTACGCGGTATAAGTTTGGATGGGTATGTAGATGTTGATCAAAAGGATAAAAAAAAAGGTTCTAAATCCTGCAGAAAATCTTTTAGCCCTAGTATGAATACTTTTTTTGATGGCCATTCGTGTCATATCGCCGTAAATGAAGTCCTTGCAATTGTCATTGGTTTTGTCATCAAAATGAAAGTAACTGAATTGTATGAGAATTTAAAACAGTTGCGTCTGAGGAAAGATGGTACTGATTTAAGTTGGAATACACTGATTGATTACTTTAGTTATTGTAGTGAAATAGCTGAAGTAATTGCTTCACACAGTGATTCGATTCTTGGTGGCAAAAGTAAAACGGTTCAAATCGATGAAACGTTTTTAACTAAGCGTAAATATAGTCGTCGACGTATTACTGAGCCATAACTGTTCTTGGTTTATATTCCATGAAGATAAAACGGGCCTTTTTTTAGTCAATAGTAAATCTATGAAGGATTTGTGGCCGTATATCGAAAAGTACATTGATTTCAATACTTCTCGACTATGTACAGACAGTGCAAAGCAGTATTATGAAGTTAACACAATGTTTTCTCCTGATACTGTGCATTTGCAAACGAATCATAGTAAAGGAGAATTTGTAAGTAAATTTGATTCGGCAAATACTATCAATGATTTGGAGAACCAAAACAAGCTATTGAAGAAAACGATTATTTGCCGTAAATCAGATAAGCTTCATCAGTACATGGCTTTGTGTTTTTACACACATAATTGATTTCTAAACGATTTTCTAAAAGGATGCAATGAGCGAGTGCGATGATATTGACTTGGCGACAGACGGGCCACCCCTGAAACTTCCCGCTATATCATTTCGATTTCGGAAATTTTGTAAGCAATCGAAAGAGTTACTTGAGACAAATATTTGGTTAACAAAATGTAAATTAAAAAAATTTTTACCCTCAAAAATAGGTGGAGCCACACTTCTGCATAATTACCCAAAATTTGAAATCACAGGTATCGATATCTCGCAAACTAAGCGAGATATCAAATATTATCACTTTCTTTCATCGAGTTCTATGAGAATCCACCTTCCTGAATCCAGCTAAGCTTTAATCCAGGCAAATCTATAGTAAAATAATCAAAATAACAGGTTTATTTAAATGTTACAAAGAAATATATATGCTATGACGACTTTACTTTAATGCTTTCTTAAATCTTATCCACCCGGTTCTGTACAACACATTTGTAGACACCGTCGTCCTCTGGAAACAGGTGATTAATAACCAGCTTTGAGCCATCTTCTAATATCAGTGTTCGATTATTTTCTACAATATGTATGCCATCCTTATACCAGTGCACTTGTGGGCGTGGAATAGCATCGGCTTTGCACTGAAGCTTGAGCAGTTCGCCAATGTTGCGTTTTACCTTTGAACTGAGTTTACTCAACATTTTTGGTGATTTTGGTTCTACAAATGTAATGATTTGTGAATCTTAGTCGAAAAAGTTTAAATATTAATATCACACCATGTACAAAAAGCGATATGTCTCTGTTTTCAAAATCGTTTAAATTATATGAATACCGCACACGGCGCATCACCTTCAGATATGGACTTGAATAGAATTGTCTTTTTGTAAACATACTTTGAATTCTCAGTAACAATTTTAACATCTAGAAATATTGTTGTTTCTTTAAATCTTTAAAAGATTAGTCAGCATTGAGAATAGGTTTGATTTACTACTGGAGTTACTAAGGGGATTGCCTCGTTTGTATCATTGAACATCATCTTCATAGAAATATTCCAAAACAGCGCATGTTAAATTGACTTCATCATTGCGTGCTATTTTTTCATTTTGGTCAATTCCATAAATCGTCATGTTCTCTGCTATATCACCAATCAACACATGCGCCTTTTTATTAACCAAGCCTATTGTGTTTCCAAATTTGTTACTAGCACTGCAGATTATTATTCCAGGACGGTTTGGTCGGAAAAGAAGCTCGTGTATGTGTTCAATGCTTGAATCTCCTAAGCGAACGTTATGAGACAACTACAAATTTAATTCAAACAAGTATTACATGGTTCTTCAATGATTATAAAATACTTACGTTGAATGTTTGGGAGTTTTTCATTTCACACGTTGGCCAGCAGGGAGTGGTGTCACAAGGCATAAAAGTCCACGTGACGTGAGCAATTGGAAATGACTTTATTTTGCACTTTAAGAGTACATCACAACCCTCTTGGACATAAACATCTTCAATTTTGACTATGGGTTTATCGCTTATACTGACATTATAATCCAGTTCTTTGTTGTTGATGCCGTTGATTGCCCTTATCTTATATATACCGGTATCCGTCATCTGTGCATTAGTTATTAACAAAGTGGCTTTGTACTCCGTGAAGTCAATATAGAATTTTTCAGTTGCAATTATCTCAGTATTATCAGGTCGGAACCATGTGAGTGTTGGTTCGGGGTAACCGTTGTACTTTACTGATATTTTGACGGTATCGTTGGGCATGTTATGGATATTGTAGTGATTATTCGCTCATTTCGATGTAACTTTCCTTTACATCTAATATTGTTTTCAAAGAGTAAAAAACCATAAATATTAAAAATAAAAATCAGATAAAGTTCTCCGTTACTTTTTTGCTGACTTAGTGATTTTAAGATTTTTTAATCGATTTCAGAGCTGCTTTATTCGTTACTATAAACGTCGAAGCATTAGGACTTAAGCCAAAAGCAGTAAAACTTTACCTTTGATTGTGTAGAAGAGTAGTGCAAAAAGAAGATCAAAGAACCAAAATTAAATAAAATTACAGTACACAAAATATTTTGTAAATTTTGAAGAGAATTGGAAATGGGAGCAGAGTTCTTTTAACTTACGTAGTACGACAATAGTTGTTGTTGTTTTCACATTGTTTCCTGAATAATCTTCAACATGACAAGTGTAACGCCCAGAATCAGAGAGTTGAGTGTTTCGAACTTTGAAAACTGATTGGCCAGTGTTGTGAGTAGTGTTCTTTTTAAAATCTACAAACTCTGCAGGTTTATTCTCAAGCCGATCCTAAAAAAATACGTTTTTTTAATTTACTTTAGAGAGGTACAATATGTTTAGTAATTGTTTCTAAATGTAACATGTGACGAAACTTAAACTGTACCAATAAATTAAAATATAAAAAAAAAAATAAAAATGCAATTATGCTCCTTCAGTTTAAAATGTTTAAAACGAGCAAGGAAAAAAATTTTAATAATTGGCAATAAATGTACATCTCTTCTCCAACTCTATCTATTACCACGTTTATAAGACGCCCGAAACGGTTTGCACTTAGGTCAGCCTGACTCAGAACAGTTTTTGTTTAGACCGCTTTTACATTATCGAACTTTGCGGCAGAATTCTCTCATCCGACTTTTGCTTGTTGTCAAGCGCGCGCGGGGGTTGGCTATGTAGCTGTCGGCAGCCGTGTCCGATGTACTACAGACTAAAATTTCGCTGCCTTTTTACCGTTGTCTTCTTTCGCCACTTTCGTGTGCTATTATCTGTTATTTTTGAAAGTGGTATAATAGTGCATTCAGACAGAGCAGAACTCGAGTTCTGGCAGAACTTGCACGAGAACTCGAGTTCAAATTACAGCAACCACAGGGAAAATGAACGAAATATGTGGTTGTTGTTGTAGCTCAGAACTCGCTGGTCTGACATGGTAAAATTTGGACTCTTTTAGGTGATTGTCGAGAGCCTAGTTCTTTCTTTTTGTTGCGCAGCAATAAATAGCTGATGATGGCAGATAATAAAAAACAGCTGTTCAGAGCTCGCAACTCAGAACTCGGTGACAAAAAACGGCTAACCAGAACTCGCTGTCTGAACACACTATAAGTACACTTTTTCATGTTTCGAGATATTTAATGAATTTTAATTAATTTAAAAATATTGGCAAATGTAAATCAATTATACTCGTATATTATAATATGCAATAAAGTAAAGAAATGATGGAAAATGATAATACAAAAAAACAAAAACAAAATTAGTCATGAAATCAAGAACTTAGTTGGATTAGAGGTAATCGAAATATAAAAGGGAAATAGTAAGATAAATATAATTCCACTATATCTGAGAGGTAGTAGTTGGAATCAAGACTTTAAAATTGTAAAAAAGAATTTGCTGCAGAATGATTTAGTCAATCCAGTTGTGATTGGAGATTTAAATATCCAAATAGGTGAGTTGCAGATAACTGTTGACGGCAATTTAAGTCATGAAATAATAGCCGGAATGAAAATCAGGATTTCCAAAGATGAAGTAGTTTATAAAGCTGGTACGCAATTTACCGAGTTCTGTGAAAATAATAGCCTGCTAATCCTGAACGGGATGTCATAAAGTGACGATAATGGGAAATATACATTTCTAAGCCATGGATGCTACAGGCAGTATCTGCATAGGTTTGGATACGCTGCGGATACGTTCTGTGGCCCCTGCGGAGATGTCGTGGAGGATCCGGAACATATTGTTCATGGGTGCCCCTGATTCGATGTGAAGCGACAAAGAATGTATGTGCGGCTCGGATCTCCTTGCAGCTCCCAGGAGATTGTTAGGCGCATGATAACATCGGTTGACGATTGGGCATTCTTCTCTGCAGAATTTGGCAACGTCATGAGGGGCGATTGAATGTACGAGCGAACAATGTCGGCTGCATAATGTAGCTTATTATCCCTCCCTACGAAGGAGTGCGTTGGCGGGTTTTGAGGCGATAGGGGGCTTTTTAGTCGGTAGGTTTATAAATCCAACATAACTTGTGGCACGGGCCATAAGTATCTTTGGAAGATTTTTACTTCCTTGTCTGCATAACAAAAAAAAAAAAAAAATAATAAAAATTGCATGTGTGCCATCGTACACATAATAGAAGTGAAATTTTTTAAAAACAGACAAAGAGAGAGAGAGAGATCATCTCAAAACAAATACAACAATACAACATTTGCATACAAAATATTCTGTCCAGTTAATTTAGCTATGTCTGTCTTTCTGTCTAGAGAAGTTTCTCTTCAAAAACAAAAAATATCTTTTGAAACAAATATAATTTTCCCGTTGTTTACGAAGGGAGATAAAAGGGTTGCTTCAAACTATAGGGGCATCTCATTTATGAATTGAATAGCGAAAATTATGATGGCCATAGTAAATGAGAGGCTCTTGACGTGGACAAAAAACATAATGTGGTAACTGAATTCCAAGCGAGTATTAGAAAAAAACACTACTGTTGACAATATTTATAACTTATGTCTATTATACGTGTTACAGAGGATGATTGATCAGCTAGAGATATATTGTGATACCTGGAATATGCAAGTTCATCTGGCACATCTAGCATGATGGTATTTAGACTAGGGGGTAGATTGGCCAAAAATGAAATGTGGAGTTATAAGGGAGAGTGGGTTGAAATACACGGGAGTAATAATGATGCCGTTTCAAAGCACACATAAAAAATAGAAATAGTTTAGCAAAAAACAGCATCAATGCTACGTGGATAATGTTTCTGGCAAATAACACTTACCGCAAAGTGGAAGTTGTTTTTGGCGGTCAATAGAGCCAAACAAAGCTATGCTGCTCAGATATGGGGGTTTGGTATGCTTGATGAGGTAGATAAACTACAATTATATTTTATTAAAAAACTTCTACATCTCTCTAGTAACACCCCGTCCTACTGTATTTACTTAGAAACCGGTATTCCAAAATGCTATTTATACACTCTGAATATGTTCTTTTCATTCATTTTGAAAAACTCATATGAATACACTGACGATAGGCTATCATATAAATTGACTAGGAAAGTGATTGAGGAACAGGTATTCTGGTGTGAGAGAGTGCAGGAGCTTTGCAGCAATATAAATATTAACATAGAAAGTGCTAGTTTAAATAGAAAAACATGGAGTAGTATTTGTGGGTTACTATTAGAGAATGAAAAAATTAGAAATAGGGAAATAATGTGGGAAAGAGCCTGTCAAAGTACTCGGTTAAATAAAGATCTGGATCAGTCTAATGGGGGAAACTATTTAAATGACACGTACAAAATAAGTGACATAATGTGGATCTTTAAAGCTACAAGTGACCTCATTTTGCTGAATGGTCACAGAACTCCAATTTGTACGCTGCTTAATGAAATTGAGAGTATCGTACATTTCTTAAGAAAATATCCCATGTTAAAAAGAATTCGGTATAGATAATATATTTTAGGTCAGGAAGAAATATTTGCCATATTAAATGGTATATGCATTGGTGGATGGAAAAAATTATTTTTGTTTATCACTGAAACTTTAAGTTATAGAAAATGAATTTTAAGTGACTTATGTTAATTTTTCTTGTTTTTTATAGTCTTTTAATATGTAAACAATATAGGTTAGGTTTTCTTTAGTTATATTGTAAATATAGTCAAATTTTCTGACTAACGACCATGGAGCCAAAGTGTTATGTTCTTAATTTGTTTAAATAATTTCGTATAATATGAATTGTAAATTGTTGAAATACAAAGAATAATAATAATATTCCATCGTTGAACCGACCCGATGATGATATCTACAGGACCAGGTACATTAAAAGAAGAATCTGCCAATCTCACTGTATTTATTTGAGTCGTTGTAGTGCTTGATATGGCGATCAACTCACCGGTAGTGAAAATGTCAATTTTTCATGATAAATGCATCCAGCTTCTGCTTTTTTTATGCGAACAAGGAGTTAAAAATCTTCCAAAGATACTTAAGGCCTGTGCCACAAGTTTTGTCGGACTCATTAGCCTACCGACTAAAAAACTCCCTATCGCCTCGAAACCCGTTAATCCCTACGGGACCACCATTGATCGCTCGTACATTCGAGCGCCCCTCATGATGTTGGCAATTTCTGCAGAGAAGAATGCCCAATCGTCAACCGATGTTATCATGCGCCTAACAATCTACTGGAAGCTGCAAGGAGATCCGAGCCGCCCATACATTCTTTGTCGCTCCACATCGAAACGGAGGCTCTCATGAACAAGATGCTCCAGATCCTCCACGAAATCTCCACAGAGACTACAGGACGGATCCGCAGTGTGTCCAAACCTATGCAGATACTGCCTGTAGCACCCATGGCCAGTTACGAATCGGGTAAATTTGAATCCCGCGTCAAAAGAACGACGCTTAAGCCATTCTTTGATGTCTGGGATGAGCTGATATATCCTCCGTGGATCGGACCAACTCCACCTGTGCTGGCATAAATTCAGGTGTCTGGTCTCCTCCCTGTCTGTTAGCTGTGAAGATGCTCGCGCGAGGTATTTGTCCTTGGCAGCCAGGGCTTCCAGGTCAATTGGAAGTCTGCCTGCAAGTACACCAACCGTATTATCTGCGACTTTTCGGTACGCCATGCAGATCCTCAGATTAGCAACCCTGTGAGCACTTCTTATAGCACGAAGATATGACTTACTTGTTAGTGCTCCAGCCCAGATTGGAGCCGCAAAAAGCAGTATGCATTTACTCACCGAACCTAATAGAACCCGGGATTGTTGTCTGGGTCCGCCTATGTTTGGGAGAATCCTAGCCAGTTTTTGAGTGATTACATCTGCTTCTTGGTTGACGCGTTCAAGTGAAACTTAAAGCATAGGCGGTGGTCCAAGAGTACACCCAGGTATTTGATGCAAGACCTTGATTCAACTATATGGCTTCCAAATCTCACTGAGAGTGCTTCCACCTTTTTCCTGCAGCTCATTAGAACCAGCTTGGTGTTATGTTCCGCCAGACTAAAGTGATTCTGTGTAAGCCACCTCCTCGACGCTGCAACAGTCCTCTCTACTTTGGATGCGACCTTGCTCAAAGTCTTTGCTACCACTACAATAGCAATGTAGTCCGCATACTCGACAAACCCCACTCCTTTGGGTTTACAAATCCGGAGTATGACATCATACATGACATTCTACAGAATTGGACCCAGTACCTAACTTTGTGGGATACCTCCAGTAATGTCAAATGTCCTATTGCCTTCTTCCGTGTCGCAAACCAGGGTTCTTTCACTGAAGTAGGACACCATCACCTGGATTAAGTAATACGGTATGTCAGCGCATTTCTGAAACAGCTCCAATTAGCAGAGTTGAATGCATTCTTTACGTCAAGAGTGACCACTGCGCAGTACTTTTTGTCTCCACCAAGCCATCTAGTGCCATTCATTCCTTTGCAATGTCGCACATCTTCTGAATTGCTCCTACAGTACCCCTTCTCCGCTTGAATCCAAATTGCAATGAAGACAGACTATTTGGTGTCTCCGTGTACTGCTGCAGTCTGGCGCAAATAATCCGTTAACTGATATTCCCAGCAGTACTCAATAGACACAGGGGCCTATAAGACGATGACAGCTCTGGGGCAGGTTTCCTTTCGGGATGGGAATCAGTCGTTGATTCTTCCAACATTTGGGGAAGCGTCTTTCTATCATGTAACTTGAGAAAACCTCGCAGAAGACATGGAGTTTCGCTGCAATGGCTCTCTTAAGAATGGCGTTGGGGATGCCATCCAACCCAGGTGATAAGTTTACCTTCACTCTTCTCAATGATGATTCTATCTCAGGAGTAGAAACAATGGGCATATCCTCAACTGTAAACTCGAGTGGTCGAAGTATCCTCAACAATCCTCTTGGTAGGAAGAGGGCCGCCACTATTTTGCCCATTTAAGGCGGAGGAAGGGACCGAGGCCTAGAGGCCTTTGAACTTGCGCATTACAATTTTGTAAGCGCTGCCCCAAGGGTTCTGATCCACTTCCCCTATCAGTCTGCAAGAGGTATTTTGGATGTTCCGCAATTTCATCAGTCCACCAGAAGTTAGGTTTTCTGCGGTTACTCCTTGTCTTCGTAGGCATAGACCCATCGCACATCCTTTTGAGATTCCGCAAAGTTGACGTGATTGCTGACTCGCATTACCAGATGCTATTTCAAACTCGGAGATAAATAACTCCAGTTTCCTTATCCAGCTTCCAAGTTTTCCAAGCGATACCCAGGGCCCGATTTCTCAATCTCAATCTTGACATAGTAAACCTTGCCTGAGGTGATTTCGTCTTAGTTAACCTTGCTGAGACAGAGGCAGGTTCTACTAAGCCAATCCCTGCGTCCTTGTCCTTTATCTCTGCGACGTCCTTCGCTGGTACCGACGACCTATTCTCCTCTTCGGCATTTGTGATTACCACCGCAAGCCCAATTACTGATCCTGCTTTAAAAGGAGAAGGCACCTCATTCTCACAGAATACGTCCGATGTGCTCGTTTGTGGCTCTGGGGTCCTTCTTGCTGCTCCGCCTGAAGGCCAGATCTCCAGATGAACTTGTACCTCTGTCCACTACGCCAACCAAGTTGGCCATTGCCGTAGAAGCATTCTTCACGGTACAATTTGGCATTCTTTAGTTGTTTGCCAGCGCATCGTGTGCAGGGGTGCGAGCCGTAAGGAACGGGTATACTCTTGGGACACAGTCCCTACTCCAGTTCCCTGAGGCCTGACCTACGCTTTACCAGTCCCGGTATACGCGGACGGACTGGAGCTCGCCCGGGGCAATGCAACTTACTGAACCAGGTCCAATGCACACTCCCTGACCAAGGTCAAAAGTTGCTGGTTTCTGATTCATGCCCTGCCTGCCGCCTTGGCACCATCATTAGCGGAAAAAACCAACAACGGTTCCGGAAATTCCCAGCACGACGGTCATTTCCGCGTCTTAGGCCTATCCCCAGGCTTATATTACTGGCGACCTATCAGGTTCAGACGCAGACCAGGAAGCCACCCAATCTGGGAACAGACGCTCTTGGTTTTGATTAGAGAGAGGTTAGTTAAAGGGCGGCTTCCACTCGCCCTGCCACGCGGATTTCATTACAATATGTAGACTTTTAAGCTTCCCCTTCCATTCTCGCCGCTCATTGGTCCGTCCACTATCCGCCACCTGTGACCCCCACTTTAGCTTGAGCTACCCCAAGTTCATCCAGCTTGTAAGAACTGTTAGATGTACATGACTGCAAAGTGATAAAAACCCGTCCACAAGTAACTCCAACATTGTTAGCAGAAAGCCCAAATACCGAAACGCTTGAGTCAAGTGACCTCAAACCATGTTCACAAATATGTAGGGGAACACAAAATAGCATAAGCATAACTAACGTAAAATAGGATAAGTAGCAGTTCTCTTAAATGTAAGCTAAGTTATATATACGGATAAACCTGTAGATGAAACAATAAGAAAAATTAAGAACGACACTTGCATATGTCAAAAAAATGTTAGAGTAAGTCAGTCTTCAGACATACACCGAATAAATAAGTAAAATTTACTCTGAAGAGTTTTTTTTTAACTAGAAACATAATTGGCGCAGTCAACGGGAATTAATATCAAAAGATATTGATAATCGAATTGTGGAAATATTATTAACATAATATTTCACCCCTTGATTAAATAAAAAAAAAAATAAAAAACTGAAACCGACCTTACTTTATCTAATATGCAATTTACACTAAAGTACATCAACATCAACATTGATGTGCCTACTGATACATATCAGATTCGACAACAACCACAAGAAAAATTACGTCATTCAAGGGTTGTTGTTGTATAATGTGATGGGGATCAATAGTCGCATCAAGAAGTGATGTGCCTTGATATGAAAATTAATAATGGTCACTGTAGACATTTTCTGACAGTGTCACCAAGTTTTTCCTAGTGCTTCCAATTTTTTTTTGTGTTTTCCTGCCTGTGGCATTAAAAAGAGCAGCTGATGGCTCAAAACATTGTTAAGTAAACCACATATTGTCAATTTTTTTAAAAGAATTTAATAAAATAAGTATCAGGAATGAAAAAGGAAATTGCAAGAACTACTTATTTGCATATGTTGCAAAATGTTCTAAATCATGAATTTTTCACAAACTTTCAGTTTTTATTTAACCAACGTGCTCGCAAGTTCCACGTGTGTGTATACTTACTTACTTAGCTGGCCATAACAACCCGTTTACCGGGTTACGGCCTTAGCTTCTCGGCTGCCACTCATGGTGTGTGCGCTAAATTTTATCCATGAGTGGAGGGACCTACAGTTTATAGTCGAATCCGAACGACTTTTTTTGTGAGAAGCTTTTTCATGGCAGTTTTTTTTTTTTGTTACTCTCAGAGCTTTTGCCAGAAGACTGCTGAGAGGAGAATCGCCGTTAGAAATAATTTTTATTTTTTTATTTCTATAAGGTGTTACCGCCGCTGGTATTCGAACCTGCGGCGGCCGCATAGTAGACCAGCACACTATCCACTAGGCTACGGCGACTCACTGTATATAACCAAAACAAAAAACAGCCGTCCGTGATGCAAAATATCCGGTGTGAACGAAAAACCCCATCAACGTGATGTACTTTGGTGTAAATTTCATATAATTTGGGTCGATAAAATAATCAATCGGGACATACATTTAATTAATCAACAAAATTAAACAAAAATTGAAAAGAAAAAGAATATTAATTTCAAATCTGGTGTTCTCCAACAATTTACAAAAATAAAATAAACACTCACTCTAATAATAAAAAAAAAAAAAATTATAAAATTTAACATATATGTACGTAAAAACATACTATACTTTGCAGTTGGTAATTAAATGCGGTGGCATTTGCTTGATAAACGGGGAAAGAAAAATCAGAAAAATCAAAATACATTTAACCTTGAACAAAATAAATTGAGCTTGAACTTGAAAAAATAAAGCAAGAACACTAAACGAGGAAAATAAACGGTATATGAAACTTTAGTTTGTCAAAATGGTGAAAGTAAGACCTGAAAAAAAATGCATTTAACATTGAAAAAAAAATAAATTGAACTTGAAAAAAAAAGTGTAAATGTAGTATGTGTTTGTTTATTATGGCGCAAATGACCACCAGGGATAACTCCCAAAAAGGTCCCAAAAGTCTTCTAGAATGGAGCAACCGACCGGAAGGGTTTAGCTCAGAAATAAGAAGTGGTTTCAACTAAATCTAGCCTGCCTTATATATACTAGATTACAGCTAAGATCCCGTTATGTTTGATATGATCTGATGTTAGTTGATGGCTTCTGATTAGTAGATAAGTGCTACACGTATATTGATCATAAAGGAATATGATATTTAACCCTAAGCTTACATATTACAATCTTAGCCCTAATTTACATGGCACATGTTACACCTCCTTTTTTGATTTTAATTTTTTTTTTTTTGTTTTTTTTTATACTCTTCACGGGAGTGAATAGTATTATAAGTTTGTCATGAAGTTTGTAACACACAGAAGGAGACATCGCAGACCACATAAAGTATATATATTTGTGATCAGCTCGATGAGACGAGTTGATTTAGCCATGTCCGTCTGTCCGTATGTCCGTCTGTCTGTCTGTATGTATGCAAACTAGTCCCTCGTTTTTGAGCTAGAGAGTTGAAATTTTGCACATAGGTTTCATTTTACCATACGCAGCACATTTGGAATCAGCTGAATCGGACCACTAGGGGGGTACCTCCCATACAAACCCCCCTTTAAATTAATGTTCTTATTAAAAAAAGTTTTTTGTCTTTTAACGTATCGAACTGATTATTTATTTATTAATTTGGACACGATAAGTTTGTAATCCATAGCCATCAATTGTGTAAATTTCATGATCCTAGGGTTACCAGGAGTGGTACCTCCCATACAAACCCAAATTAAATGGCAAACTTCTTTACATAGTATAAAGCAAAGTCGAAATTCTTCTAAACCACGCAACGTATTTTGATACGGTTTTCACTGTTAATTAAAGAATTTCCTTAGAAAAGTTTCCATGTACATTAATAATTGATTCAATAATAAAAGTAATTATGATTATTATCATTAATTATCCATATTTGTCATTTACTAAAGACAGCAACACTAAGTTTGACATTCACCAAAACAGGTATTTGTAATTCACTACAACATCAAAAAGCTCTTTTTGGTTCACAAAACAGTTCAAAAAGTAGTTCTTTCCCCATTTACCAATACTGAATTTTGATAATTTCACAAGTTGCCTTTGCGGACGAGTCCCGTTTTGTTCGCTTATAAAGTTAATGTAGTTGTAATAGTGTTATAATTTATGGAAAAAGCATTTACTGCTACTACAATATTGCAGCTTTTCATTCTTTACACAGCAAAGTTTCTTCAAATGTGATTTTAGAATTAAATTAAAGCAATTATTATTATCATTTAAGCCATCCTATAAGGTAAAGAAAACATTTGTTTACTTGCAATATAAGGAAAAAATGTCACCTACCAACGATCAAATAGGTAAAGTAAATCATTTAATTCTGTCAAAGATCAATGGACTGACACACTGAAACATACTACTCTGTAGACAATGCTATTTATCTGGAAGAGGCTATTCATTACCCAATAGAATTTCTTAATTCTCTACAGCCTTCGGTTTGCGCCCACATAAATTAGTTTTAAAAGTAGGGTTGCCCTATTTTATACGGAACCTTAATCCACCAAAATTGTGCAATGGTACACGTTTACAGATAAAATCATTAAAAAAAAATACATAATAGAGTGTACAATACTGACCGGATGTGGAACTGGAGAAGTCGTTTTAATTCCCCGGATTCAATTAATACGAACGGATCTACCTTTCCAATTTAGAAAATTGCAGTTTCCTATAAAATTGTCATTTTCAATCACAAGGTCAAACATTCAACGTTGTGGGATTAGACCTGAGCATTCAGTGTTTTCCCCATGGACATTTATGTGGAGCTCTTTCACGCGTCACTTCTGTTCGTATTGTGTAATGATAAAAAAGCTGTAAAAAGTGTATACAAAGACATATTGTAAACAAAAATTTGTTAAAAAATTAATTAATAAAATTTTATGCTATCAATACCAAAGCGATATTTTTTAAATTGCACCCGTGCAAAGCAGGGCGGTTTGCTAGTTTAAAGAATAAATGTACAATAAAATTGTCACTCAAACTGATGTGATGCTAAGAAAGGAAAGTTGGATGTAACCCGGAGGAGCGTGAAGAGTATTACATCTTTGGCACAGCCAATGATAGCCTTCTTTCTGGTTTTGTATTACATCAATTAATATCAAAAATAATTTTCTAATTATATCGCTAATCTTATATATTAAAATCTCGTGTTCATGTATAAGCTCCTCTGAATCGGCTCGACTGATTTTAATGAATTTTTTTTTATATATTTGGTAGGTATGGGAATAGGTCATAAGTTATTTTTTATCCTTCTACTCCCACTCTCCATTTTTTAATCACGATTTTTGTATTTTCAAAGGCAAATTTTAAAATTAATCAAGTGGCCTTTGTGAAATATATCAGAATAATCAGAATAATTATGTCAATATTAATACTTAATTGATTCGTCTGATTTTTCAAATTATTCCATATTAGATTTAACCGTCGTGTCACTTTGACATTTCATTCTGCATTTATTATGTATCACAACGAAGTGTGTGTGATTATACTAATTTACATGAAATTTATAAGTGTTTTGTGACTGTGACAGGTTGGGAATACAATACTAAAAGACTAAGTACATTATCGGCATACCGTTTTTCATCAGCAAGTACAACAATTTGGTTTATTTGTGTGAACAACAGTTCAACGAGACAACGTAAATGAGAGTGTCACTATTGTGATCTCACTCCCTCAGCATAAAGTTCCGTTACTAATGGCAACGCAGAAACAGACCATTGGCACTTTTTTTTCAACGGTCCATTGTATGTGTGTTTACAATGCCAGCAAGATGCAGGGGGCCTATTTGAGCCTTCGAACAAATAATGCAACAAACATGCAAAATAATAGAGCAGAAAGAACGGACGAACAAATACAACAAGGTAACGAAAATGCGCGTGTAAGAATGTCGCAATTGCGACAACGACAATTGGAAATGAGACATTTGCGCCGGTTCGCAATTGACACAGACAGAGCAAATGACCGGCAACGCCAACAAGTACATCGAGCATTTAAATCCGCTTCGTTCCTTAGTCTCGCATTCAAGTATGAGCCAGATATTTAATATTCAGCTCATGCAAAAGTGCTGAAGGGTGCAATGGACAAAGAATGTCCCCATTGTCATGCGCTAAAATTTAAGCATTAGCCAGCTGACATGTGTTGCGCATCAGGAAAAGTGCAACTACCAGAAATTGAAACACCACCAGAACCATTGAACAGCTTGCTCATAGGCACGGATCCAGGATTCAAACCTCTTTTTGGAGTCCATTCGCACATTCAATTCAAGCTTCCAAATGACGTCGTTTGGAGAAACAGAAATAAATCATAATAAGTACTGCGGCAAATGGTCAACAATTCAATTCAACGTTCAAAATCAGAGGCTAAGTGTACCACAAAGTGGGCTCATTGCTGCCAATGCAAAACGAAACACATAAATTTTTACAAATATACTTCATGGGCGGTGAGGACGCCAATCGCGTGGATACACGTTGAGGCTTCACTAACCTCATTTCGTCTAACGCTAGGCGCATCATCGGCGAGCTGGACGCCCTATTGAATCGGCACCATGAATTATTGAAATTCTGCAAATCACACATGAACGAATTGCAAAATGACAATCACGCTATTGTCATCAATCTTAATAAAACACCAGCTGGAAAACATGTGCGTAGATGCAACGCGCCTGTTGTGGATGACGTTGCTGGAATCATGGTTGGCGACCACACAGAGACTCGAGAAATTGTGATTCGAAAAAGAAATAATAATCGGGAGTTCATCGCTGACACACTGGATTAATTTTCTGGAAGGGACAAGACAATTATTGCATAAAAATTAAACAACGAGATCCCGCCTAAATGGCAGGAAATTACGTCTTTGTTATTGCCAGACCAAAACGCAATGCATCGTCTTGATATTACAGCACGTGTGTTCAAACACAAATTGAAGTCTTTGATGAGCTTCATAACAAAATTACACGTATTCGGTCCAACACGTTGCTGGATGAATTCGGTTGAACGGCAGAAACGAGGATTACCTCATGCACACATTTTGATTTGGTTTATCGATAAAATATGCCCTGAAGAAAGTTATAGTGTAATTTCCGCGGAAATTCCAGATCCTTCTACTGATCAACTACTGTTCGATATTGTTACCACGAACATGATTTATGCCGTGATCTGAACCGTTTATCGCCTTGCATGGCAGATAGAAAATGTACAAAACGTTTTCCTAAAGATTTCACCAACGACACGATCACAAACGTCGACGGATATCCAATATATCGTCGAAGAAATACTAATAATGGAGGACAATCATTCACGAAAAATATCAATAACGCAGACATTGACAATCGATGGGTGGTACCATATTCGCCTCTGCTGAGCAAAACATTCAATGCTCATATTAATGTTGAGTTCTGCAGTTCGGTGAAGTCCATCGATTGAATGACAACGACGAAATAGTGCGTTATCAAATTGGCAGGTACATCAGCTCCAATGAAGCTGTCTGTCCGTTTCCCAATTCATGGATGGGACCCAGCAGTTATACATTTAGCCGTTCATCTTGAAAACGGTCAGCGCATATTTTTCACTAACGAGACAGCAATTGAGCGAGCCATGAATCCACCAAAAACTACACTCACAGAATATTTCGAATTGTTTAATCGTGCGGATAACTTCGGTACCTTCACACGAACACTACTCTGTTTAGAAGTACCACTCTATTTTACATGGAATCAAACAACAAAATGGATGTCCCGCAAGCAAGGCACACCAAATAATGCGTGTCCCGGCCTATTCGAATCAAACACTTTCGCCCGAGTATATACAGTCAATCGAAGGCAGACTGAGTGTTTCTATCTGTGACTGTTGTTGGTTAATATCACCGGCCCATTTCAAGATATATGCAAAGTGAATGGACAACAGTATCCAACGTATAAAGATGCATGCCTTGTACTCAGTTTGCTCGAAGACGACAATCACTGGGACGATATGCTTGCTGAAGCAGTTGTGGGATAAACACAAAGATTCAATGACTGCATCGAATTCGTACACGGAGCAACGATCCAACGATTACATTCAGCGACGCAATGTATAATGAAGCATTGATTGCTATCGAGGATCGTTGCCTTATCATAGCAAGTTTAACACTCAGTCATTTCGGTATGCGTGTACCAAATCGGAATACATCTGATTATATGAACACCGAAATGAATCGTGATCTGCAGTACAATACTGCAGAAATGGCAGCGATTGTTACTCGCAATGTGCCACTACTGACTGATGAACATAAAATCATTCACGAACGTATTATGCATGCAATTTCAGCGGAACAAGGTGGATTCTTCTTTTTGGATGCACCAGGCGGAACTGGCCAAATATTTTTCATTTCGCTATTTCTCGCCGAAATAAGATCAAGTAATGGCATCGCATTGGCCGTTGCATCATCTGGCATTGCAGCAACTTTATTGGATGGAGGGAGAACAGCTCATTCAGCATTTAAACTGCCTCTGAATATTCAAAATAACCCAGACGCAGTGTGCAACATTATCATCTGGGATGAATGCACTATGACCCACAAACATTCTCTAGAGGCGTTGAACAGAACACTCAAAGTTATAAAAAACAACGACAACGGCGGCACTCTGTTATTCCTTTCAGGTGGTTTCAGACAAACACTTTCCGTCATTTCATTTTCAACGTACGCTGATCAGATCAACGTTTGCTTGAACTCATCGTCACTGTGGCGTTATGCTGAAAAACTTCAGCTAACAAAAAACATGCGCGTAAAAATGCTACAAGATCTATCCGCTGACACATTCTCAAAACAATTGTTACGTATTGGCGATGGAAAAGTTGCTGTCCATGAAAATACTGGCTGCATAAAATTGCCCACCGATTTCTGCACAATCGTTGATTCGCAAAATGCTCTCATTGACCGCATATCCCCCGATGACACATAAATCATGCGTGGCTGGCGGAAAGAGCCATTTTGGCACCAAAAAATGTGCACATAGACGATTTAAACAGTTGTTGCCAGGCAACTTGGTATCATACAAATCGATAGATACAGTTTGCGATGCCAACGAAGCTGTAAATTATCCAACAGAGTTTTTGAACTCACTATATTTGCCAGGCATGCCACCACACATTCTACGACTTAAAGTTGGATCTCCAGTTATTTTACTTCGGAATTTGAACCTACCACGGCTGCGCAATGGCACGCGATTGGTCATTAAAAAATTAATGAAGAACATTATCGAAGCCAGTATTTTGAATGGCAATTCGGAGGCGAAAATGTTTTGCTGCCACGCATTCCAATAATCCCAACAGACGTCCCAATTAAATTTAAGCGCGTTCATTCTCCCATTAGATTGGCATTGACTATGTCCGTTTGCGGCACACCATGTTTTTCTCATGCACAGTTATACGTGGCATGTTCTCGCGTGGGCAAACCTTCGAACTTATTTATATTGTCTGAAGACGGACTAACAAAAAATATTGTTTATTTAATTGCACTAGGAAATTAATACTTCTTCTTTGGTTCATTTTACTATTTTACTATAATTTACGATTAAAAATATTTTAATATTTTACTTTTTTCACGATACTCATGACATATCCGTTTGATCTTCATGAAAGAAAAAAATTTTGGCTTACGTACACCCCCTTTTTGAGCTAGGACGTAGCAACGGGCGCCGAGAAATCTATATTTTTAATCTGTCCAAGTGTACTGTCCATTCTTTATCATTGTCCGTTATTGTGCAAATATTATTTGCATCTGTATTAGTTACTGTATACGTTCCCGTTTATTGTTTGTCCATTTTATGTGCTATAGGATTACTAATGTAAACTAAATCTCTTTTTTATGCTTATATGTCTTTTTTTTCTAATAAATGTCTGGCTCTTGTCTGAGTTGTTTGTAGACTGAATTTTACTTCCTGACTATAGTCGTCTATATTATATAATGGATCCACTCTATTTTCCTGAAGAAATTCATAAATGTTTTGAATTTTACCGAATACTAATACGTATGGGCAGTAATCATGTACTGTTGACGGTGTTGTGTTATAGCAGTACGTATAGTACTTAACCACCTATCCCAATAATCATGTTCTGTTGATATATAGTTTCTTATGTATACATTTAATGTTCTATGGTTTCTTTCTACGGTTCCTAGTGTTTGGTGGAGGTATGCTGTAGACGTTGTAAGGTCTATGCTTAATAATTTTAATAGTTCTTGAAAGATTTTTTTTTTATATTCAGTTCCCATATCAGTTATTACCTTCTTCTTCTTCATTGGTCCATAAATAAGTATGCAATTTTCGAATATAGCTTTCGCAACCACTTTTGCATGTTTGCTTGGTACTGGTATGGTGATTAAGTTTTTTGTTAAATCACATATTATTGTAACAGCATATTCGTTACCAGTACGGAGAAATGGTCCGATTGTGTCTATTAAAACAATGTCAAATGTGGTGTTGGTGTTATGACGATAAGTTCTTTTGTGTGTTTTGTTATCATATTAATTTTACATTTTTGACATGATTGGACATATCTTCGAATGTCTGCTATCATATTTTTCCAATTGAAATGTGTACATATCTTGGTAATCAATCTGTGGATTCTTGCGTGACCTCCGAAAATCGGGTCATCCTGAAATTTTTTCATTAAGTTTAGTTTTTCATTATCACTGACTATGTGATTCAGACTAGAGAGAAGTGCAAGTTCTACTTGCTTTCTTTTATTTGCTATATCTTTTAATACTTTTATTTTTCGGATATGTTAATACTGTTAATTAGTTTTTCCTTTTTTATACTCTTCATGGGAGTGAATAGTATTATAAGTTTGTCATGAAGTTTGTAACACACAGAAGGAGACATCGTAGACCACATAAAGTATATATATTTGTGATCAGCTCGATGAGACGAGTTGAATTTAAAAGTTTTTTGTTTTTTAACATATCGAACTGACATTTGGACACTATAAGTTTGTAATTTATAGCCATCAATCATGTAAATTTCATGAACCTAGGGCTACCAGGTGGGGTACCTCCCATACAAACCCCCCTTTAAATTAATGTTCTTGTTAAAAAAAGTTTTTTTGTTTTTTAACGTATCGAACTGAAATATGGGATCTATAAGTTTGTAATCCATAGCCATCAACCGTGTGAATTTCTTGATCCTCGTTAGATCATTGCTCCGTGTATGAATTCGATGCAATATATCGTCAGTCATTGAATCTTTGTGTTTATCCCACAACGTGTCTGCTCGTCCCGGGAAACATGTATTCAACACTATAGCAAATAGTAGACGAATTTGTGTTGCTGTACAGCCGAATGCTGCTTCAGCAAGCATATCGTCCCAGTGATTGTCGACTTCGAGCAAACTGAGTACAAGGCATGCATCTTTATACGTTGGATACTGGGTTCCATTCGCTTTGCTTGTATCTTGAAATGACATTGGGCCGATGACATTAACCAACAACAGTCACAGATAGAAACACTCAGTCTGCCTTCGATTGACTGTATATACTCGGCCGAAAGTATTTGATTTGAATAGGCCGAGACACGCATTAATTGGTGTGCCTTGCTTGCGGGACATCCATTTTGTTGTTTGATTTCATGTAAAATAGCGTGGTGTTTCTGAATAGTGCTCGTGTGAAGGCAACGAAATTAACCGCACAATTACACAATTCGCAAAATTCTGTGTGTGTAGTTTTTGGTGGGTTCATGGCTCGCTCAATTGCTGTCTAGTTAGTGAAAAATATGCGCTGAACGTTTTCAAGATGAACGGCTAAATGTATGTAGGTTCGTTTATAAATTAAAGTTCAATTATGTTATTTATTTTTGTAGTTTTATTAACATCTTTTAGTAAATATATATCCTGGTTTAGTTAAAGATAGTTTATGTATTTACGTAATTTATAAGTACATGTCGTAGTTTAGAAGTATATGGCTTATATATAAATGCTCAACAGAGTCTCAATGTTTATTACACTATGAATAACACTATTCAATCTTACTACACGATCTGCACTTCGAATCGTTTAATGACGACTCACCACTTCGAATCGTTTAATGACAACTCACTTCCTCACTCTAACTACCTACTATTTATATAAGTCCTAGTGCGCACGACACCACACATTCTTGCTGCAATCACATTTGCGCACGACACCAATTCACTCAAATGTATACCCACAGAAACTCTAAGCTCAAATACGTTTTGCGCACGACACCAATTCACTCAATTGCGCACGTCACCACAAATTCCTAGGTGCAGCTGCAGCTGTGTACATAACTCAAAACATAACGGAAACTAACAAACTCACTAATCTTGTTCAAGGTTAAACAACAATGAAACAATGATAATTTAATAACGATGACCACTGCGTGTGGCTCTTAGTTCCCCCTCACTCTCATTTCCTACATTCGGCCCTCCTGTCTTGTCGTTCGTCTCGAATGATCTAACCCATGGTTTCATATGTTCAGCCACTGTGGTAGTTTTCCATGGCCCCTCCGTATCTTCTAAATTCTCCACGTCGTATCTTCCATGTTTCGTGCTCTATTTCTTCCATCAACAACTCTTGAAACATTTCCCTAAGCTGACTCTCACCTGCTAGTCTCATGTCCAATCCAGTGCCTATTCTAAACGGAGCTATCTTCGTACTTCTTGGTTCTGTTTTATTTATTATCTGTTGCACCCTACCCACATACTTGTACCACGCCGTTGGGTTTTCCATACTCAATTTGGATAACATGGGCACCACAACCCTGTGCATTCGTTCAACCTGTCCATTTCCCCGTGAAACTCCAGTTGCTATCAGAAGATGTTGAATATTTTGCTCTTCGCAATACTCTTTAAACTTACCCGAAGTGAAAGCTGTGCCCCTATCCGAAACAATCCTTAGTGGATTACCAAAGTTCACTGCCTGTTTCTCTAAGGCATTTATCACCTCCTCAGTACCTGTGCCCCTAGTTGGATACAACCAAACAAACTTAGAAAATCCATCCACTACCACTAACAAATAATTGTATCGTTTATTAGTAAGTTCCATTGGCCCCACATGATCCACATGGTAAGTCACCAATGGTCTATCACCCCTATCAATAGATTTTCTATGACCCTTATATTTGCCTGCTTTTGCATTTACAATAATACACTTAACGCAATTCCCTACCACATTAGTAACCTTATCGCTTAACTTTGGGATGTAGTATGACCTTTCTGCCAAATCCTGCGTCTTTCTTGCTGAAAAATTTCCCTGCTTGTGTGCTAACTGTATTATTTCGTTCTCCATTTGTACCGGTATCACCATCAACTGGTTATTTGGATACTTAAACAACACTTGATTCTCGATATAAAAATCTTCATATCCCCCTTTTTCTACTGCACACTTCACTGCCTTTACCCAGTCATCTTGTAGCTGCGCTTCTTTTACCTGACACAACACACTATCTGTCAATAAGATTTTCATTTCCACAGGGGCATTCGGATTTCTCACTGGCACATACTTTTCTTCTCGACATGCACTATTTTGTGTTGTTGGTTTGTTCACTACATCATCCCTACATGAAAATCTTGTACCCTTTTTGGTAACTCTCAGATCGGCATTTTCTAGAATTGTCCTTCCCAATATGGCATCAAACCCCAATCCTCGTCGGCTACAACATGAAACTCTAAGTCCATAGCAATGTTATCGATTGTCACTGGTATCTTAATTCTTCCTAAAGTCACTATTTTATTTTCTCCTATGTCCGTAAGACATTTCTCCGGTCCATTTACTTCAACGTTACCTAATTTCCTATAAACTTCTCGACGCATTAAACACAAATCCGCACCTGTATCCACTAGACCCTTGAATACAACTTTTCCCTGTACCACATCTTTCAATTCTAGTCCTGAGAGAGTGAATCTACTTGTCGGAAATACTACTCTCTCATCCTGAATGATGTTGGCATTCTTTTCTTTTTTAATTTGTGCCTCTTGAGTACATTGATTCGCCTTATGTCCTTACTGCCCACACCTAAAACATGTTATCTCTTTATTTGTGCAGTTTCTTCTGATATGAGACGTACTTCCACATTTGAAACACTTTTTCTCTTTTTCCACTACCGATATCTGATCTTTCTCAACTTTTGGTTCATACTGTGATACTGGCTTAACTGAATCTCGTGATTTGTTGTATACCTCTATTTGGATTTTTAACTCCTTGATGTTTTTAGCCTGATAAAACATCATCTTGTTCACCCTCGAGTCAGGTACCCCTTTCACGGAATTTTCTACCAAACTTTCTTCATCGATCTCTATTGGTCGGGCTATTGCCATCAACGCATATAAAAACTCATGTAAATTTTCCCCTTTCTTTTGCTGTCGTTGATTTAATTTTTTATGCACAGCTGCTGCTGACACCTTAACTTTAAATTCTTGACTTAACGCGTCCTTCAACGAAACCCAATCACGAATATTCTTCTTACTGCGCACAAATAACTTTGCCACACCCGTCAGTAATTGCTTTGCATAAATAAATAACTGCAATTCACTCCACTGTACCGTTATTGCGCATTCTTCTAATTCCTCAATCCACTGATCTACTTCAGGGACATCTAAGCCTGAAAAACAAGACACACTGCCCTCTACATCTTTTAATGTGAACCAAGAACCCTTACTGTCCGTACTTGCTGACGTTTCTTTTGCCGTCTTAACTGAGTCATCAACAGAATTGTCTTCCTCTTCGTCTTGTATTCCAAAATGAGTTAACAATCTATTCTGTAATTCTAGTTTACGACCTGTCGTCGGTAGATTTAACTCTGCCAGTTTACTCCGTAACTCCTCAACCTGAAGTGCGAGAATCTCATTCATATCCATTTTTACATACAAATATATCTTATATTAACTTAACTACCCTTATATATTAACTTCACTCAATAATTATGTAAATAAAATTATGTTTCTGTTAATAAAATGTTAGTTACTCTTCTGATCTTTTCTTCTCTTATGTTGCTTTCTACTAACTATCTAATTAACTACTTAGCTGCTTCCCACGCCGCTGTCTTACCACAGCCTTGGTTTCTTTTGTTCTGCCTTTCACACCTTTATACCGCCGCTTCGTTGATAATCAGTGCCAATACACCACCCGTTGCATTTACCACCAACGTCGGTTTTACCATCGACACACTACAGCCGCTTTATTGATAATCAGTGCCAATACACCACCCGTTGCATTTACCACCAACGTCTATTGTGGTTTTACTGTGTTAACACTCGAATTCTCCGCTACGTCGTCTACACCAACGATTTTACTTATACTCCGGCCTTACTCGCGATTTCAACATTCACAAAATTTTATTTTTTGAAATTTGAAAATTACAAATTACAAATTACACTGTGTTACAAAAAAAAAAAAATTGAAAAAACTTCTTATCAGACCTAGTGGAGGTTATAGGTCATAAAAAACTAAAAAGAATGGCACATAAAAAATTTTTGATACACCCTCAAAATCTTGACTTAAAGCTCAAAAACCGTTTTTAAGAGGTTCCTGTACATATTACCTTATAACTTGGACATTTTTTATCGGATTTCAAATTTTTATTTTGTATTTAGAAGCTGAAATGTAGCCCTTTACAACCATGTATCACGTATTTTGTTTTTTTTTCCTTTTTTATTCTTATTCTAGCTATCTCCCTCTATCTGCAACAATTAAAGAAAGAAAACTGTCATATGCAATTACAAAAAGTACAATAATACAGGTAATTTTTAACCGATTTTATTCAAACAGGGTTCATTTAAAGCTAAAATCACTGAACTTTCGATGTACGTTGAGAAAAATAATAATTTAGATAAGATAAGGGGCACAAATTAGACTTAAAGTTGCAAAATCGATGGAAAAATCAAAAGTTTGGAAAGTTTTTGGTCTGTATCTCCATGAATTTAAATGATAACAAAATACATGATACATGGTTGTAAAGGGCTACATTTCAGCTTCTAAATACAAAATAAAAATTTAAAATTTGATAAAAAATGGCCAAGTTATAAGGTAATATGTACAGGAACCTCTTAAAAACGGTTTTTGAGCTTTAAGTCAAGTTTTTGAGGGTGTATCAAAAATTTTTTATATGCCATTCTTTTTAGTTTTTTATGACCTATAACCTCCACTAGGTCTGATAAGAAGTTTTTTTTCGCTGTGACACAGTGTTATTATTTGTAGGTTCGTTTATAAATTAAAGTTCAATTATGTTATTTATTTTTGTAGTTTTATTAACATCTTTTAGAAAATATATATCCTGGTTTAGTTTAAGATAGTTTATGTATATACGTAATTTATAAGTACATATCGTAGTTTAGAAGTATATGGCTTATATATAAATACTCAACAGAGTCTCAATATTTATTACACTATGAATAACACTATTCAATCTTACTACACGATCTGCACTTCGAATCGTTTAATGACAACTCACTTCCTCACTCTAACTACCTACTATTTATATAAGTCCTAGTGCGCACGACACCACACATTCTTGCTGCAATCACATTTGCGCACGACACCAATTCACTCAAATGTATACCCACAGAAACTCTAAGCTCAAATACGTTTTGCGCACGACACCAATTCACTCAATTGCGCACGTCACCACAAATTCCTAGGTGCAGCTGCAGCTGTGTACATAACTCAAAACATAACGGAAACTAACAAACTCACTAATCTTGTTCAAGGTTAAACAACAATGAAACAATGATAATTTAATAACGATGACCACTGCGTGTGGCTCTTAGTTCCCCCTCACTCTCATTTCCTACATGTGTAACTGCTGGGTCCCGTTCATAAATTGGGAAACCAAAGATATGTCAGACAGCTTCATTGGAGCTGATGTGCCTGCGAATTTGATAACGCATTATTTCGTCGTTGTCATTCAATTGATTAGCGTTCACATTGGTATTCTGAACTTTAAACACATCCATATCGCTGCCTTTATTCACATACTTGCAAATATATTTGATACTTGCAAATATGTTTGATAGACTTCACCGCACTGCAGAACTCAACATTAATATGAGCATTGAATGTTTTGCTCAGCAGATGCGAATATGGTACCACCCATCGATTGTCAATGTCTGCGTTATTGATATTTTTCGTAAATGATTGTCCTCCATTATTAGTATTTCTTCGACGATATATTGGATATCCGTCGACGTTTGTGATCGTGTCGTTGGTGAAATCTTTAGGAAAACGTTTTGTACATTTTCTATCTGCCATGCAAGGCGATAAACGGTTCAGATCACGGCATAAATCATGTTCGTGGTAACAATATCGAACAGTAGTTGATCAGTAGACGGATCTGGAATTTCCGCGGAAATTACACTATCGATTTCTTCAGGGCGTATTTTGTCGATAAACCAAAACGAAATGTGTGCATGAGGTAATCCTCAACGTGTGGGACCGAATACGTGTAATTTTGTTATGAAGCTCATCAAAGACTTCAATTTTTGTTTGAACACACGTGCTGTAATATCATGATGATGCATTGCGTTTTGGCCTGGCAATAACAAAGATGTGATCTCCTGCCATATAGGCGGGATCTCGTTGTTTAATGTTTATGCAATAACCGTCTTGTCCCTTCCAGAAAATTAGCGGATATTGGAGAGCGTCGTATGAACGGTGTGTGTCAGCGATGAACTCCCGATTATTGTTTCTTTTTCGAATCACAATTTCTCGAGTCTCTGTGTGGTCGCCAACCATGATTCCAGCAACGTCGTCCACAACAGACGCTTTGAATCTACGCACATGTTTTCCAGCCGGTGTTTTATTAGGATTGATGACAATAGCGTGATTGTCATTTTGCAATTCGTGCATGTGTGATTTGCAGAATTTCAATAATTCATGGTGCCGATTCAATAGGGCGTCCAGCTCGCCGACGATGCGCCTGGCGTTAGTCGAAATGAGGTTAGTGTAGCCTCAACGTGTATCCACGCGATTGGCATCCTCACCGCCCATGAAGTTTATTTGTAAAAAATTATGTGTTTTGTTTTGCATTGGCAGCAATGAGCCCACTTTGTGGTACACTCAGCCTCTGATTTTGAACGTTGAATTGAATTGTTGACCATTTGCCGCAGTACTTATTATGAACTATTTCTGTTTCTCCGAATGACGTCATTTGGAAGCATGAATTGAATGTACGAATGGACTCCAAAAAGAGGTTTGAATCCTGGATCCGTGCCTATGAGCAAGCTGTTCAATGGTTCTGGTGGTGTTTCAATTTCTGGTAGTTGCACTTTTCCTGATGCGTAACACATGCCAGCTGGCTAATGTTTATATTTGAGCGCATGACAATGGGGACATCCTTTGTTCATACTCGAATGCGAGACGAAGTAATGAAGCGGATGTAAATGCTCGATGTACTTGTTGGCGTTGTCGGTCATTTGCTCTGTCTGTATCAATTGCGAACCGGCGCAAATGTCTCCGTTCCAATTGTCGTTGTTGATTTCGTTCAGCTCGTGTCTCTTGTAATCGAGATGCACGCAATTGCGACATTCTCACACGCGCATTTTCATTACCTGGTTGTATTTGGTCGTCCGTTCTTTCTGCTCTACTATTTTGCATGTTTGTTGCATTATTTGTACGAAGGCTCAAATAGGCCCCCTGCGTCTTGCTGGCATTGTAAACACACACACAATTGACCGTTTATCTATTTCTAATTTGCCAATTTGAATTGCGTGAACCACCAACTGTGTTTATACTTGGCAAATCATTTATTGTCGAAAAAAAAGTGCAGATGGTCTGTTTCTGCGTTGCCATTAGTAACGAAACTTTATGCTGAGGGAGTGAGATCACAATATGACACTCTCATTTACGTTATCTCGTTGAACTGTTGTTCACACAAATAAACCAAATTTTTGTAGCTGCTGAAGATAAACGGTATGCCGATAATGTATTTAGTCTTTTAGTATTTTATTCCCAACCTGTCACAGTCACAAAACACGTATAAATTTCTTTTAAATTAATATAATCACAGGCACTTCGTTGTGATACATAATAAATGCAGAATGAAATGTCAAAGTGACACGACGGTTAAATCTAATGTGGCATAATTTGAAAAATCGGACGAATCAATTAAGTATTAATATTGACATAATTATTCTGATTATTCTGATATATTTGACAAAGGCTACTTGATTGATTTTAAAATTTGTCTCTGCATATACAAAAATCGTGATTAATAAATGGGGGGTGGGGGTAGAAGGATAAAAAATACCTTACGACCAATTCTCATACCTACCAAATATAAAAAAAAAGTAATGTGCCTCACCCACAAAACATCGAGGGTGTGCGTGAACTGATAGTGAAAGATCGACATGTGACATATCGTGAGATAGAGGCATCCTTGCACATTAGTTCCACTTTAATACATTCTATTTTGCATGAACACTTAGTTGTAAAAAAGGTTTGTTCTCGTTGGATACCCCATAAGTTATCATCGCTCAAAAAAAGGCTCGCGTCGATTGGAGTAAGGAAATACTTAAAAAGTTCGACCGTGGTGCTGGTGCAGGGGGAATATTTTGAAAAACAATAAAGCCATTTTCATTAAAAAATTTTTGTTCATATTTGCTATTCCCGAAATATAAATAGCAGCCCTCGTACGCCGTCAAGAGAAGTGTTATGTTGATGTCATTTCCCAATATTAAAAACGTGCTCCAACGATCTTGAAGCTCTCAAGGATGAATCTGAAGTAGATCGTGAGAAATTATTACAATTTTATTAAACGCTTGGATTAGTCTCGGATCCCAGTTTGTTCAGTTTTTCCCAAAGCAGTCTTAAGGCACACCAACTAATCGTACTATTTTGTCGGCTATATCAAAATTTTATGATCCATGGAGATTGATTGCACCTATGAAAATATTTCTGCAAGCGCTGTGGAAGGAAAAGATAGCTTGGAACGACAGTTTGCCGAAAGTTATGTGTAGTTCTTGGTTGGAGCTCACATCGGAATTATCATTTGTTAGGAGTTTGAAATTTCCTTGCTTTGTTATGCTACCTCAAGCCAATTTTGACAAACGCGCATTTTGCGACAGCATTTCAGCATTTCAGTGTATGGCGCTTGCATTTACTTGCGTTCGGAACTCAATGGAATATATTTATTACATCTGCTTTGTGAAAGTTCAGAGTTGGAACGGTTACAACATTAGCAGTTCTCAGGGTGGAACTGTGCGCCGCTCATTTATTATCTGAACTCATTAGCAACATTGCTAAATTTTTTCCATTTAGTTGTAGGTACTTTTCATTGTTGATCGAATTCAATGATTGTGCTTGCTTGGATTCGTGATTCATCATCCAGTTTTCAGACATTTATTCCAAATCGAGTGGCACAAATACAGGAGCGAACTACTTGCATGACATGGCACCACATTGCTTCTCAATTGAATGCAGCCGATATTTTATCTCGTGGGTGTTCAACGCTAGAATTGTTACAATCAAAACTTTGATATAATTGGTCCCTAATTTTAACGTGAAAATGTAACAAAAACATGTCGTCAATTTCTATATCTATATATGTATATACATACAAATACAAGTTAAGTTAACTTAACATCCACTTCTCCGCACCTGGGTAGCGGTACTGTAGTACCGCTTGACAATAAGCAGTACCTCGGCAGCGCAGTCACTGCTAATATTGTTTATAATTGCGTGAGTAAGCAGGTGAAAGATCAGTTAATCTGATTTAGTCTGAAATTGAATGCCGAAGGAAGCACAACATGCTCTGTCTTCCATCTCTAATTCCCTGCCAGTAATTTTAATATCCCAGGAATTAAATGCACATAGTGCAGCCAATCTGGAATGCAAATTGCTGGAAATTTAGATTCATTAGTTAAATTTCAAATAACCTATGCACATAATGCAGTCCCCGGAATTAATTTTCTTATTCTAATATATATAGAAGAAAGTCGTGTATGTTACACCATTTATAACTCAAGAATGGCTGAACCAATTTTACTGATGTATGATTTTTTGGTTTCGTCTACGATCCGAATAACGGAATATTCCAGCGGAATCTATAAAAAAAACATTATTATAAAAAAAAATTGTCTTAGTAGCATGACCTAGCATAAGGCATACACAAAGTAGAACAGTGATCGGACCTCAAATAACACAAAGAGAAGATGTGAAGAAATACACAAGAAACAGCAAAAGAAAGAGACAAGAACAACAAAGATAATATATGTATACCAACAGCAGAAAATATTGAAATGATTTCTCATTTTTTTGTTGTTGTAATGCTACAAAAGAAAATTCAATTTAAAACACGCGAGCCGGGACGGCTAGTTTTTAATATACATATCTCGTGACTCATAAGCCATAGCGCCAAGTAATTTATATTGTATGTTCTGAAAATAGAGGAGGCTTAAATGCCTGTAAGAGGAATTTTTAGAAGGTGAGCTTATTTTATTAAGGGGGGAGGAGCGTTCACAAAGGTTAAAAAAATTTGAAACTTATTTTTATTTTAAGCGTGTTGCTTAAGAACGGCTTGCCCTAATTGACTGATTTTTGTTTTTTCAACACCCAGGTATTTGATACAAGGTTCCTCACTCTCACTGTATTTTTCCACCTTTTTCAGCCAGGAATATATGATTCTGTCTAAGACACCTCGAAGCTGTAACTGTTTTCTCCACTTTGGATGCGAACACACTTACTGTTTTTTTTTTACCACGACTATTGCAATGTCATCCGCATTTCCGACTATTTGTAATCTATTGTGTTTATTAATTCACAGAATGCCATCGTACATGACATTCCACCCAATACGGAGCCTTATGGGACACCTGCAGATTTTTCGTATGACTTAGTGCCTTCCTCTGAGTCACAGACTAGTGTTCTCTCACTGGATTAAGACACCACTAGCCGGATCAGGTAGCAAAGTATCGCCTCCTAGCTAGCGCATTAATTACAAAGCAAAGAGCTCGGCTAGAGCGTTTGGGGCCTCTGGGTACCCAAGTTCGCGCAAATGATACGTTTAATGATCTTCCCAGAGGCAAAGAGGCCTGTAAGAGTATGATAAATCAGGGGGACTTTTAAGCACATTCATGTATTAATGCTTGAATGTGCGTATGGAATCAAATTCCCGTTCAGAGAAACAATGTATGACCTTTATTGTGACGTTGCCAGAGTCAAAAAGTAGAGGTCTGCATGAATACATTCATATGCCGTTTTGAATGCATGTGTAGGATATTACTCATATTTTGCCATTGCATCAGATCTGTAATAAAAACGTTCTTTCTGTCTGATCCTTTTATATATACTTGAAATTGTTATAATTTAATGCACGTATGTATACTCTAAAGAGAAAAAATACAAAACTTGTGCTAATACGCAATTTTAATACAATATAATAATTTTTATCATGTGGATCTCAATTTTATAATTTCTGGTAGATAATGATTTTAAGTCTTAATCAACTCGACCTCAGCGTGGAAACATGTTTTACCCTGGAAAAATCGTATTTACAATTCCTATTATAACATAAGGTTTCAACTTACAGTATCGTGTTCAATTTTGCAGTCGACAATTATGTGTCCACGAGCCATTCCAAGCATTGCCTTATATTTAGAGAGATCAACTCGATGATCCTCGCTACATATTTTTGCCTCACTAGCTGGACATGAATTTGGAGCTCCAAACAGTTTAAGAATATTCTTCGCTTCCGCTGTTGCTTGTTCAGCGGCTACACATAAGTCCAATTTTCCTTCTTTAATTACCATACCATCTTTTTGTACCTTAAATTTTGCGACGGCTGTCTTGAATGCCTTATTGTTTATACAACCTGTCGGCACCAATTCGCATTTCTTGTTCAGTTTCACAGAAAAGTCTTTATCGGCCATTATGATTCCCTCATCTCCTGCACAATTCTCTAGTTTTATAATTTTTGCCTTATATCCATTCTGAGTGTTGTAAAATAGATAATAAATAAATCCAACATAATACAGAAAAATAACTTACACATGCCATGACTTCATTGCCAGCAAATGTTAAGATAAATAACACAAAGAGAACTTTTTCGAATATTTTATACATTGAAATACCTTTCGAATGTGACCACTTTTAATTCTTAATAGTCTCAATAGGTGGCCCCATCTACCCTTTATATTCACAATATATGGTAATTGGTAACTTTCAATAACATCAGATGTGATTTTAATTTGGGAATTTTAAATAGCAATTACGTACACAACAGTTGATTATTAGTGTGTACGATCGCTGATTGTTAGGTTTAATTGTGAACTGATTTGCTTTTAATGGCAAAATATAGATGAAAGTTTTTAAAAATAAATAGTATGAAAATAAATTATTTAAAACACAATAGCGTGTTTTTTTTATATAAAATTACTGACTGGTGGAAAATCGCGGAGTTGTTTGTAATAAAGTTACATTTATTGAAATACTAATTTCAGGTAATTGGGAAATAGTTTAGATATCTCTTCATCAGAGTGATTTTATGAATACCTTAACTGTTTTATGACCTGTACATAGTGAGTATATACTAGTACTCGGTTGTTGATATGCTAGTTTTGTTTATTTGTGTTATTAAAATTAGTTTTTATTTTTAATTTTTTTTGGTTTTATCTATGTTCTATCTTCTTTCTAATATATAAAAATTTCGTGTCACGGTATTAGTGTATAAACTCCTCCGAAACGCATCAACTGTTTTTTTTTTTGAAATTTTTTTTTATATAATATATATATATTTTGGTAGTTATGAGAATAGGTCGTAAGGTATTTTTTTACCCTTCTACCCCCACCACCATTTTTTAATCACGATTTTTGTATTTTCGTATGAACAACTCAAAATAATTAGAGACAAATTTTAAAATTAATCAAGTCGCCTTTGTCAAATATATCAGAAATAAGCATGCCAATATTAATACTTAATTGATTCGTCTGATTTTTCAAATTGTTTCATATTTAATTTAACCGTCGTGTCAATTTTTGTATTTCATTCTGTATTTGATATGTATCACAACGAAGTGCGTGTGATTATATTATAGTCTGTTAAAACTGTTTATTTTTACAACAAACACAGGGAAAAGTGACGTAACTGAGGGTTGTTGCTATGCTACATTTCTCGAATGCAACAGGGAAAATGACGTAGTTTTGTCATGATACAATAAAAGAAGGTAGCGACAGTAGTTTACAGTTATGTGGTTCTCACTCAAGAATATACTTACGCTCTTCTTCTTCTAAATTTTTACGCTGCACAACACTATCATATGTTGATATTTATGTTTTTTTCAATTTATATACATAATAATGTGCATATTTAACTGCTTGAAATTTGGAGTTTGTGTGAAAAATAAAAAAGTTGCTGTTTTGTTTATTAATTTGCTGTCTTATTCATTTTTTTGTGTGACATTCACGTTATGTTCAACACTTAATGCGTATTTTTTCAGCGTTTTAGCACACTGATATACTTATGAAGTCAAAATTGAGAGCGAGCAATTTTGAGAACTTAACAGGCCAACATGTCGCTACCTTGTTTTATTGTATCATGTAGTTTTGTAATTGTTGTCGTAGTAGCAAATCAAGCATTCAATAAGAATGCTATTAAAAAGCTGTTTGTGAGATGGGTCACTCTACCCAGTGCTGGGTAATTGTTGCCTTTTTTAGGGCATTTTCGATTTTCTTTCTCTTTTTTTGTTGCGCGCCAATATTTTTTAATAGATAATGGGGATGAGCGTTCAAAGAGGTGACTAAAATAGAAAATTCATTTTTCTTCGTAAGCGTATTGCCTGAGAAGGGATGACTGATTTTTCTTTCTGTTTAATATTTCATAATGGTACGTGTTAGAAGAAAACTGTTAACTGATTCGTGTTCAGCATGCCCAAATTAATAAAGAATAGGTGTTTTCATTCATGTAATAAAAATTTTTTTTTGACACACAGTGTAATCATAGTTCATGAAAAACGTTTTCACACAAAAACAATTACGGTAGTCTATCGATACTACCTGCCCAATTTTTTTTTTTATTTCATTTTGGCACTTTTTCTCTTTATGCTTTCCCCGTCAAACATAAAACAGCTGATGATGGCATATAACATTTGTAAGTAAACCATAAATTGGTCATTTTTTTTAACCCTTATCCCAAGTACAGGGGTTTGGCCAGATATATTTCGTTTTTACTCGTTAATTCAACACATTTTTATTTTTGCTAGCAACTTGAGGTTCCAGGTACCCTCCTAAAATTTTATTGGCTATCGATCTATTAAATAAAAAAATATCCCTGAGCCTTTGAAAAGGGTGATATAAGGACTTAAAAAAAGTACCCTTGAACGCAAGTACGGCAAACCCCTATACATTTTGTATGAAAACGTATGGAATATAATGCATTTTGGTGATTCTACCTGAGTGTCATTTACTATATACTTCTTTTTATACATAAATAACAGGAAAATAGCACATAAAGGAATATATGAAAGATTCATTCATTCCTTCTGACTTTTTTCTGCGCGTCAGTCTATTACATTTTGTATGGAAACGTATGGAATATAATGCATTTTCGTAATTCTACCTGTGTTTGTAATTGTGAATGAAAACTTCAAAAAATACTATGGACCGTATGAAAATGTAGCTGTTGATGATCAACACTATATATCGTGGTAGAACTAAATTCACGCAATTTATTCCATCAAAACCAGCGAGATATGGAATATAAGTACGGTGGGCATGTGACTCAAAGGCGAAACTTCCATTGCAAGGAAAGATAGGATACACGGGCAAAGATCCAGAACCAGAGCGTGATGTGGGACAAGGCGAAAATGCATTACTCGAATTAGCAAACCGGTATACCAACAGTGGCAGAACAGTGGTGGCTGACAATTATTTTCGTAAGTTAAACCGTACACTATTTGAAAAATGTTGAAGGTGAGCCAATGAAACCAGAAGCGATTTTGTTTTACAATGCAAACAATGCTGGCGTCGATTGTATGGATCAAATGGTCACACATTTCACAGCAAAATTGAAAACAAACAAACAAACTCTATTTTGCAAGATATTGGATGCTTACATCATTTGCATTTTGTTCAACGGAACAAGATACAGCAGAACGGATGCGAGAAGCAGTTTTCGGAAACGCTATTCAAAATAATGGTTCTTCCGAACATCGAAAATCGAATGACAATGCTCGCGTTATTACGCATTTCAATACTTGTTTGGCTATTGAATCGTTTTTTAGTCGAAAAATTGTTATTCCAAATGAAATGGTTTCTCAAACAGCGGCGCCGATACATTCAAAGGCAAAAGAGACTGTCGACTTTGTTTACAAGGAGGCAATAAGCTACGCTGAGAAACTCGTTTTTTTTTTTGCTCTGCTTGCAATTCTACGAACCCATGTGCTATGTGCTAGAAACCACTTTCGTCTCAATTCCAACGCAATTCCAATTGTTCAATGTAAATCTTCACGTTTTCTATTATACTGAGGGTTTTTTTGGCCGAAGTTGAAAACGTCCGACATTAAAAACGTCAGTTTTTTCTAGCACATACCCGATAGTATTATATTTCACCATAAAATGCATTGAAATTCCATTACTTTTGTTCAAACAACATTCATATGACTCAAAATATACAACAAAAATAAACGAAAAAAAAATTCTTTTCACACACAGGTAGCTGTATATATGCCAAATCGAAAAAGATAGGTAAGATATTAAAAATATATACCTACATACAGTAAAAATGAGCCCTAATTTATCACTAATTCCCATACAAATGCATGTAAATTTATAGGGGTCTTGCCTGACCCCGTACTTTGGAATAAGGTTTTAGAATTGTACTTTCAATAAAAGTAAAAGATTTTACTGAAAGAAGTATCAGGAATGAAAAAGGGAGCTGCAAGAACTATTTGCATATATTACAAAATGTTCTAAATCATGTATTTTTCACAAAGTTTTAGTGTTAATTTAGCCAACATGCTCGCAAGGTTCCACGTGTTTGTATTACGAAAACAAAAAACAGCTGTTCCGAAGACAATTGTATAAAATTTGAAAAGAAATACAACAACAACCTGCTTGAAAATCATGAAATTTTAAATAGTGTAAATCGACTATTAATTTACCAAAGACTATGAAATTAAATAGACTGGACAATTCGAACGAAAATCATGCGGTTCTCAATTTTCTCTATTGTTCGATGCTCGATGGTGTTTTATTCAAAACGAACTCAAAAAAATTTTAAAATTTTGTGAAAATTGTGAGTTATGTTAAAATGTACTCAATGAAGGAGGGTTGTCAACAAGCACTGTTTTCACTTTTTTTACTATTGCCCTTAAGCAGTGTATAAATTGATGTAAAAATAAATGTATAGTTTGACAATTTATTATAGAATGCAGTAATGTTCAATTCAATTTATTTTGCAATTTACTAGCATACAACACGATTTCTATATGGCAAACAATGAAGAAAAAGCAAAAGTACACATACAAAAAACCATGAAGAAACAAATTATCACAGTTTTACAATAATTGCTGTTGCTATGCCTACTCAATAAGGAAATACACAGTTTAAGAAGCATTACGACGACTTCACCTCAGCAAATTTCATAGTCTCTGTCATTAATAAGAATAAATTTAAATAAATAATATATATAAACACATACAAAATAATTTATTACATCGCAGCATATAATAACATAAATGCCTAGACTACGCGACTTTTAAATGACTAAGAAAATTTTCGTGTGTGATCGTGAAAGGACAAAAAAACCGTGAATCTTCGTGAATGTGACATAAATTTTATTTCGTGAATGTGCATGTTCGTGACGTAGAATTTCGTCACGCGCACAGCTCTATTAGAAAGGAATATCAAAAACATGAAAAAGAAGGACAATGCATAGCAAAGGCTTTCGGTTATGTACACCTCAATGAAACATATGTACGCGCATATGTATAAAAAATATGTAAAAGATAGTAATGTTCAACATATTGTTAAGACATTGGTTATTTGCAATATATAAAAAATGATCTCCATACTTTTTACATTTTTATGAAAGTATTACTAGGCGCAAGGTAATAGGACATATTGTAGTGGATCTTTTATTATATTTTCCTTGCAATGAATGTCACTTTGTACAAATTTCATGATAATCAAAGCAACCTTTCACCGTATTTCGACACTTTCAAATTAAACGAATTATTTAATATTACGTTGTAAAAATTTATTTATCTATTTATTAAAAGGTTAAAGAATGTATGAAAGTAATATACAAGGTTATTGGAAACTTTATTCACAAATCTTTAAGCATCATATGTACGTATAGTAAGTGCATAGGTGCATAAATTACTGATGTGTGTATTTCGTTTCAACATGTTGCTTCCTACAATTCAATAAAATTAAATATATGTTTCAATTATGAATGTATGCGGGAAGACATGAAAGCAGAATCGATGATAAGTTGCACAAATGCGTTGTATTTTTGATTCCTTATAATTGACAGGTGATGACAATGTTCTGCGAAAATGTGTGTAAAGCAACACAACAAACTTGCAACGGCAGTGAATAATATTATAAATTGTTCATGTAGTTTGCAACACACAGAAGGAGACATCGCAGACTACATAAGTATATATATTTGTGATCAGCTCGACGAGACGAGTTGATTTAGCCTTATGCCTCTATGTATGCAAACTAGTAACTCAGTTTTTGAGCTAGAGAGCTGAAATTTTGCAAATAGGTTTCTTTTTATCATTTGTCGGAATCAGCCGAATCGGACCACTAGGGTAGTACCTCCCATACAAACCCCCCTTTAATTAAAGGAAAAGTTTTGTGTTTTTTAACATATCGAACTGAAATTGAGACAAAAAAGGTTTCTGATCTATATCCATCAACCATGTAAATTTCATGATCCTAGGATTACCAGGAGGGGTACCTCCCATACAAACCACCCTTAAATTTATGTTCTTATTAAAAAAATATTTATGTTTTTTAATGTATCGAACTGAAATTTGGCAATATATGTTTCCGATCTATATCCATCAACCGTGCAAATTTACTGATCCTAGGATTACCAAGAGGGGTACCTCCCATACAAACCCCCCTTAAATTTATGTTCTGATTAAATAAATTTTTTTGTTTTTTAACGTATCGAACTAAAATTCGGACACTATAAGGTTCTAATCCATATTTATCAACCATGTACATTACATGATCATGATGAATAAAAGTAGAATAAAATTGCCACTCAAACTGTTGTGATGCAACGAAAGGAAGGTTGGATGCAACTCGGAGGAGCGTGAAGAATATAACATCTTTGGCATAGCCAAAAATAGCCTTCTTTCTGGTTTTGACTAAATTTTGTGTTGGCTCGCCTGCATATATACATATGCATGCATACACTCTTAAGTTTTAGGCCTGCTCTGGCACGTTTCTTTGATATTTTATATATTTTTAACTTATTTATTATAATTTTAGAAACATCAACAATCGTGGCTGTATGGGGAATCGTCGGCAGTATGGCATCATTGCAAGAAATCAAAGAACTTGCAAGGTGCTACATGCAATCGGTGCGGTAAGTATTATACAACTTCTGGGAATACAACCAACTTGATGGATCTCTTAAGACGTGTTCATCCCGAATACCTTGTTGCGGCGAATGTTGCAATGCCAACAAGTTTAAAAACATTTTTGAAAAAAGATATTCCACATTCCAATGAATCAACAGAAAAAAATGGAAATTGACAAGGCAGTGATGCGCATGATAGCATTGGACATTCAACCGTTTAGCATTGTTAATGACCAAGGCTTTCGCGATTAATAAGAAAACTAGACCCACGGTACAAGTTACCAAGCAAATATTTCTTACGAAATGTCGTTCTTCCAAAAGATTACGCTGATTTAAAATCAAAGTTAATTCTTGCTTTAAATAGTGTCGAAAACATTGCAATTACAGCCGATTGCTGGACATCACAGGCAAATGAGGGATACCTTACGGTTACGTGTCACTTCATTGATACGAAATTTGAGTTGACATTTGTCGACTCAAAAATTTAATACTCCAATAAATCACACGGCTTATAACATTTCTGAGACTTTACGAAGCGTCTTAATAGATTGGGACGTCTTCGCAAAAGTTGTAACCATTGTCACCAAATATGATTCTACAATAAAAAGATCGTGGGAGTTACTGGAAATAAAAAACTTATCGCGCATATCACACACAAAAAAAAATTGCTACTGTGTAAAGTGTAAGCGGGTCGTGTCTTATTTCGAAAACAGCACAATAGCCAATGAAAAGCTTAAAAGGGCACAAACTGTTGAGGAACCATACAGCTTAATCCAGGAAGTACCAACCCGTTGGAACAGTTCCTACTTCATGATTCAACGCATTATTCTCATTAATGAGTCAATATCCTATGTTTTTTAAACTCGGTAAAAGCTCCTAGCCCCTTCTGTGCGGATGAACGAAAAATGGATGATGGCCTAGCTTATTTGTCAGTCCATTTCGATGACATATCGATAAATGTAAACAAGTAAACAACTACAAGTGGCTGCTATATTTAAAATGTATAATATGGATCAAGATTATATTTAAATGTTTATAGATGTTTTTAAAAGTTATCCTTGCTTATTCGATAAAAAAGATGCACTTTACCACAATACTAACAGAAAAAGTAATAGAAAAATAGCAGCAGTATGACAAAAAGGCTTAAAGGCGATGGTTCTAAACGAAGTTCTTTCATTAAATATGCATGCGACAAATTAATTTCTCCCACGGTGTCAAAGACGGATTTAACAAGTTTATTTTGTAATAAGCTTTATTTTATATATTTTTTCTTTTCTTAAGCTATTTTCCTACCTTAAAGTTGGCAGTTATTTGTTATTCTCTAAAATATAAAAATCTCGTGTCACAGTGTTCGTGTATAACTCCTCTGAAACGGCTCGACTGATTTTAATGAATTTTTTTTATATATTTAGTAGGTATGAGAATAGGTCGTAAGGTATTTTTTATCCTTCTACCCCCACCCCCCATTTTTTAATCTCGATTTTTGTATTTTCAGAGACAAATTTTAAAATCAATCAAGTAGCCTTTGTCAAATATATCAGAATAATCAGAATAATTGTGTCAATATTAATACTTAATTGATTCGTCTGATTTTTCAAATTATGCCATCTGCATTTGTTATGTATCACAACAAAGTGCGTATTATTATATTAATTTACAAGAAATTTATACGTGTTTTGTGACTGTGGCAGGTTGGGAATAAAATACTAAAAGACTAAATACATTATCGGCATACAGTTTTTCATCCGTATAATACATCAGTTATTGTAATTTTTGTACTTATTATTTATTATTTGTACTTATTTACATACAAATTTTTACACAAAAAGAGAAAAAGACTGACAATATCTTACCGTAAATGACAAAACACTTGGCCACACTATCAGACATTTCCCAGCCCTGGTCTGCATAAAAGGCGTATCGATGCGACACAGACGCGCATCACATTCTACAACAACAACCCCTGAATGACGTCATTTTCCTTGTGGTTGTTGTCGATTGTGATGCGAGTCATTGGTCGCATCATGGCCCTGTCTAAAACGGTTATAAAAGTCCTTTTACTCATAGTGTTGCTTTGCTCTAAAAAAAAAGTCGGTGCAGGTAGTATCGATACACTACCGTAATTGTTTTTGTGTGAAAACGTTTTCATGAACCATTATTATTAAACCAAAACGAAAGTCCAGATTTTTTCGATATTTGTCTATCTATATATGTACATACAATATATGTATATATAGTCAACTAATACAGTAATTTGTAAACTGTAGAAATTAGTAGTTGTTCAATTGTCGGATATCGATTCTGTCCATAACATATGTTTGCATGTTCGTATCAACCAAGTTGTCTTTTGTAAAATGTATTTTTTTTTGTTTATTCTTTGTGCGTCAATATTAAATCAATTTTCTTTTAAAGTATTGCGCAATATACTACAAAGTTTATTTATTTATTTATATAATGCTGACAATGAGTTTAAACTAATAGTTAACATTAATTAGAGGTAGCCATGGCTGCCGGGGCCTTAAGTGGGTGTTAGTTAGTACAACGTGATAGATATAATATTTAACCTACTTAGTACTAGTCATGCTTATTATTATGTAAATTATTTAAAAAAAAAGAGAAAAGAGATTTAGATTAAGAATAATTGTTCTTATTATGATATCTTAAATTTTACTGTACAAGTTTGTTTTTTTAAGGAACTCTAGGATAAGTTTAATGTTGTTAAAGGAAGGATTGGCAATGAGATGTATGGGATCTTGGTTGGTGAATGTAATGAGTCTGAGGTGGGATAGAGAGCAGCAGGATGTCAAGATGTGTAGGATGTGGATACGTCCGTTATTGCATAAGGGATACATGTTGCTAAGATTTTTGTCAATGAGATGAATTTTAGTAAGGTTCGTGTGGCCAAGACGTAACCTATTTAAATTTATCTGGTCACGTCTAGAGACTAGTTGGAGATTGGAAGTGTTCCAAGAAGGGACGAAAGAGTTACTGAAGGAACGAATATGCTTATACCAAGATGAGGTGTGTTGTAACATAATTAGATGGTTATGTGTTTTGTGCTTTTGGAGTGTTTGGATAATATCCCTGATATTATAATTAGGAGTAAAAAACAGTGGTAATTTTGTAGAGAGTTTGGCTAATGAGTCGGCTTTTTCATTGCCTTTAATGTCAGAATGGCTAGGAACCCAGATAATTTTTAGTTTGGGAAATTTTGAATCAAGTAGGACTATTATTATTGTCGCGTAGAAATTGGAGTTGTTGAGATTGCCTATAGCAGTTATGGCTGAAAGGGAATCAGAGCAAATAGCATACCTACCTGGTTTTTGTAAACATATTTTAATAGCTTCATGTATAGCTATGATTTCGGCTGAGAAAACTGAAGAATAGTGGGGAAGGAAGCCGGTTACCAATCTTCAGTAGAGATACCGAAGCCCGTAATTTCAGATGATTTCGAGCCGTCGGTGTATATAAAGTTGTAGTTGGAAAGAGAATTTTTGAGGGAAAGAAAGAGTTGTTGAAAGACAGTGGATGACGTGTTGTTCTTAATAAAATTTGTTAGGGATAAATCTAATGAGTCTTTTATGTTTTGCCAATTGTGGGTTTTACTGTTGATGATTTTGATGGGAGAGAAAGGAATATCTAGTAGTGTGGTGTTAATAGCTCTATCGGCTGTGCTTAAGAGTATGGGCTTAATTTTTGGTGTTTTAATAAGGTGATGGAGAGCTGTATTAGCGGATAGGATTAATGTTTAAGATAGTTTGCCAGTAAGGAAATTACGTCTGTTCTCTATTGATTTAATATTTGATTCAAGTAACATGTTGTTAACAGGTGTAGTCCGAAAAGCTCCTAGAGCAGTTCTAATAGCTGAATTTTGTGTTGAATTAAGTTTGTTTAAATAGGATTTAGGGGAGTACCCATAGATAGGGAGACAGTAGTCTATTTTTGAAATTAGGATCGCTTTGACTATTTGGATTAGGGTTGCGGTATTACAATTATATTTTTGACTTGAAAGGTGCTTGATAATGTTTAGTGGTTTTGATAGCTCAAGTAATAGATTGTCGATGTGGGTGTTCCATCTGTATTTGCAGTTGAGTGTTAAGCCTAAAATTTTTAAAGTGTTAACAGAAGGAATGATTATGTTGACGATATGTATGTTGTGGGAGCAATTCTGTTTGCGGCAGATATGAAGGTGCTGAGTTTTGTCTGTAGATATTGCGGCCCCTGAGTAGGAGCACCAGTCATGGATGTTGTGGAAGAGTTGGGAAAGGTCAATTTGGTGGTTATTTTGACGTTTAAGATCAATAAGGAGGTGGAAGTCATCAGCATATGCGCAGAATTTAATTCCTTTGTGTAGTGCTATAGTTCTTGTGAAGGCATTGTATGATATGAGAAAGAGTATAACAGAGATGCGGGAACCTTGTGGGATGCCGTTATTAAGGGGTAAGCTATTAGATAGTGTTTTCCCTGTTTTAACTATAATTTTCCTATTTAACATGAAATTCTTAACGTAAGAGATTATTTTAGGGCCAAGTTTCCATTCTTGAAGTTGATGTATGAGAGTGTGTATTCCTATATTGTCAAAAGCTTTGGCAAAGTCGAGTGAAATTATCGATAGGTGACGCTTTGAGGAGATAGCTCTAGTTGCCAGATGATCTATATAAAGTAAATTATCTAGAACAGATTTGCCCCTCTTAAAACCGTTCTGGTTGTTGTGGATAAGGTTGTTAGTTAAAACAAACCACCATAACCTTTTTGATATAATTTTATCCATGATCTTTCCTAGGCACGGGATGAGCGAGATTGGCCTGTAAGATTTGACGTCAGTTTTATTTTTATTAGGTTTGAGGATGGGAATGACAAGGCTAGTTTTATAGGTTTGAGGGATATGGGAGTTGATAATGTTATTGAAGTGTTTAAGGATTCGGGTTTTGAAGTCAGTGGGAGAGTTTTGGATCATTGGGTATGAGATCCGGTCTGGACCTGGTGTAGAGCCTTTAAGAGAGTTAAGAGATGTTTGGAGTTCCAGAAAGGTTATCTCCTTTTCTATTTCTGTTGCTGTTTAAGAAGGTAAGTAGTTTGAGGTAAAAGTAAGGGAATTGTGCTTGTTGGTGCGAAATAGCTGAGAGAAATTAGAGTCGTCAGCTTCTTTGGGCCATTGGTCAGCAAAGGAGTTGACGGTGATGTTTGGGTCGGTTGTGAGGATTTTGGAAACGGGGTTGATGATACTGTGGATATTTTTGGTGGGATATAGACCGCAAAGCTTTTTAATGTTGGACCATATTTTGGAGGGGTCGGAGTTAGGGCGGATGTCAGAGGTGAAGCTAAAAAGTGATTGTCTTTTGGAATTTCTAATTGCTCTTCGGAATTTAGCGTTGGCTTTTTTGAAATGAATAATGTTTTCTGTATTGATGTGCCTGTTCAGTAGTGACCAGTTTTTGTTTTTAATTTTTTTAAGTTCAGACAGCTCTTTGTTCCACCAGGGGACATTCCGTGTGTTAGTAAATATAGTTTTTTGAGGTATGGAGTAGTGTGCGCTTTAAATTATAGTTTTCTTAATGTTCGCTGCTTCTTTATTGATGATATTACTAGGTGGGTAAATGGGGGAGGTGTTTTTAATTAAGTTTTGGAAGAGAACCCAATCGGCTGATTTTAATTTAAATGTAGGTTTGGCAACGTGATTTGATGTATGGGTGGGGAAGAGGGAAAGAATTATTGGAAAGTGGTCACTTCCATGGAGATCATCCAAAACTTTCCATTGTGTGTCGTTAATCATGCTGGCGGATATAAAGGAAAGGTCAATGTGTGTGAAGGTGTATTGGGTGGAGTAGTGCGTCGGCGATTTGTCATTTAGGATTATAAAATCTGTCTGGTCTGTGTATTTTGCTAGTAGCGAACCTCTAGTGTTACTCTTAGTGGAGCCCCAGTATGGGTGCCAACTGTTGAAGTCACCGAGTATCAGAGTGGAGTTGTTTATAGGGTTAAGGACGTTTTCTAGATTTTGTTTAGTAAAGGACTTATTAGGAGAAATGTAAGCTGTGATGATTGTTAGCGTTTGTTTTGACTGCAGCTCAACTGCTAAGGATTCAAAGTCGTTGTTACTGTTTAGTTGTCAATGTTGAATAGATTTTCGAATTAGAAATGCTACACCTCCAAATCTATTGGAGGCTTTGTTGGTTATAAATGTGAAGTTGACTGGAATTGGGAGGTTGTTAATGTTTTGTATGTGGGTTTCTTGGAGAGCAATTATGTGGGGGGAATGTGTTTTTATTAATATTAGGAGCTCACTGTAGTTATTAGTGTATGTTGTTTGTAAGAGTATGTGTGGAATTTTGATGAGAGAGCAAGGAATTTGCAGAGAGTGAGTTATTTTGTGTAGGTGTGTGGTGAGGTGTGGTGAATATGAATTTTTATCGGTATGTTGATTGGTTGGTGAGAGGGAGAATGGGAATGGAGAGGAAGGGGATTCAAAAGATGTGTTGATATTTGATGTCTTATCTGTTGTTTTTGTGTTGTCGTTTTGGTTGTTGTCTGCGCTGGCGTCAGGAGAGTGCAGAGCGGCATTTACCGTTTTGGAAATTGGTTTTTTGTTGTTGGTTGTTTTGTTGTTTGCGTCTGTTGGCTTTTCGTTTTCACTTTTGTGTTTGATTGCGCTGGAGACAGAAGAATATGAAGCGGCGTTTACCGTTTTGGTGGCTGTAGTTCTGTATATTGTTTTTGCTTCACGCATTGTGCATTTGTTTGCCATCTTGATTTTTATGATCTCTTTATGTTCGTTGTATTTGCTGCGGGAGGAGGCGGGGTGTTCTTCTGCACAGTTTACACACTTTATCTGTGTGCATGGCTCAGGAGAGTGTGGTGGAAGACCGCAGTTGTGGCATAGTGGAGGATTTTGCAGTGCTTAGCGGTATGTCCAAGAAGCTGGCAAGACTTACACCTCATGGGGTTTGGGATATATTCTCACACTTTGACTGACTGAGTGCCATGAGATATCAACTTTCGAGGGAAGATGGTAGAGCTCAAAAGTCAGTAGTATAACGCCGCTTGGTTTAGATATGCCATCAATTGTTTTCATAAACTTGTAGATACCTGTGATGCTTTGAGAGCTGAGTTCCTTAATAATCTCCTCTTCTGGGATAGAGGCCAGGTAAGGGGCGTATATCGTGCCTTTGACGATGTTGAGGGACTCATGTAGTTTGCATGATATGTCACAAATGCCGGTGAGTGATGTGGCTTTGGTGAATTTCTCTGCGTCTGATTTTGATTTGACCAACAATAGTAAGTTGCCGTCGCGAAGATTTTATATGGATATGACGTTCTTGGAGATAAGTTGGATGGCACGATTAACAGCAAAACAGGAGAAGTCAGAAATGGGTTTTTTGGTATTCTTTGAAGCCATTATGATGTATTTCGGATTTTCAGCCATTTTGGTGGGAAGATCAGGAAAGGCTAAATCAAGCTTTTGTGGTTGTCTCGGTTTTTTCATAGGGGGGCTCTCGGCAAGCGGTTGGGTGGCGTGGGGGCCATCATGAACTTAATTATTTATATAAATTAGTGTAGTTAGTTTTTGTTGTCCGATGCGTGAAGAAATGATTTTTTATGTATTAATTTTATGTTTTACGCGAGTATGTGTGTATGTATGTGTGCTAAGAGAAGAACAAAGCGAAAAGCAAAAAAAAGATTGCCGTTGCTTAAATACTGACGTCTGCTCGCAATGAGTATTAATCGTCGACTGATACTACAAAGTTTGTTTTGCATAAATAAATGTAAAGATGTTTAAATCAATTATACCGAGAATAATAAACGAAAACAGACATGTTTGCTTCAGAATGATGAAACCGATTAAGAAAAGAAAATGTTAATTGGCAGTCAGGTGTAATTTATTTATTTATATTTATTGCATTTAACTCAGGGTAATAATGGGAGAAATATGATATGTAAGGTTTGCATGTCAATTGCATGTCGCGCGAGTTACCACCCCAGTGCTTCCCGTCCCCGCTCTATCAAACCACTTACAATATAAGATTTACGGCAGCGGTAGCAACGTACGAACAAAATCAAAACCAGACGATCATGGAATAAAAGGAAGAAAGGATGAATAAAAACTCAAACATACACAAATACATAAACATAATTGTAAATACGTAACGAAGCTTCACTTCGAATATATTTTTAAGAATTAATGTTAGAATAAACTGAACCATGAAAGGACTCTGGTCAACTTTTATTTTCTCTCTCGTTTACCGTCTGATAACTGGCACAGGCGCGTAGTTTAAGCGAAGGATTAAAAGGCCCAAAAAGAAGGCAAAGACCTGAGAGGATATCACGACAAAGTTTAGGACCATCCTTTGAATATTAAAATTCTTAACGCTTGTTGAACCGCGACGAATATAAGTGAAAAAATAAAAGGAAATTGAGGAAGCTGCAACTAGTTGTAAGTATAAAAAATAAAAACAAAAGAGCAGATACAATAAATGAAAACAATTTCTTACGTCTGTGTGCACTGAGCGAATATCTAGGCACACGTGATCTAACAAAGCTAAAAAACAAAAAACAAAGAGCAAATACAATAAATAAAAACAATTTGTTAAGTCTAGGTACACATGATAATACGAAAACAATCAAAAAAAAAACAACGCATAACAAATACAAAATACACATGGAAGAATACGAGAGACGAAACACATAAGGGGGAAAGAAATAGAATAATAGAATAAAAAAATGCAAAGCAATTGTCAAGTAGATGATCAAACAGGATTGTTCGCTGATGCAACTGAATTGGGTGGTCGCCAGTATGGCGGGTCTCGTTCATACTCGTGGGCAGTTCGAAGTTGTTTGATCAAACTGTTTACGAACTATTTGTGCAGGATCCCGTTATGTTAGTCGATTACTTGTGTACGGCGACAAGGAAATTGTTCGTTATTTTTGCGTTCAGATTTCATCGAATGCAGTTGTGCTTTACTTTGAGTCATCGCGTCTACTTAAATCTTTAATTAAATAAACTGTGCATATTCTAAGTGTTTTTTTAATTATCATTATAAAAATAACAAAGCGTTTGAATAAAAATATTTTAAATAAAAATAAAATAGCAATAAAAAATAAGCTAGCAAGTATAAACAAATTGAGAAAAATAGTTGCAAATAATTATGTATTCAATAACTCAATGCTCGAGCAATTCCAAGTAAAATAAATATGCATTTATTATGAAAATTTTGAAAAATTCCCATTTTTCGATGGACTGCTGGGAATGAATATTCTTTCATAAGTAAAGCCCATCATCGATATAGACAAACAAACCTTACAAACGTCCAAATCAAAAATACATTTTTTCACAAAATCAAACGTATCACAAACCATGATAATAAAGGGAAACGCAAGAGAAGTCATTCCAGTAGCAAAAAACATAGAAAAAGGTGACTTCTTTACTGAAACAATAAACTTGACAGATTATTTGCATATATTTAGCGGACTCGCAAAACATTTTACATCTTTTATGGAAATCTTAAATAGTTCCCCAGTAAAATTAAACATTCCTTCACACAACTAACGACATTCCGATACATATCAAATCTTATCGGTATCCTTACATCCACAAGGAATAGGTGAAAAAACAAATAGATCAAATGCTTAACCAAGGCATTATAACACCAAGCTACTCCGCTTAGAGCTCATCAGTGTGGATAGTGCTAAAAAAATCTGATTCAAATGGCAAACGAAAATGGAGATTGCTAATTGACTACAGGAGACTGAATGATAAAACAGTGTCCGATCGATACCCAATCCCAAACATCAATGATATACTAGACATATTGGGAAAAAACATCTATTTTACCACTATAGATTTGGCAAGTGGATTTCATCAAATAGAGATGCACGTTGACGATATTCAGAAAACTGCCTTTAGAAGGAGGTCACTACGAATTCCTTCGAATGTTCTTCGTGTTACAAAACGCTCCAGCTCCTTCCAACTCGTTATGGACAATATGCTCAAAGGCTTAATCCTGTTTAGTGTATCTCGACGATATAATAATTTTTTCAACCTCGTTACAAGATCACATGATCAAACTCGAAGAAGTATTTCAACGACTAAGGTCATCCAATCTAAAGATCCAATTAGATAAGTCAGAATTTCTTCGTAAAGAAATCGACTTTTTGGGACATGTTGTCAACTCTGAGGGTATCAAACCGAATCCTAACAAAATATCAGCCGTTCAAAAATTTCCGATCTCCAAAACAGTAACTCAAATCAATTCATTCCTCGGACTTATGGGCTACTATAGGAAATTTATACAAGACTTAGCTAAACGCACTAAACCACTCACTAAATGCCTCAAGCAAGGTAACACCATTGAACTTAACAAAGAATACGTTGACACGTTCGAAATGTGTAAAAATCTTCTGTGCAACGACCCCATCTTACAACACCCAGATTTCAACAAACCATTCATCTTGACAACCGATGCCAGCAATTTTGCATTAGGAGCCCAACTCTAAACTAGTGCGATGGAGACTCAAATTGGCGACATCAATGTCAACGAAACCTCCAATCAAGACACATGTGGCACAACAATCCATTTAGCGGATGAAAACCTCGATGATGGTATTCCAATTTCATAAAAACCAATAAATGATTTTAACCTCCAATTAATCTTGAGAATTTGAACTTTATTTTCCTGTACACCGCGATGAGCTTTTTTATGTGTTTTAATAATAATTTCGTCCTGTGACGCTTGGTCTAATATGTCTTCTACCTGCTTCTGGGTGTAGCGAACTTTATAGTTACTGAAGTGAGTTGGATACGTTTCCTGAACCTTACCCATTATTTCTTCTGAAGTAAATAGACCGTTTATGACCGATGGGTTCAAATGTTTCTTAAGTAGGTCAATTATTTCTGCTTGATTGTATTTTGGTCTGACTATTGTATGCCTATGAAAAGTTGGAAAAGGTATCTTGAATTCATAGTCGTACTCTTCTCCATACAAGAGGTAGATTTGATTCCTAAAAGCGTTTATTGGTGCTTCTACGCAAGGTATTAAATTGTGAGATGAACTCTCGTTGCTATGTACTGTTGAGGTGACTGAGTTTATATTAGTACGTTGCGGAATCCTAAAGAGTGCGTCTGCAACCAGATTTGTTGCACCAGGTTTATAAACCAATTCATAATTATATTCTTCAAGTGCTGCTTTCCATCGTTTTAACTTTGTATTCGTATTTTTATTGCTCAAAGCATAAGTTAGTGGCTGATGGTCTGTAAATATTTTTACTTTAGCTTTACCGTATACCTATACGGTAATACGGTAATTTTTTAGGCTTTTCAATGCCCAGAAGATAGCTAGCATTTCGCGTTCATTGGCAGCATAGTTTTCCTCTGCATCTTGAAATGAATGTAATGGGTCTATTATCTTGTTCGAGTACTGCTCCGAAAGCGTATTTCGAAGCGTCAGTTAAATGTAATTCTTTATTGAAGTTGGGATATGCAAGTACTATGTCTTCTGAAGTTAACGCCTTCTTTAGTTTTTGAAATGCCTCCAAAGCTTCTTTGTTGAGGTTTATTAATTTTTTATCGGATAGTTTCTTTGATAGTCTACCATCCTCCCTCCTCAAAATCGCCGTAAGTGGCTTCGCAACTTTGGCGTATTGAAGAATAAAGCGCCTGTAGTAGCCGGACATACCTAAGAACGAACAAAGTTCTTTCAGTGTCCTTGGAGGTGGAAAACTGACTATAACTCCAACCTTCTTCGGATAAGTTTTAATACCTTTGATGTTATTATAAAACCTAGAAATTCCACCTCTTCTTTGAGAAATTCGCATTTGTCAAGTTGGCATTTAACGTTTGCTTTCTCCAAAGTTTGGAATATTCTCTCTATGTTCTCTAGATGTTCATCAAGGTTTTTCCAAAATACTACTATGTCATCGATATAAACATAGCTTCTCTTGCCTATGTGCTCACGTAAAATATCAACAAGGGCTCTTTGGAAGATAGAAGGGGCGTTCTTTAACATAAACGGTAGTCCTGTAAACTCGTATTTACCGTTGTTGACTGAGAATGCCGTTTTTTCGATATCTGAATCTTTAAGACGAGAACCTCATTTATTTCTGGGATCGGGTATTTATCGGAAACAGTGACCGAATTCAATTTCCTATAGTCGATTACCACTCTGAATTTCTTTTTTCCCGATGCGTCCAGTTTCTTAGGCACGATCCATACTGGAGAGTTGTAAGGGGATCGTGAATGTCCGTTTGCTAGCAGTTCTTCGACCTGATTCTCTACTTCTACCTTGAGTGACATTGGGTAATATTTTGAGTAAACTGGTGTATCCGTGTTTGTCCTAATGTCAGCCTGTACTCTAGTCATAAAGGTCAGTTAGTCAGTAGCTTTGGTAAATAAGTTATTGTGCTTTAGAAGAATGGCTCTGATCATCTGCTCCTGTTCCGTTGTCATGTGGTCTGTTCGAATGGAGTTTACATCTTGTGAAGTTTGCTGTTTAATTTTTATCTTTTTCCTATCCAAAATAGTCATGAGATTGTTTTTGATAACAATCACTGCAGAAAGTTCTTTTAGGCTGTCATTTCCGAGGATTGCATCGAATGATTGAAGTGTCGGCATTATGAAAAATTTGATATTGTATTGGCTTTCGCCAAAAAGGTTTACTACCGTATGATGGGTGGTGGATATTTTGCCTCCAACGAAGTTGGCATAAAAGGATTTTATATTCGCTATGTGAGTTTGTGCTAATTGTGGTCGAATGTAATTCTTATTTGAGCTGGTATCTATTAGTATTTTAATAATTTTGTTACTCTTCGTTCTACACTCGAAATTAGGTAGCGAAGAGTTGTTTAGTCTAAAAAATAAATGTCGCTGTAATCGTTTAATTGGTCTTCCTCATAGTTCATGTTTAGTCCATCTACGTAATCTGCTAAGGTTTGTTCGTCTTCAAAATTTGCCTCGTCAATTTGATCTGTTATCGGTTCGGTAAGTTTGTCTTGCTCATGTTGTTCTGCGTTTGTTGCGTCAGTATCTACGTGGAAATTACGTTGAATCTTGTGCTGTGGGACGAATTATTGGGTGTTAGGTGCTGGGCTTTAAACATCAAATTGATTTTGTTGCAATAGTTGCGAGGGTCTATTCATATAGTTCACATTCCTACTCATACCACTGGAGTCGACCTCCATCGGTTGAGGATATTGTTTTTGTGCAAAATATGGAGGGCGTTGTATGTATTGAGGGTTGTTATTAGAATTGAAATTATTAATAGGTTTTGGTTGAAAGTTATTATTGAAACCGAATCTAGGTTGATTGCCTTGATTGTGAACTGGTCTGGGTTGGAAATTATTATTGGTTCGTTGTGGAAGGTGAGCTAATTGTGGATAAAATGTGGTTGACGTTGCACGGTTATTTTGAATAGTTTCTGGTGGTATCGGTGGTGGTAATCTTCGCTGGGGTATTGCATTATTCGCATGATGTGTACGGAAATTTTGATTTTCTAATTTCAAACATAAGTGTAATGCTTGTGGCAAGTCGGTAGGTTCCCTGACGGCGAGTAGCCTGGGTAAATCTCCTCTCAATCCCCTAATGAAAGTGTCAAGGGCTTTCTCTCTGTAGGTACGAGTCATTAATGATGCTGACTCTTGACTTAAGTCCATGCAACCTATCTTATTCAGTACAAGTGAGAGATGTTGATATACTGCCTGATAATATTCTTGGATAGATCTGTTACCCTGATTCAGACATGTCATTTGGAAATGGCTTTCCAGTCAAGAGGTGTACTGTACGATTCTAGTACGATATCTGCATCGCCTATTATTTTCCCTCTTACTACGATCAAGATCACAAAATATTTTGGAGTTCCTTTTATATGGTCATACACAGAAAATGTCCGGAGGACATTCTTAGGAATTTTACTATGTCAGATATTTTGTCTAGATTCTGCAACTGGTTGTTATGCTCTGGTCCAATCGTTTGGTCTTGCACATTCGTAAAGTTGGTAATAGGTAAGTTCCTCACTAACTGTGGTGCCTGAGTATTCATAATTTCGGTTATCATTGTAACTAGTTGGGGTCGTAAGGTTTCTAAACTCATATTGCTAACTTGAGGAGGTGGGGCAGTTGGTACCATATGAAGTGGTAATACAGCTGGTCTAATCAAGTTATTGCGATTGGCCACAATATATCAATCGGAAGGATTCCGATTCAAAATTCCTTTTTTAAAAAAAAATTTAAATTTACAATAAATTTCTTAAAAATAATGTGTAAAATTTTTCAACCCTTATTTATTTAATATATTCTTTTTCTCAAAGCTCTTATTATTTTTGTTTTTTCCTTTTTTTTCCTTTAGATTCAATCAATAATCTTTAATAATTTCTAATATATATTTTTTTTAGATAATACTTTTCAATATTATTCAACTCATATTGTATTTTGGGTTTTTCCTATTATTCTTTAGATCCAATAAATAATTTTTAATAGTTTTTGTTTTTTTTTTAATATATTTTTCTTAAATTATGTACACTTTTTAATAAATTCTTTCAATATTATTTAACTTACACTATCTTAATCATTACAAACGAGTTGCTACCAGTATCTTCTGGTTCCTTTTCCTTCTTCGTTGAAGATTACTTAGGGGCGTCTTTCCTCATCTGGAGTCTGCTTTGCATTGGCTACTGCGCTGTCCCACGTTTAATTTTAACACTTTGTTTTTTAATCGGTTTTTTTTTAAATATATTGTTATATCCTTGTTTCATTAGCCGCACTCGTGAGAAGGAAATATAGTGTCTTGGTGGCTTTTCCAAAGAACATAAATATGAAAAATTATCCAAATAGGGCAGACCTTTCTCAAGCAATATGCTTAGAAAGAAGGAATTTTCTTGTGTTTATTCAGATTTTAATACAAAAAATGGAAATTTCGCACTTTCCAGGTGGATTTTCCAAAAATTTTCTCTTTTAAATTCTTCTAATTAGCCTATAACGAACACAACAAAATCAGTCAAATAGGACAAACCCTTCTCAAACAATAAGCTTACAAAAGAAAAGTGGATTTTCCATTTTATTTTCCTCTTTGAACGGCTCTCCCCCTTGTTGACTTGAGCGCACCATGATACGCTGCACCACAAACCAAAATATATAAATTACTTGGCGCTACGACTTTTGAGTCACGAGATATATTAAAAACAAAGGCGACAACTTTCGAAAAAAATTGAAAGAGCGGCATATTGTGGCATGTATACCCATTTTAAAAACAAAGAAGGTAGCGACAGTTATGTGGTTCTCTCTCAAGAATATACTTACGCTCTTCTGTGTCACTCACGTTATGTTAAACTAAATGCTTTTTTTTTCAGCGTTTGATCACACTGATATACTTATCAAGTCAAAATTGAGAGTGAGCAATTTTGAGAGCGTAACAAGCCAAAATGTCGCTGTTTACTGTATCATGGCTGTGTATGATATAATACATGAAAACATTTTTGTATCTATCGCTCTTTTTGTTCTTGCTGGCATATACCGTACCTGTTGTATAAATTAAATAAAACAGTATACGAGGATTGCTAATTAAGTTTTGAGACAGACAAATAATAACAAATATGTATCATCGAAAATGACTTTATTGTTTTTCAAAATATTCTCCATGAAGATCAATACACTTTTGCATGCGATTGAACCAATTTTCGAAGCACTTTTTCCAATCGGAATGAGGTATCTCCAAAACATGTGTTTTGAACGCATCAACCGCTTCTTCAGGAGTCGAAAAACGTTGACCTCGCAATTTATTTTTGGTGTGCGGGAATAAAAAGAAGTCATTGGGTGCCAAATCTTGACTATGCGGTGAATGACCCATCAATTCGACGTTTTGAGTGTTTAAAAAGTCACATGTTTGAGCCGACGCATCGCGATGTGTGAGAGCTCGCATTGTCGTGGTGGAGAATGATTCGTCTTCTGCGATTGATTTTTCTTATTTCTTCGAACACTTCTGGCAAAAAAAATGGTGGTGTACCATTCAGAATTTACCGTTCTACGTTTTTCTAATGTCCGGTTATTCCAAAAAAAAGGCGATCATTTGCTTCGAAGTGCTTCATGCGAGAACAACTTTTGCTGGATTTGGCTCATCTTGAAAGACCCATACTGACGACTGCTGTTTAGTTTCAGGCTCATATGCATAGATCCATGATTCATCACCTTTCACGATCTTATAGACGTCTTTTGAAGCACCGTGATTGAATTTTTTCAACATTTCTTTGCACCAATCGACACGAGCCTTTTTTTGCGCGATTGTCAAATTATGCGGTATCCAACGCGAACAAATCTTTTTGACGGCCAAATGTTCATGCAATATTGAATGTATGCGAGTGGAACTAATGCCCAAACATGCCTCAATCTCACGATAGGTCATATGGCGATCTTGCAATATCAGTTCAAGCACAGCATCAATGTTTTGTGGCTCAACAACCGATTTTGGACGACCTTCACGAAGTTCGTCCTGGAGAAAACTACGACCACGATAGAATTCAGAAAACCAGCGAAACACGGTGGCCCTGAATGGTGCTTCATCAGCAAAAGTCGAAGCGAGTTGATCGGCACACTCTTGTTGACTTAATCCACGTCGAAAATCATAAAAATTATTTGCACGAAAATGTTCACGATTTAATTCCATTTTATAGCCGAAACGAATTTTTCAAGTCACTGTAAACAATACAAATAGCACTTGTATGACAAAACGTTCTGAGTACATTTATCATTAAAAATGACAAGCTATACGATACCAATGTCAGATTCGACATATCAGCATTGGTGTTGCCATATCTTAGACTTAAGTACCAAGCCTCGTATAAATTAAATAAAACAAACAATTATTCTGAAAATCTTTTACAATATTTAAATCAAATATTTGGAAAGGCATTTAATTAGTGCTTTAACCGAGGGCAAAATTACCAACATCATTTCTTACACAGCGAAAACAATAGAAAGTGCAGCAGCTAGGAGGAAGACAACAACACAAGCTAGCAGTAGTTTTGATTATGTACCGTGTTTTTTAGCTTCAGCATCAGCAATTGAAAGCAACGTTCGAGTAAATAGAGGTAACGTCGTTGTTATAACTCTGTGTCATGTCTATACTGTTTCATAGTCATTGCACAAACGTCAGGTGATCAGTTTCAAAAAAAGTACATATCCAACAAAAAAAAAAAAAATTCCATTGTCCTAATAAATAAGGAAATTTACATAAATTGTAACTATCTTTACGGAATAAACAGTTGTAAAGAACAAATACAATGAAACACATATTTGTTGCTGTCGAGTTGATCAATGATGTTTATTTATGACTATCGTTTGTATCACGAGTTCCATCCGAGCACCACCGTCCGCTCTTACCTACATCGCACAACTAATCGCTGCTTGCCGTACCATCACTTTGACAACTTGGCCTTTCCTGACATCTCATCTTCGCTGGTGGAGTTCTCAGGGTTGTCTTCCTCGAGATCGAGTTCTGGAGCTGAAACACACCACGGCTTCATGTGATCACTCGCGATCACATTGCTATACCTGCGATTGGTGACCGAATAATCGGGCAAACAAAGAAAAGGAAGGTAACATCACTGATTCGGGCTTGGAGATCACCCTAGAAGGCGACAACCATCATCTATCCCAGGAACCCTAGTTAGACTTAAAAGTAAGAATATTAAATAAAGACAACCCAAGAATTGACTCACAACTTAAATCAAAAGATAAAATCGAACCTAAACGCTCACTCAAGAAAACCAACTCCACACATGACACTAACATGGACACTTAGTAACACTAATTAACCAACAATACTGCCGCGCCCGCGACATCGGCGGCATCCTGGAGGATGCTACACCTCCGGTAAGAACGTGTCCTCTGGGGTCGCGGTAGTCGGGGGCGCTGCAACTTTCACATACATGGCCCCCCTCCGTTGATTCTTAGTCATCCGAAAGGGGATGCATAATTCATACACAAGCAACTGCATCCTACTAACTAACTTCATATCCACAAATATTACCCTTCTCATCCTAATATAATGTTAAAAATCCTTCAATGGAACCTTAACGAATACATTAGTAGCTACAATCAGTAACAAATCCTCATTAAAATCCATAACCCAAAAGTAATTTCTTTACAAGAAACCCATCTTCGCCATTCCTATAACATTCCTACCCCTATAAACTACACACTTTACTACAAAAACACTTCAGCTAATCCATTTGGAAGTGTGGCTTTACTGATCCACAACTCCATACAACAAGAAACACAACTTAACTGCGATTTTGACTCCGTAGCTGTTACCATTCCCTCCAAGATAAAATTCATTATTATATCCTCATACATCCCTCCCAACAAACACTTCAACATCCAAAACTCTAAAAACATGTTAAATAATTTACAACAACCAATTCTTATAACAGGGGACTTTAATAGCTTGCACAATAGTTGGGGATCACAAACCAACAACGCCAGAGGTAACCTTATATTCAAATTTATAAAGTATTTTAATTATTTTTTCACTAATCACATTAAATAACGGCTTGCCAACCCACTTCTCCACACACCACACGTTCACTCACATAGATTTGTCCCTCAATTGGAGCTTAGACAACAGACAGGTAGTGATTAGTTCCCAATTCATATATCCCTTTCGACCTAAACACAACAAAACCCTCACTTCATAGACCCAAGATCATCATTACCAAAGCTAACTGGCCACTTTTCGAAAAATTAACTGAGAAATTTAACCACGAAAGTCCCCCTAGTGACAACATCAATCAAGAAACAGCAAATATCACAAAAAAAATTCTAAAAAGCGTGGTATCAAGCCATCCCACAATCCCAACAAATACCCCACAGCAAGAAAGATACTTGGTGGGACCCTACCCTCCAACAGTTGAAAGACAAAAAGAACTCTGCAAGGTTAATTCTCAATAGGAACATCAACTCCTCTAACATCCTCTCCTATAAAAGAGCAAATGCTCTCTTAACACGCGAAAATAAAATAAGAAAAAGAGCTTCGTTACACCGATTCACTTCCGAAATAAATCCTAATATCCCCATTCCCAAAATTTGGTCCAATATAAACCGTCTTTGCGGTCTAAAAACACGCTGCGACATCCACTGTTTTACCAACCCAAACAACCCAACTCAAACAATTCTTAACAAATCTGATATAGCCGAAACACTCTGCAATCATTGGTCAAATTCTACACAAGACAGCAAATTTCATCCAGCTTACAGACATCACAAACACACTTCAAACCACACAATGTCATACACCCCATCCTCTCAAGCAATGTTTCTGGAAAAAGACATTACTTTGTTAGAGCTAAAATGGGGGTTAAGTTTGTAACACTTCTGTGATGATTGTTGATTGTCTACGGGGCAGTGCAAACAGAGGCGAAAGGCTATATTGCTGAAAGCCTAAAGACCGACCATTGTGGTACATAGCCACACCTGCACGAGGTGCCCCTGCTTTCAACTGAAAATGGCGGATCTAGAGAGGCAAACTCGATAAAACCCGTAATCCCAGGTGTTATTCGTACCGTGCCTATGGGATGAATGGCACTACGTAAGTGTGTCTCTAAACGGTGGCCTCCAGATACCGGGCACCCTCTGGTTGTAATTAAGCCTTACCGTAACACCGGGGCACTGTTGCGGTGGACTTTTATTCCCCTTTACTCGTGGGACCAAATGTCTGAGAAAATAATTGAAACTTTTATACAAGAGGCAGTAGTGCCTAATACAAACCAGGTCAATACTGACCTTTCTGCGGAAATTGCGGAAGTGCTTTCGTTATCGCAAACGGATAAGGCTTTACATAGCCTACCCAAAAGCGGTGAAAGCATTGTAATGGATGTCGACAGTGTGGATATAGGTCCCGAAGACAACCTTACAAAAGAGGAAGAGGATAATCTTCTCGACTCACCCACCCCTATCCCTGAAAAGACGGTAGATGGCGTCAAAAAGGTGCGGCTATGTGGTGCTGCCCGTAGACGCCTCAAATTCCATCTGAGTCGAGGGCATAGTATTGAAGAGGCTAGAGCACTTGCTCAAAAGCCAACTGCTCTGAAGCGTCAACGCCCTAGCAGTACCTCACCTAAACAAAGCGCACCTAAAAGAGCTAGCTTAGGAACGGTGGCAGTAACAGAAAACAGGACAGCTGTGTCCACTGAAACTACAAGGCCTGGACCAACAGGGCCTACCCTTGCAGGGGAGGTGAGCACAGCACAAATGTCCTACAAAGATGTTACGTGCAGCACAAAATTGGGTATCATATCACCCAATTATCCAAACACCATATGGTCTACTGAACAACTCAAGGCCATACAGCACACTATCCTAGAAGCGATTAGGAAAAACCAATCGCGTGCGGAAAAACCAGTCTTTAATAGCTGCACTTTCCGCTCGGGATGGCTAGTTATCTCCTGTGGTAACAATGACACAGTCACTTGGTTAAAGGCAGTAGTGCCTAAACTAAAGCCGTGGAAGGATGCCGAGTTGAAGATCGTTGAAGAGGATGAAATACCACGTCCTCAGATCTACATTGGCTACTTCCCTGAACTGGACAGTACTACCACGGAAGATATACTAGGTCTTCTGAACGGGCAGAACACTGGCCTAAGGTTGAACGACTGGCGAGCACTCAATAGAGTGCGTAAAGGTACGGTCTCTGAAATTACCTTCGCCATAGACCCTAGCTCAGCCGAAGTCATAAGGAAAAATCAACTCTGGTTGAACTATGGCTTCGGTAGAGTACAAATGCGCCCCAAAAATAAAAGCGAGGCCAATGATGGGACACATGACAAAGTGTCTGAGGCACCGGCAAGCTCCAAAAGCTCTAAGTGTCCATCCTCAAATACTGCAGATACATTACCAGAGCAACCACAGTGCTCTAATGTAGCTGCAGTAACTACCTCAGCATCTGGTCAAACAGCAAGACGTGAGCAGTTTAAGGAGGGCATAAGAATGCGACCATCGCTTCATGCTGCCACCAAAAACCCATGCCACGATCACCAGCGTGCTAAGAAGGGAGGCTATAGATCCGCAGAAGAAGCGATCTTGCTGGGTAGCAACAGAGGGAAGAAGAGGGCGGCAAATGCCCGTAAAAAAGCCAATTAATGGCTCTTCCCCAATGCAAACCCGGCAGCAATACAAGGCAACTCGGATGCCTTCAGATAAACCTCCATCGTGCCAAAGCTGCCTCAGATATACTGGCAAGGAGGTTTAACGCTGAGCTCTTGGATGTAGCTTTCATTCAGGAACCATGGGCATATAACGGAGTCATCAAAGGGCTCCAAAACTCAAATGGTAGGTTGATCTATGCCACCAATAAGAATCGCCCTAGAGCGGCAATTCTGATTAGTAACCAACTAACCTTTCTTCCTTTCTCAAGGTTTATTTCTGAAGACCTAGTGGCGATTTGGGCAAAAGTGCCCACCAGCAAAGGAGAGCATGAGGTCATTCTTGCCTCTGCCTATCTACCGGGAGACGCGGCTACTGCCCCAACAGAGGAAGTTCTGGCCCTAGCGGAGTACTGTCAGCAGCGTCACATCCGATGGATTCTCTCCTGCGATGCAAACGCGCACCACACAACCTGGGGAAGCAACGACATAAACACAAGGGGTGAGTACCTTCTTGAATTTATACTTAGACATAATATTACTATATTAAACCGAGGCAACGAACCGACGTTTGTGAATGCAATAAGAGGGGAAGTTCTTGATCTCACTCTTGCTAGCCACAATGTCTCGTCGGAAGTCTCAAATTGGCACGTGTCACAGGAAACATCCATGTCGGATCATATGCACATACGGTTTGATGTGGGTGCAACTGTAACACAAGCCAAAGTTTACAGAAATCCCAAGAAAACCAACTGGGATATCTTTTACCTTTATCTACAGCATGGTATTAACTGCTCGAATAAGCATATTCATTTAAAATCAGAGCTTGAATCAGAAGCTGAAGAGCTTCATTCTAACATAATCAATGCCTTTCATAAAAGTTGTCCAGAAAAAGTGCATAAACCACGAAGGGATGTTCCTTGGTGGAATAAGACGCTTACTGAACTTCGAAGTAAGGCAAGAAGATTATTCAATAGAGCTAAACGAACGGGGGACTGGGTTTCCTATAAAGAGGCTCTAACTGCCTTTAATATAGAATTGAGAAGATCTAAAAGAGCTACTTGGAGGAATCATTGTGAGAAGATCTCAAATCTTCCAGCTGCGATTCGCCTCCAAAAAGCCTTAGTTAAAGATCACTCAAACGGTATTTGTACCCTGAAAAAACCTGATGGCAGCTTTACACAGAACCCGGGAGAAACCAGCAAACTACTGCTGGACACTCACTTTCCGGGTCACTCAGCTTGTAATGAACACCCAGTACTGGTGGAATCCACGGTATCCATCAATACTGTGGATGTTAAGCTAGCTAGTAAACTGTTCCATGAAAAACGGGTGCAATGGGCTTTATCATCATTTAGCCCATACAAATCTCCAGGGCCTGATGGGATATACCCTTGTCTGCTCCAACATGGAGCCAAGTACATTGTCCCAAAACTGGCCAGTATATTCCGAGCAAGTCTCTTGCTGGGGCATATCCCTACGAAATGGGCTGAAGTCAAAGTAGTGTTTATACCAAAGGTAGGGCAAAAGCCTGAACAGCTACCTAAATCTTATAGACCTATAAGTCTCAGCTCATTTTTCCTGAAATCAATGGAAAAAATTTTGGATCATTATATAAGGAATAACAACCTTATACATTTTCCTCTGCAAAAACTGCAATTTGCATACCAACGTGGCAAATCGACAGAAACTGCAATACATAGTTTAACAACTATCATTGAAAAGGCTCTTGATTCCAAACAAATAGCTCTATGTGCATTTATTGACATATCAGGAGCCTTTGATAATACTTCATATGAGGCAATAGAAAATGCCCTTCTACGGAAAGAAGTACCCACACCTATTATTAAATGGATAATAGCTATGCTTGAATCTCGGACTATTAATTTACAACTTGGAGGAGAATTAAAATCTATCACAGCCACAAGAGGTTGCCCACAAGGGGGTGTACTCTCTCCACTTCTGTGGACTTTAGTGATGGATGAACTCCTCTACAAGCTTAATGGTCTAGGTTTCAATACACAAGGTTATGCAGATGACCTAGTTGTATATATTGTGGGCTGGCATGAGCAGACTATCTCTGACCGCATGCAACAAGCCCTAAAAATAATAAATAAATGGTGCAGTGAGAAAGGGCTCTCCATTAACCCATCAAAAACTGTGCTGGTACCATTCACCAGGAAGAGAAACACTACTCTCAAATGTCCTGTGTTAAATGGCATCACAATCCAATTTTCCAATGAAGCGAACTATCTAGGGGTTATCCTTGATAAAAAGCTAACGTGGAACCAACATCTAAATAAAGTTACAAAAAAGGCTACAAGGGCATTCTTTGCCTGCACTAGACTTTTTGGTAAGACATGGGGTCTAAATCCCAAAATGACCTACTGGACATTCACTACGGTCATTAGACCAATGGTCACGTATGCTTCCATTGCATGGTGGCCTAAGGTCAAACAAAGGAATGCAGTAAATATACTAAGTAAACTGCATCGACTTGTTTGTGTCAGTATCACAGGGGCCATGAAAACGTGTCCCACTGACGCACTAGGGGTGCTCTTATACATCCCACCATTACCTATCCTAATAGAAAAGGAAGCTACTATTAGCGCCTTGAGATTGGAAGGTATTGCCGACTTAAAAGGGGGCAATATTAAGGGACACCTAAAAATTTTAGAAAATTTTCTAGACAGTCCCATTTTGCATAGAGATGATACTCTATTGTCTAAAACTATCTTCTTCAAACTCTTTCAAATCATTATTAATGATCGTGAAGACTGGAGAACTAACTCTATTAATTTCAAACCCGGCTCCCAGATATGGTTTACAGACGGGTCTAAACTTGAAAATGGTAGAACAGGGGCGGGAATTTATGGCCCTAAATTCAAAAAATCTATCCCAATGGGTACCTACCCAACAATATTTCAAGCGGAAATGTATGCCATTGAAACTTGTGCGAGGGAATGTCTTCGCAGGAAAATGAGAGGAGTACATATCTACATACTCTCGGATAGTCAAGCGGCCTTAAAAGCCCTACAGTCGGTCACTTTCACTTCAAAGATGGCATATGACTGCCTTAACCTGTTAAATGAACTGGGTAACTTTAATACTGTTGTATTAAGGTGGGTACCAGGACATGAAGGTCATGAAGGCAATGAAAGGGCCGACTACTTGGCTAAACAAGGGGCGATCATGCCCTTTTACGGTCCTGAGCCTTTCTGTGGTCTCTCGAAAAGCCACAAAAACGAAGAAATCAGGAAACTTGAGGAAAAGAGTTTTCTAAAACACTGGGTGAACTCCGCCGGACAACGCCAGGCAAAACAATTCCTCACTCTTTCAAAGAGTACCTCGAATAAGCTTCTCTCACTCAGTAGAGTAGACTTACGCATTTTGACTGGATACTTCACGGGTCATTGCAACCTAAGGTATCATCAAAATAAGTTAGGTCTTTCCGACACTGACGTATGCCGATTTTGTGAAATGGATAAAGAAAGTTCAGAGCATATTCTCTGCAAGTGTCCTGCACTCGGTAGACATAGACTTCACCACCTCGGTGACACTGTTGTTAATCCACACAAATTGTGGAACAACAAACCCCAAGATATGTTAAGATTCATCAAAAGTCTAAACATATAGGGTTTCTATTAAATAGGGCTATGTACAATAGATCTTACTGGTCGCTGTGCTATCGGGCCCATTATTATTATTATTATTATTATTAGAGCTAAAATCCACACTAAAAAAAAATAAATGGGAAAACATCAGGATCGGACCGCATCAGCTACCCCATGCTAAGAAATTTATCCCCAAACCTAACAACGCTTACTTAACCTTTTTAACTCCATTTTAAATAGCTACATCCTCCAACAATTTAAAGTCAGCAATATTATCCTCATTCCCAGACCGAACTCTGACAAAACTTCGATTTACTCCTACCGACCCATATCCCTTAATATATGCATTTTTAAAGTCATAGACAAAATTGTCGCAAACCGTTTATGGTGGCTTGCTACAAACAGCAAGCTACTCGACGGATGGGCGGATGGGTTTTCAGAAGGGGAAATCGGTGTCTGACCCTCTAGCTACACTAGATTATCGGATCACAACCGCCCTTTCAAGAAGAAATCATGTGTCCATTCTTTCCCTCGACTTCGCCAAAGCGTTTGACAGGGTAGGCATGCACACAATAATAGACGAGCTTAAAGACTGGAAAATGGGACCAAAAATAATCAAATATATCATGAACTTCTTCTCAAATAGAAAAATAACAGTACATACCGCCTTCGCATCTTCCTCTCCAAAACCTCTGACAGATAAGGGAGACCCCTGAGGTATTCCGTTTTACATTCTCTTTATAATAGCCTTTAACAAACTTAATAAAACAATAGCTAAACATAAAACCTTTGAATTCACTGCCTACGGCGACGATTCCACAATATTTCGAAAAATTGACAAGAATACAAAAACACTAAACATTAATGCTTTTTCCTCCGACATTATTCAATGGTGCAATTATTCTGGTGCCTCTCTGTCAATCATCAAGTGTAAGCACCTCCATATTTGCCGCAAGAAACAGTGCATTTATCTACTTCAAACTGATAACTTCACCCTAGAAAACGTAGACTCACTGAAAATTCTTGGAAAAATCATAGCCAAAAACTACAAATGGAACAAACACATTGATAACCTTGCACTACAGCTATCAAAACGTCTCAACATAATAAAATGTTTATTAAGCACCAAATTTAACTATAACACGAATTCGATCATTTACGTCATAAGAGCTATCATCATGTCTAAAATCTATTACGGGCTCTTCCTCTATGGCAATGCACCAAAATCTACACTTAGCAAGTTAAAAACTTTGTATCATTTAGCGCTCAGGCTAGCTTTTGGAGCACTCCGTACCACCCCTATCAACAAATTCTTGTACGAAGCCAACATTAGCCCAATAGAAACCAGAAAAACCCTCTCTATCCTAAAAAACTTTAAATCAATAATTACCTCCAAAAACACGCGTATATAAAATATCTACAATAAAATTTTCAAATCAAAAAAACATCCCAAAGGACCCTGAAGCTTAAAGTATACAGTAGAAGAATTCAATAAAATAAAACTCCAAACACCACCCACCAGCATCATTAAAGAAATCATTCCCCCCTGGGAATTTGATAGCTCCTGCTTAAACATTTCGCTTCATACCATTCTTAAATCAAACTCCCCACCTGAAATTTATCAACAAAATTTTTGTTTTGAGTCACTCAAAAATTACAAATTCCTGTATACCGATGGCTCTAAGTAGTCCGCAGGTTTGCATACAGCGTCACTACATCTAATGAGGTGGTAACAAAAAGTATACTCCCCCACTTCACATCCGTCTTTAGTGCTGAAATTGCAGCAATACACACAGCATGTATATATACCAAGAACCGTAAAGGGAAGTATGCAATATGCTCTGATTCCCTCTCCTCATTCAAAGCAATAGCCAACATCACAACCAAACATTTTACATTGCCAACAAACTGCTTCTCTTATGGGTTCCTGGGCACTGCAATATAGCAGGAAATTAACTTGCCGACCAATCTGCTAAAGACACGCTCATGTTTCCTCTAATAGTGGAAAAAAAATTAAAAACCACAGACATACGGAAACATCTTAATTACAATATCCTTTCCTATAAAGAAACATTATGGAACATTACATCCGAACTCTACAAAAATATAAACCCTAACAAAACACTGCTAACTCAGCACCACTCCTTAAACTCCAAAAATGTATCCAGATACGATAATATAAAAATCTCCCGTCTTCGTATGGGCCACACAAAACTAACTCATAATTTCATAATAAATAAGACTCCCCCATCCACCTGCCAAAGTTGCAACACAATCCTAACTCTCTCCCACATCCTCACTGCTTGCCCCGTCCTCCAGTCACATAGATCCAAATACCTACCAAACAACCTTACCATTGATCAAATAACTTCACACAACAACATGACCCAAACTATAGGTTTTTTAAAATCAGTCAACCTCTACCATTTGCTTTAAACGTTTTAATTACCTGTAAATAACTGTAAATAATAGTCCATACAAATAAAAAATAAGAATTTTGATATAATTTCATTAATTATCTAATTAAAACAAAACAATATTTAGTTATAAGTAAGCTTAAGGCCCTTAGTTGCTATAGCTTTAGATATAAGTTACACGCAAATTGGAATTGCGCGATAATTTCATATAATAATAATAATAATAATAACTTTCGCCACCTTTGCGTTCTTCATCTGGCACTGGTTTTCATTATGAAATATGACACCCGATCTCTTTAGCAGTTCTCTGTCAATTGACAATTGTTTACCTGACCTAACAAAATGTTGTTGAATTACGCTGCACTCTTGTTCAGTCGACACGCCCACACACGACACATAGCATACAAAAGCAAAGATCATCGTCGACAGTTGTTGGCCGACGTTACCGACTTCAACAGAACAACGAATGCTCGGGTAATGAAGCAACCGATAAGTTCTGTCTGCTCATGGCCTTCATACACTCAGTAACATGCCCGCACCAAATTTGTGACGCAACGAATGTTCGTGTAATGAAGCAACCGATAAGTGCTGTCTTCATACCATACCTACAAACTCAGCACACGTGCGCTGTCCTGTTTTTGTCAATTGCGTATTAAAATATTGTATATCATCGCGACAACAATACAGCGAATTAGGTAAACTTCGCAACAGTATGAAACATACATTTGCGGCCTTGAGTTTCTGTAAGACGTGTACTACATGGCGTTTGTGTTCCCCTTCATTGTCTGAAAAGATAAGAATGTCATCTACATACCAATATACGAAACTGTGTCTCAGAAGATTGACTCCATATGCCCTTAAAAAGTTTGAGTTGCGTTCCTAAGACCAAAAGGCATGACAATCAAACAATCGCAATGGAGTGCTTGCTGCTGTGTTCGGCGTTGGCTGGATGCATAAGAATATTGTAGTACGCTTTGCTTATGTCTATCTTACTGAAGATTTGCGTTCCGTAAAGTTGTTCGCTGAGATCATCTAAATGTGGAATTGGATATCAATCAGGCAATGTGTTTGCATTAAGTTTTCGATAATCTCGCCATCCACCAGTTTTCTTTTTAACTACGTGGCCGGGGCTTGACCACGGGCTGGATTGAGGTCGTACAATGCCTTGCAGTAAATTTCGGTGAATTCTTGTGTTATGGCATTCAATTTTTGGTTGGCCTTCGGTGATGATACGGTGTGCGACTTGAAATTTTGTGTAACAGTACAGTGGTATCTGTGGTTTGGTGACGTCAATATATTTCATTATTATGTCATGAAATTTATTGTTTGTATTGATTGTTGAGATTTTGATCTGATGAGTGTGTTGTAAGCTTCCAATAGTTGATACGTCAGTTGATGGATCAATGAGTCGTTGTAAGTTAATGTCGATGATTAAACATTTATTAAGAAACTCCATTGCAAAGAACGTCGAAGGTCAAGATTTAAATCCATCCGTTTGAGACCATATATAATGATTACTGTGTTATTTGCTGCGCAAAGTTGGAACTCATGGGATGTTGCTGAGAGTTTTACGTCAGTTGCTGAATGTGGAACTACTGAGACAACAGATCCTGAGTCAGCGAGAAATAATAAATTGCTGTTGCGGTGGCGTATATGCACTCTTAGTTCTTTGGTGCTTTGATTTGTTGTGCTGCCGTCAGCTGCTTGAACAGACAGCGGTTGTGATTGAGCTCGTGCGGTAGCAATGAACTCGAAAGGTTGCTCACATCTGTATGCTGACTTTTCGAACCGTGTATGATACCGACTGACTTTGATGCGATACGCGCTTCTATTGCGTTGTTGCGATGGTCTGGCTGTGTTCTGGGAAAGATTGGCGGTTAACTCAGTTAGTTTGCTAGTGATTTGGTCTAGCTTTGTCTCCAAAACAGTTATTCTTTTTTCCATTTTGCTAAATTCAGGTTGTGATGCAGTATTGAAGTGAATGTTGCTCTTGCTATGTGACGTTGCCATGACGTATGATGATGTTGGCGAAATGTCTTTTATTTGATCAGCAATTTCAGCAATGTTGTCCAAACTTTCAGTTCTGCATGCTGACAAAATGCATCTTATGTTGTTTGGCATGCGCTGTAGCCACAACGTCCTGAGTCCATCTGTCGAAATGAAGTCGTCTGCCAAATCCCTCATTTCCAGCAATAACTGGCTAGGCTTTTTATTGGTCAACTTCAATTTAAGTTCTCGTACTTGCCCGTCTCTGGTGGGTTTTGGCAACGTCCGGTACTTGTTGCAAAGTAGTTGCGTCTAGTGCAGTTATCACTGTATTTATCCCATTCACATGCAATAGCGCGTCCACCAATTCCGGGTCTGTTTATATAAATCGTGGAAAACAGATTGAGCGGATTGCATTCACGCCCCCTTCTTGTTCACTGGTTTTGTCTGTCTTGTGATCCAACTCTTTTGTACGTGCAGTGTTAGTTGCAGTTTCTATTTTATCCTCCTTTTTACTCAGCGAAGGAAAATTTTTTTTGTGTGCGGGATGATAATTTGGTGCGCGTCATTTTCATATATGTTTGTTTATATATGTTTGTATGTGATACTGATTCCTTTTATATTTTTTCTTCTTGTTTTTTTTTAAACTTCGGGGTCACCAATTATGGCTCTTGGTCATATATTTATTATTATAAAAGAATAGTGTGTTTATTGTACATATACTCGTATATATCTCATTCTTGACTCAGCAAGATTATACGACGCAATCAAACAAACTCGTATATTTATTGTTTGATTGCGTCGTATAATCTTGCTGAGTCAAGAATGAGACATATACGAGTATATGTGTCTTTCTGTTTTTCTATATCTGTGTTAGTAAGTATTTTTATTCTTAATCTACACGAGATTTGTAAATATATAGAGATATATGGGTATGTGCTACAAAACACCAACGTTTTTTATGTAGCACGATTTCAATCTCATCCAAATAAAACCCAAGTGTGCTAGAAAATGAGATGATTTGCATTGAACAGCTGATTGAAAAGTGTATGCGATTTTGTGTGATCACCAGAATTGTTTCGTTTTGCTTTTGTTTCTTTTGCTTGAATTTAAAAGACTTTTTTCTAAAATACTAATTTATACTTAAAACAACTAAAATGTTATATTCTTTAAATGCAGTTTAGCGAGAAAAACAAAAAGCTACAGATCTTGGTACCTTTTTTCCTTTAATAACTTCAGATAAGGGAGAATTTAACCAAATAGTCAGTAAAAAACTTTCCGATTTCAAAAACGTCGAATGCGGTTTCTAGCACACCCAAAAATGGAATTTGGCTGGAATTGAAACGAAAGCGGTTTCTAGCACATACCTGATAGAAACAGTTTTCATTGCAATGCCTTAAAGGAGGACTTTTACTGGTAGACGGGAGAGGAACCGTGATAGGGTAAGATATGCATGAAATGTAAGAAATGCGCGGCAAAACGAGCATGATAGTTTTAAAAACGATCTTAATCTTATACCAATAAGTTTTATTCATATCATTGTGAACAGATGAATGTGCGATGTACATATTGCGCTGCTTAACATTTTTCTGCCGAATATACGGGGAGGGATCGAGAGAACTTTACTTTGTGTTGCCACAAAGGCAAAGTTTTTTTTACCATCGTTGACTCAGAAAGCATTTTTCAAGAAATTGTATAATGATCTTCGTTCTCCGGTACAAAATGAAAAAATGGTATCTAAGAACTATTTTCAAAACAATCGTTGTTTTAATGCCGCGTTCTCAATGATTAGTTCTGATGCTAAAGTTAAAGAACAAGTTGCACAAGGTCTTTACCCTTTTATAATCCATGATACATTCTATCATAGAGCTCGTCCTTTGACTGCTGCTTATAGTCATTCACCTTCTTATGCATGATTGTATTTTTACGACGTTGACACTGTAGTGGCATACCGAATGCGTAATGAAAGCAATACTAACTGCAATGAAGTGTTAATGCGAAAAATATCGTTTTGTGTCTTCATTTTTTTCAATGAGTTTATTTTGTCTACAGGATTCAAATCAGAATAAAGAAGTTTATATGCTCATAACCGTCAATCGTGACACTGATTTGAACAGATATAATAATGCGAGGGTAACTGACGTAGCTGTTATTTTTAGTATTGTGGATGGTGAGCCGCCATTTGATCGTAATATGTTTTGGATAATCTGACTGATTATTTACAACAAAATCCTATTAATGGTACAACGAATGTTGGTAGAAGAGGAATTTTACCCTTTCCATTTACTTTACTTTCATGTCACTTGAACAGTGTAGACGTGTTTTGCGCTCAATAAATTGTGTCCGCATAATAAACAAACACATTCACGTAAATCAAATAAAAAAATAATATATACAAAATCACCACTAAGATGAGCTTCGCTCATCAAAAACCCAACTACAACGTTAAAAAGGCAACCAGAAATGCGTACTTTTCGATCGTATCTCCTGGCCCTAACAAAAAAAAAATTATGATGCGTCATTTGTAACCATCAAACCGCAGGAGCGAAGAGCTAGTTCTTCTTCTCCCGCTCTCTGCATTGATACCATAGACACCACGAATCCACTACCATAGAACAGCCAATGTCCATCCCCACAAACTCCACTGTACACAACACCAGCAACTACTATATCAACAAATACAACTGTAACAACACAAAGCACTCCAGCTATATCAACCGCTACATCAGCATCAAACACAACAACAACAACAGTTTACTCAACAACTGCTTCGATCATGTCATCGCAAGCAGTTTTCACATCAACTATAACATCAACAGCAATGCATCCAACGATCGAGCCTCTGGACTAATCAGCAACAGTTATGCCTACATCAAACACACATACGCTAGTACAAAACACAAATAACACCAATAACAATAGTCCTAGTTCTGAACAGTTAAAACCTTGTAAAAGAAACCGTAAAACGCAATCCCCAGGCAAATCAATAGAAGAAAACAATAACAAAAAGTACTAAAGCAATTTGCAAAAAAATACAAACAAAACTAAATGATTACTGGTTGAGTAAACCTAATACTAGCAATATGTTTACACTGCTAGCAGAAAAAGACGATAACAAAGGCAAAGATCCACAAATCGTAATGCACAAAACGACACCAAACAGCCTCCTAAAGTTAACAAGCCGCCGCCTAATTATGTGCAGGGGTAGAAGACATTAATACTCTCATTAATACTATTAATGAATTTATAGAGAAAAACTTTATTCTTAAATCCCTACCCAATAATGAAGTTCGTATCCAAGTGACAGACCCCAACAATATAGTAAAATAATGAAAATGTTAAAAGCTAGAAATACCAAGTACTACACATTTAAGACTAAAGACGAACGCGGTTTTAAAGACATGCTGTGACACCAATCATCTGACACCGACGAAATTAAGCGAGAACTGAAAGAATTAGGCCATGATGTCACGAATGTATTTAATATTCGACAAAAAACCACAAATAACTCACTTCCCCTGTTCCCAGTCGAACTTAAAGCCAGCCCTTACAACAAAAACATTTATAACATAACTATATTACTGTTGGAGGGGATCAATGGTATAAAAGAAGTCTGTTATCGATTGAAACTAGTGTTCTATACATTTGTACATTAAGATTGTTATCGATTTAGTTGTAGCATTTTGTACATGTAGGAATTAAGAAAAAGAAATATGAAATGTATAAAATAAGAGTGCACACGAAACATTGAACGAGCATAGACGTGCAAGCACAAAGAAACATACAAATGAAATAATAAAACAATAAAACAAACAAACAAAACCAAATCATAATTGTGTAATTAACTCAGCGGAACAGAGTGGACCAACAAGAATTGACCCACCCCAGGTACTAGACTGGACCGTGACAGGACAACAAATTCATCATCAGCCAATTCACCACAGCGGAAGAGCATCTGCCCAAAGATCATCGCTGCACAGTGGTCCGACCAGAAGGCGTTGGCAGACAAAATTCAAAAACTCATTTAATTAAGCTGAAAATACATATTTAGGGGTTTTAAGGATCAGTGATGACGAATTTGACCTTAGTTTTAGCAAATTTTAAATTCATTCAATACTATAAATACATTTTTACTTCCGTAATTAGCTGGTGAGTTCATTTTTACATTTTTCACGACCCCAGAGAGTACCACGTGGAGGTTTACGGTAAGGTTATTCTCATTAAAAATGAAAAATTTTGAAATTTCAAAAAAAAAAATTGGATTTTGTACCACAACTTAAGAGAATTATTACTGTTTCCGTTAATATATTCAATTATCTTTTTTTTTTTCAATATTTGGTTAACAATCAAATGGTAATATTTATTTGCAGACATGAAAACGAAACTCTTGTATGAAGTACGATTTGCATACAATTTCATGTTTAAAGTCAAAAAACTACAATGAAAAATTTTTTAAATTAAGTAATATATTCAGGAAATCTGCCTTGAATATTTAAGAAAACATCTGCATTATCAAATTTTTATTTCAAAAATGTTGAAAAATTGAATTTTGTCCGGACGCCGGACCACTGTGCAGTGTGTCCATAAACCTACTAGTACAACAACAAAGCTCAGGGTTGTTTTTGACGCTTCATGTGCTACAACTTCAACAAAATCTCTTAACGATTTGTTAATGGTTGGCCCTACCTTACAACCTGAGTTATACGTGCTACTACTACAATTTCATCTCTATCGGTATGCCATTACTGACGACATCGTCAAAATATATCGTAAATACTTATCGATTCAAGCCATCGTTGGTTCCAGTATATCTTATGGCAAACTGACCCAAATGAAGAACTACACACTTATCGTTTAAACACTGTTACGTACGGTACCTCAACCGCACCTTATCTGGCCGTGAGGAGCCTCATATATTCATGTCATCATTTTATGTGGATGATTTGTTGTGCGGTTCTGATGACGTCATGTACTTGTACATATTGATGTCTGAAATCATCGAAATTTTGAAGCGTGGTCAGCTTCAGTTAACAAAGTGGCATTCGAACAATCCAGACTTCATGGATGATGGTACCATAAAGGACTTGAATATGCGTTCAGATGTTACAACCAGCACCCTTAGTGTGCAGTTGGATCAACATCGCGACTTAATTTTGTTATTGTTCAATCCAAAGTACGTGAGTAAAGAAATCACTAAACGTTCAATACTATCCATTTCAGCATCCGTATTCGATCCACTTGGAATACTGGCACCATTAGTCATTGTCTTAAAAATGCTTATTCAAGAATTGTGAATCTTGAAGCTCGCATGGGACGAGTCCGTTCCGCAACACATACATCACGCCTAGAGTGACGTGTTAGCAACGTTTTCATCACTTAAAGAAGTTGTTGTTCCTCGCTTTTGTCTACAGCCATCATTCATCGACATCCAATTGCATGCCTTTTGTGACGCTTCGATTCGAGCATATGGTTGCTGTTTCTACGTTCACAGTACTCATGGCCATGGCAACGTTTCTGTCAATCTTCTCACAGCTAAGTCAAGAGTTGCTCCTGTCAAAAAGAAATCGCTACCTAAGTTAGAGCTATGTGGAGCTCATTTATTATCGAGATTGTATGTCAAGATTAAGGACATATTCCAAGGACATCAGTTTACATCATTCTTCTGGTCAGACTCACAAGTTGTTCTATATTGGCTTGAACATCATTCTGTAACGTTATCGGCATTCGTGGGAAATCGAGTATCATACATTCAAGATCAAACGTCTGATGGTAAATCTAAACCAGCAGACATCGTTTCACGTGGTTCCAATGCCAAAGATTTGCTGAAATCGTAATAGTTTTATGGACCACTGTTTCTTGGTATGGAGGATGTGATGTGGCCAGTTTCTGAAACCCACAATCTCAATATGGAAGTAATCAATCAAGAGAAATATAAAATGACCTTCGTTGTTGCTGAAAATTCAAATTCTATGTTACAGGTAATTGGTAGCATAAGTTCGTATACAAAATGTATCAATGTTTTCGCATGGATAAATCGATTCTACACCAAGTCACTGAAACGTCAGGCATTCGACACTCTATCACCATCACCTCAAGAACTTTCTAGAGCACTGCATTGCATAGTTTAGGTTATTCAACATCAATACTTCGGTGATGATATTCGCACCCTTCACAAGGGATTACCAATCAAGGGTCAATTATAGTTGTTGAATTCATTTTTGAATGTCGTCGATGGATTCTCATTGCTCAAAGTTGGAGGACGCTTGAAAGTGGCTCACATTCCAGAGGGTCAACGTCATCCTATAGTATTGCCAGCTAAAGATAACTTTGTTATACACTATACATTACATTTGCATCGTAAGAATTATCACGCTGGTCCTAAGACACTAGTTGAATTATTACGACAGAATTTCTGGGTCATCAACGCTTGTAATCTAACTTGTCAGTGATACGATCTTGCGTGCATTGCATACGTTATCGTCCAAGACTTCAACAGCAGGTTATGGGTGACCTTCCTGTAGAAAGGATATCACCTGCCAGGCTATTCGAAAGATGTGATATGGACTTCTGCGGCCCGGTACATACATACTTGCGCATTCGTGGGAAACAACCTTACAAAACATGCATCGCTATTTTTGTCTGCCTTGCGACCAAAGCAGTACACATTGAAGTAGTTTCAGACTTGTCCACAGATGCCTTTTAAGCTACACTCAAGCGCATGATAGCCCGGCGAGGAATCCCATCATATATTTTCTGTGACAATGCCACTAACTTCGTCGGAGCTCGTAACAAATTGAATAAATTCAAAACATTCCTGTTCAATCGGAACAACAATATGCATGGTTTCTGCCTGGAAGACTGAGTTCTCTTGGCCAATACTGCTAAATAGGTGTCTTTAAGGGTTTTCCCCGTAGACACCTACTCCAATACCGGTGTCCGTTTTATAATCATCTGATTTGCACACATGGGAGTCATAGGCTTAGGTCTTAACTGTTCCCAGCCCTGTCTATCTGGATATGTAACTTAAAAATTTTCCTTCTTGTCTAATTTAGAGAACCAGCAGATGATCGGTCTAGTAATAGTCGTGTACAGTCACAGTGACATTTATGGTTTCAGTCCCCAATTCTTAGCCATGAATCTGTTGCTGGTCTATATAGTTTCTCTTGACTTGTTAATTATGAATTGTGGATAACTGTTCCAAAAAAATTTCTCATTAAGTGTGACGCCTAAGTATTTCACACACACAGAGAAGGTATTTTATCACCAAGTGTAAGAGATTCCTTTATTCGGGATTTAATTCTCTTTCTGTGAGGATTAAAGAAATTTTTATTTTATTACACTAATGGTATTCTTCCAGGTTCTTCACAAAATATCGTATTAACAATTGAAGATTTGTAGACCTTCGAGATAATTTTAATAAGTAATAAAATAACTACTCCCAGCTAGGGGGGCAACTGCCCCAACCTTCACGTACCTGGTTAGGCCCATGTCGTGCATCATCTGTTTAGCGACGTATCCATGCAACATATGATGCATACGTGGATCAGTTAATTCATTGCAAACAGCTATGTCAATATCAATAGCATCACTTATCTTATCATTATCATGCTCCGTAATTAAGATACGATGACTTCAGGACGAAAATTTCTTGACTCAATATGCACAATTTGAGGCCAATGTGGATTGAAAGTCATTTTGATAAACAAAGACAGTTTACCAAAATGTTGAACAATAGATATTGCATCTAAATAATTTTGGTACTTATTTATTAGTGATCAAGTAAATTTTTTTTTTTTTTTTTATTTCCCAATAGATGAAGTACATTTGTTTCTTTTTATATTCCAATAAATTAAAAAAAAAAAACACTAATAATTTTTTTAACATTGAAAAGGGGGTTTATATTTGAAAAATACGAACATTTTCGAAATGTCAGTATGAAGTAGAGCAGCTACGTTAAGTCCACTGGTCTGCTCCTTTTTAGTCGTCTACGTCTTGTTAATTCGTCTGAAGGAATGTCAATCATTTCAACGTTGGAATGTCATTCTAAGGTGTTATGGTATCTTCTACTTGCATTGTTGATTCGTCGTGCACCATTTTTACAGCGAGGTCTTTATGTATGTCGTAATTTGTTATGTACCAGTCAGCATTAACTATTTCTCTAAGGATTTTAGATTGTTGTCTTTGTATAATATTTACGTTCGTTTTCTTGGCAGTACCCCATAGTTGTATGCCATACGAAGCCGAGGTAGCTCTTGGTTGGCTTCTACCTCATGAACCAAGGCCAAGGCGGTTGGGAGGTCGAGTGGTCTTGATGCAAAGAGTATATTATAAAGGGCCTGAAATGAATACTCGTTGAGCATTGGTGGAGCTAAAATAGTTTTTAGTTTTTTCTCAACCTCGTCATAGAATAGCAATACTAATAAGTTACCCTGTCTAAGTGTCGACAATTCTTGCTCAATGAGGTATATCGGACGTTTATTCGCATAAGTAAAATCCAACCTCGCAATAATGGCCTTAAAATTTAGAACCGTGTTAATGATGACAACATCGCATCCGCAGACCTATTATCTTATTCCTTATAATTCCTATTGTCCTTACACCTTACATAGAAGTAGCGACTATCAAGATAAAAGATCATTTAGTAGGATAGTCTTAATTTTTTTAAGAAGTCCAGCGTGCCACACTTTGTCAAAAGCTTTTTCTATGTCCAAAAAAACACCTACACAGTATTTTTTGTCGTCTAAATCTGATAGTATCTTGTGTGTCACTCTGTGGACTTGCTGTATTGTGGAATGACGTTGTCTAAATCCGAATTGGTGATCAGGTATAATTTTGTTCACATCCAGTATTGGTTGAATTCTGTAAAGCAAAAGTCGTTCAAATATTTTTGATAATGAAGGCAGAAGGCTTATTGGCCTATAAGATGACGTCAAAATTGGATCTTTGCCCGATTTCGGCATAGTTATTATTTCAGCTATTTTCCACAATGTCGGGTAGTGCCTTAGTCTAAGTACTGCGTTAAACAAGTTTCTTATGTATATAATTCCATTTGGAGGAAGTTCTTTTAGTAATTTTCCAGTTATTTGGTCATATCCTGGAAATTTTTTGTGACTAGTACGCTTTTCAATGCAGTGTCTTATTTCGTTAGCTGAGATTTTTCTTAATTTGTATTGTATATTAATTTGATTAGTAAGATTAGCGTTGCTCGTAGTTTGGTTTTCAGTAAAAACCTTTTCATAATAGTCAGCAAGTTGGGAAGCTTTGTCAGAGTTGGTTCTAGCCCATGTCCCATCCGACTTTTTTAGTGGCGGCTGGTGAAAGGTGCGATTCGTTAAGTCTTTAGCTGCTTTCCACAAAGAGTAATTAGTGTCAGACGTTGGAGTTAATGATTTTAGATATTTCTCAAATTGTTCATTTTTCCAAATTTTAAGTCTGGCTTTCAAGTCTTTAATCGCTTTGTTAAGTTTTGCTTTATCATTTGGAGCTCTCGTCGTTTGCCTAGTCTTATGCAGTTTGTTCTTGCTCACAATAAGTCTTTTAATTGAGTGTGGGATGTTATAGTTTTCCTCTGTTGGTTTTAGTTCGGGTGTTGCTCTATCAGCTGTTTCGTTTATAATGTCATTTAAGTGTATGATTGTTTTTTCAATATCGTCTCATTCCTTAAGAGGTACATTTATTGCCAGGTTGATATCAATGAATTTTCTATAAGAGTGCCAGTCAGTTCGACTATTTATTATACATCTTGCATGGGGCAAAACATTTTTTATTGAGCAATTATAATTAATTTGGATCGGAGAATGGTCAGAGGAAAGTTCTAATCGAGAGTCAAATTCAAAATGTGCCATATTCATATTTTTTATTACACAAAAGTCAATTAGGTCAGGTATCTTTGTTCGATCAGTTGGCCAATATGTGGGCTCTCCAGTACTCAAATGCGTTCCTCCAATCATTTGAATTGCACATAGTAAATTTTTTCCTTTAGTATTTGTCAACCTTGATCCCCAGTTTACATGTTTGGCAATATGGTCTCCTCCAGCGATGAACCTTTGGCCAAGCTCAATAAAATAGTCCTTAAATTGAGCTGTTGTGATTATGTGTCTAGGTGGACAATAGATAGCTGCTACTGTAAAAGATCCATATATATCTTGCAGCATCAATTTGGTCGACTATATGTGTGCTTGTTGATAGCTTTCCAGTTCAACGTGTCGTATATTATTTTTGATAATAATAGCAGAGCCACCATGACCTGAACCATCCGGATGATTTGTTCCATATATTTTATAGACGGGAATGCTTAGGTGGTTATTTGTAAGGTGAGTTTCCGATATTAGTGCAATGTCAATTGAATTCTCATTTAAGAAAAGTTGGAGTTCTAAAATATGTTTGTGTAGTCCGTTCGCATTTCAAGCAATTATTCTTAACTTATTGTCCATTTTGTTTGTCCAGCTTTGTTACTAAAATTGTTATAATGTTCATCATGTTACCCATTTGTTGGATTAATTCTTTCAACATGTTTTTAAGTTCTGAGATATCGTCAGATGGGATGGTATGATTGTTGTTTTGCTGGGAAGAAATTTTGCCAGTAGTTAGATTAACACTTAAATCTTTTTTTTCTTTTTCTTTGTCAGCTGGTCGATTGGTTGACTTAATCTGTGAGAAAGAAGCAGCAACCTGCGAGTAACTGATTCCTTTCTCCACTTTGCGAGAGGTTACAGACTTTTGCTCGTTTTTTGTTTCATCGGTCAATGTTTTGGGTCGAAGAGCAGGAAACCTTTGAATTTTTAATGTTTTATAAATTTCGCAACCTTTATAATTGGCTGTATGAGCTCCACCACAAAGAGCACATTATATTTTCTTTGATGAATCAATTTGACAGTCAATCGTGGTGTGTTTTCCCGCACATTTAACACAAACAGGATCTTTGGTGCAGTAGTTTCGTGTGTGTCCGTATTTTTGGCAGTTACAACATTGCACTATCGCTCGCTTACGATGGGGGGCCTCAAATTCCATTTTGGTGTGAAGTAATTGTTCAGTCTAGTACCTGGGGTGGGTCAATTCTTGTTGGTCCACTCTGTTCCGCTGAGTTAATTACACAATTATGATTTGGTTTTGTTTGTTTGTTTTATTGTTTTATTATTTCATTTGTATGTTTCTTTGTGCTTGCACGTCTATGCTCGTTCAATGTTTCGTGTGCACTCTTATTTTATACATTTCATATATCTTTTTCTTAATTCATACATGTACAAAATGCTACAACTAAATCGATAACAATCTTAATGTACAAATGTATAGAACACTAGTTTCAATCGATAACAGACTTCTTTTATACCATTGATCACCTCCAACATCCTCCCCACGTTGAAGGACCAACTTTCAAAATTTTAGACTTCGATAGGAAGAGGTGCGATCTTATGTATCGCCCTCCGTATGGTGCCATTCTGCGTTCGTAGATCTACAACTCGTACTTTTCCGTCTTGACCTGGAACTGCTGCTGTCACTCGTGCGAGATTCCAGTGTTGAGGCGGAGCGTTGTCTTCTAGTACAACTACTAATTGCCCAACCTTAATGTTGGGCTGGGCACACGTCCACTTGGTACGCTGTTGTAGTGTGTGAATGTAGTCTCGGTACCACATTCTCCAGAACTGTTGTTTCAGAAATGTGACCCTTTGCCATCGATCTAGATATCGACCGTTTGCATTTGCTGATAGTAATGATGACCCAATGAGCAGGTGAGATGGCGATAATGCCGTTCCGTCATTTGGATCATCCGAGTCCGGAGCGATGGGCCTCGAATTTAGAGTTGCTTCATTTTCTGCGATGACAGTAAGTTCTTCAAATGTCAAGTTTGTTGCAGCAACGTTTTTTGTTAGCAACGTTTTTGCAGATTTGACCGCTGCCTCCCATAATCCACTAAAGTGTGGTACTCGTGGTGGTATGAAGCAAAACTCAAAACCCCTTGTAGCGCTGTAGGATTTGAGTATGTCCAATGCATCTGAATTGAAGTTCTGGGTTTTGAAATCAGCCATCTTCGCCTCCGCACCTACAAAATTAGTTGCGTTGTCACAATATAAACGCTTCGGCAGTCCTCGTCTTGATATAAACCTTCGAACACATGAAAGAAATGCATTTGTTGTCAAAGAAGATACTAATTCTATGTGAACTGCTTTAGATGCAAAACAAACGAAAATCGATACGTAAGTTTTGTACAGCGACTTGCCACGAAGATTGTGAGTCGTCATAAACGGCCCACAGAAATCAACGCCTGTTACTAAAAATGGACGTTCTCCCTGTAATCTATCGGATGGATCACCTGTTGCATCAGCCGTGGTTTGTAATGAAAACAATGCGTGCATGAGCGTAAAATCCGTCGCATTAATTCTCTGGCATTTACTACCCAGACTCTTTCACGCAGAAGCGACACTAAAACCTTGGCTCTAGCGTGTAAATACTGTTTGTGCAGAAATTCTGCATATAATTGCGTAAACCGATGATTGCGTGGAAGAATAGCTGGGAATTTAGCATCATATGGTAACTGTGCTTTAGCTAATCGTCCCCTACTCTCAAAACCGTAATTGTTGTGTTGTCTATTTGCATTGAGTATAAAAATGGTGCGAAGCATTGCATGCTCGGCTTTAACCTTTGTTGCCTTTTTAACAATGATATCTCTTCTTTGTAAACTGTTTGCTGTATGTGTGAGACTATTCGCCAAAATGTTTTTCGCAATTCTTTTGCTGGTATGTGTTTAACCAATGACGCTGTCAATTGACGATCTGGTCGTATTCCGTCGATGCGATACACAAACGATATAGTACGTAGAATTCGAATGTACGATGATGATTGTTGAATGATTTCTTCAATAATAGATTCTCAATTATTCTTGGCCACTCGTCACATGAGTGCCTTAAGAAATCAGGACCTTTGAACCACATGTTTGTGTGTAATTCTTCTGTTGTACATCCTCTGGAAATGATGTCTACTGCATTCTTTGATGATGGCACGTGTCGCCATTCCACATTGGGTGCATGTTGCTGAAGTTCTGAAATTCGATTACCAACAAAGCAATTTAATTGTGATGAATGTTTATGTAGCCAACTTAATACAGTTTTTGAATCTATCCAAAAATAAACCTAGTCTATGTATGGTTCAAGCTTTTGTCTTACTTTATTAAAAGTTCTGTTTAATAACACAGCAGCGCACAACTCCAATCTAGGAAGTGACTGAACTTTGAGTGGCGCTACCTTCGATTTTGCTACTAATAAATTCACTTGTATGTGTTGTTGTGTGCGTATGTATATACAACACCCGTAAGCACGTTCATTTGCATCAGCGAACGCATGAATTTCGCTCCTATGATTTTGTAATGTAAATACAAATCGTGGAATCTTTATCTTGGATAACATGCGTAGATCAGATTGTAATTCGACCCACACTCGTAACATATCATCAGGAAGACGCTCGTCCCAATCAAGTTTTCTGAGTACGAGGTCCTGCATAAAAACTTTACACCTTACACAATGATTGGGCTCACCAACCCAAGTGAATCGAAGATTTTAGCAATTGTAGACAGCACTGAGAACCTCGTTTCCCTCTCAGCAGAGCCTACCTCGTAGCGAAACACAAACAAGTCTGAAGCTGGCTGCCACGCTAAACCAACAGTTTTTATAACATTTGGTTCATCCAGCTGCACGTCAATTTCATTCTTTGGTGAATCTGCAAGACTTGATAAATTACTGTTAAATTTAGTCATTGTCATTCCAGCCTTTCCAAGTATCTTGACCAGTTGATCCTTTTCTCCTGTAATTCGTTCACCTGATCTGCTCCTGTTAACAAATCATCACCATATAAATTTGAGCGCAAGACAGACGCCCCAAGTGAATATTCAGATTCAAAATTGTCAGCTATGTAAAAAAGACTTCGTATTGCGAGAAATGGTGCAGCTGACGTGCCATAGGTCACTGTGTTCAATTGATATGTTTGTATTTTATCATTAGTATTTGTTCTCCATAATATAAGTTGGAATTGTCTGTCGCATTTATCTACGACAACCTGCCTTTACATTTTTGTAATATCTCCTGACAGAGCAATTTTTATATGATCGAAATGTTAATAACGTGGTAATCAAATCCTGTTGCATTGTGGGACCAATAAGTAATACTTCATTTAATGCAACTTCTGACGTTTTAGTAGCAGATGCATCAAATACGACACGCAATTTCGTTGTCAGACTTTGCGGTCGTACCACGCAATGATGTGGTATGTAATAATGTGGTTGACATTTATCTATCTCACTAATGAGTGACATGTGACATAGTGAAAGATATTCGTTTAGAAAGTCTACATAAGTTCCTTTAAGCTTTTCATCCCGCTTAAGTCTGCGTTCTAACATCTTAAATCGTTGATATGCGATATCATATGAATTTCCTAATTGTTTAGGAGAATGTCTAAATGGAAGACGCAACTGTACGCGGCCGTCTCCATTCAGACTAACATTGTTTACGTAATGTACCGTTGTGTACTCTTCAACGTCCCAGAAGCGGTGAACCATAGTGTCTAGCGACGGCTGTTCCTGTATTAAAATTACCTCTGTAATGTGATTCAGTTTGTGGACTGGACATGTTGCCACCAATTACACAGGTCAACAACGTTTTGTTCTAGGAAAGTGTAGGGTCATTTTCGAAGTAATTTTTGCGTAGAATCCGAATCCGGGGTTTAAATATCTCAGTGAAAAATAAAGATATTTAAGCAAATTTAAAAGAGGAAGACTTATACTTTAAAATACCATGTCTACTTTTTTATGAAGAGCAAAATCTTCGTAGCTACATAACCTCAAAAATGGGCAAAAACAGCGTTTTTTGCACTTTTAGGTTAGGATATCTCAAAATCCTGATGTGATAGAGCAATTTAAACCCCGGATTCGGATTCTACGCAAAAAATTACTTCGGAAATGACACTACACTTTTATAGAACATTCCGAACCCATTTTTTTGCAGACCTGTGTTATCCATCCAAAAGCAGTATTAATAAGGCTTGGCTAATTAGGCCCAAGACAATGTTTTCCTACTCGAATCGCATCAAAAAATCCTTCTGTACTGATAAGGATGTCGATTTTGTTTGACTTGTAGAATGCTGCAAGTGTTATGCCGTCAGGTGACTTCCATTCTGAGATATTAATCTTGTTGATTACTGCGAACTGTGATGACCACTCAAAGCCTGAAACTCGGGATTTTAGCGTAGCATATACATTGAAATTGATTTGTTGATTAAATTCGGAAATGCCGCTGACCGCTTGTGATACACGATGTTTATGTAATTGCAGCCGTTTCTTCTGATATTAAATTTACTTCAGAACAAGAGTCCAACAATGCACGAACAAATTGATAGTTTCCGCATCTGCCCTTAATCTTCACAATTGCAGTAGGTAATATGCCTCTTTTACCTGCGCGTGCTATTAGAGTGACATTCGCATGAGATTGAAAATTTGATTGACCTTGGGTATGTGCAAAACCGCCCTGTTGGTTATTACCCGCATTAAAAAGTGTAGTTGAATTACTAGTGTTACTAGGAAGAAGTGCATGATGAGCTCCCTGACAAACCTTACATCGTGACTTTGATTGACATGCCTTGAATGTATGATCTTTACGCAAACAATTAAAACAAAGAACTGCCTTCTTCACAAATTCCTTTCGTTGATTAAGTTTCAAATTTGTGAACGAATAACACTGAGAAATATTGTGATGTGGTGACTCACAAAATACGCAAGCTGATTGGGTCGTAATGAATGAATTGGATGCTGATTTGTATTTTGGCTTTTGTTGATCACCCACGTTGTGTTTGGCAAGGTTTTGGGACCGGTATTCTAGAAACTGACAGCGATGTGTCAGAATTTTACAACATTCATCCCAAGTCGTCAGCTTCTCGTATACTTGCTTTTCATCGTAGTGTAGTTTCGTGTCTGCATCGACCTTGGACAATAAAACATGAATCATTATAGCATTCATAACGTCATTTGATGACCCTATTAGCCTTTGTAATGATAACGTATCTGGTTTACTAATTGTCGGTAAATTAAACATGCTTGATTGTAATCAAGAAATATCAAGACGTCATTATCATATCGCTCTTTTAATCGCATTAGAACCTTTGGATAATTGCCTCCAGTAACTTGATATGCCTGTACTACTTCAAGTGCAGGCCCTGAAACAATTTAACAAATAATTAAATTTGTCTATAGTTGATGTGAGCGGATCCTTATCGACTAAATTTCTAAATGCAGCCATAAAACGCTTATAATTCGCATATTTACCATCAAATTGTGGTAATTTGAGGTGTGGTAATCTTGCTTGATGTGATTGGGTAACATTGGACGTACTGTTGAAGAACGTCAATTCTTGTGTTTGATTACTACGAAGTTTATTTATAGTTGACAACATAAATAATTTTGTAGAAATAAATAACTCTTCGATCTTCCCTCGTTCACTATCCCCTACATTGAAATTGAAATCTTCGATGTTTGTTTGCACAACACAAATCTGAATGAAGTACGATTCTAATATCTGCATATTACATTCTAACACTGATATGTCTGCCTTTTCTCCTTTAGTTACTACTCTTTCCTTAAAATTTGTTATGTTCTTCATTATCGTTGATCGCTGAAGACGCAGCTTCACTAATGTCGTTGACTTTGAGTTGTTCATCTCTTCCTCATACAATTCTTCGCTGTGACTCATTATATAAACAAACTTATAAATCGATGACGTCACCAGCACCAATTAAAATTCAATGTCAACTGTATCACCCAACGGGAATTTGCAATAAGAATTATGTTGACTTTCAAGTAAAAAGCAATAGCGAACAGCTCACACACAACAACAGCAATCACATGTACTTGTGTTTAACAACAACAAATTCTAACTATCGCCGTTAATCAAAGCAAGCAACTTGACGCAATAGCAACAACAGCGTGTAGTGGTGTTTAGCAAAAACAACCACCGCAAATCATGGTACAATAATACAAGGTACCGCCACTAGGGCCTTTTACTCTCTTGAAATTTACTCACTCTCAATTGTTGACGTCATTCGTATATCAGTGTATAGAATACTGAAATAATGCATTAAGTGTTGAACATGATTTGAAAATGCATTGAAAATTGAAGAATTTGAAGAATTTCGCATGCATTTTGAAATTAAGTTTAACACTAAATGCATTATTTCAGCGTTCTATATACTGTTATCCTTCAAAACAGTATGTCCGTCCGGACAAAATTCAATTTTTCAACATTTTTGAAATAAAAATTTGATAATGCAGATGTTTTCTTAAATATTCAAGGCAGATTTCCTGAATATATTACTTAATTTAAAAAATTTTTCATTGTAGTTTTTTGACTTTAAACATGAAATTGTATGCAAATCGTACTTCATACAAGAGTTTCGTTTTCATGTCTGCAAATAAATATTACCATTTGATTGTTAACCAAATATTGAAAAAAAAAAAAGATAATTGAATATATTAACGGAAACAGTAATAATTCTCTTAAGTTGTGGTACAAAATCCATTTTTTTTTTTTGAAATTTCAAAATTTTTCGAAAATTTTTTTTTTAAAGATCATATTTTCGAGTGGTCCACACCGGTCCACTTGAAATCAACATGAGTGATGTAGCCACATATTTCAGCTATGATCTCAAACTGAAAACTGTTGCGCAAAGTTGCGCAAATTAAAAATAATGTAGCTTTTGTGCATTTACCCACAGGCAAAACGTTACATATGGCTTATGCAATTTTGTGTAAAAGACATCACAGACCCCATCAGCATTAAGAGACAACTAAAAAAAAAAACAATTTAAAAATTAAAAATAAAAAAAAAAAATTAAAATATAAAAATAAAAAAAAATTTAAAAATTAAAAAAAAAAATTTAAAAAAAAATAAAAAATAAAAAAAATCTAAAAACAAAAAAAAAGTGAGGAGAGAATAACCTTACCGTAAACCTCCACGTGGTACTCTCTGGGGTCGTGAAAAATGTAAAAATGAACTCACCAGCTAATTACGGAAGTAAAAATGTATTTATAGTATTGAATGAATTTAAAATTCTGCTAAAACTAAGGTCAAATTCGTCATCACTGATCCTTAAAACCCCTAAATATATATTTTCAGCTTAATTAAATGAGTTTTTGAATTTTGTCTGCCAACGCCTTCTGGTCGGACCACTGTGCACTGGTGCGGTATGTAATAGTGAGATGATTCGAGCGAACGTCCTGGGTCCAAAGTCATGTGGCCTAGTTGATCATACTCAGTCATGAACGTGGTAACGTTCCATAACGTCCGATCACCACCCATCCGAGTGTTGTTTTCTGAAGAGTAGGTTTTTGTGGTCCAAGCTTGATTTGACCAACGCTTTGAACTTCGAGGAATGTTTCTGCTCCCAAGAGCAAATCGATGCGACGAGATTCATAAAAATGTTCATCTGCCAATGGAATATTTTTAGGAATGTTTCAATCAGAAATATCAATAGCCGGATCAGGCTGGTATGGTATGTACGATGTGATGCAGAAATCTAGTGGTAATTCACACGAGGAAACAGGTGATTTGACAATAGTTGACGTGCAGTGCGATTCTCCAATACTCAAAACTTCAATGCGTTGTACCTTTCTTGGCAAATGCAAGATTTTTGCAAATTCCTCAGCCACGTAATTTACTTGAGAGCATGAATCGAGCAATGCACGACCAAGTCGATAACGTCCTTCTGCATCACGAACCTGAACCATGGCAGTTGCTAACAGTATACCTTGACCAACGGTGCTCGAATGTGTGTGTGATATAGCAAGGTCGTTTGCAATAGGCGATTCGACCGAACTAGTGAACGATGATAGTCGGTTTAATGTTGATGTAGATTGATCTGGTGTACGATCACGATGCAACAAAGTGTGGTGACCTTGATCGCAGATACGACATCTATACGACGATTGACATTGTTGCATGCAATGACCCTTGGATAGACTATTCAGACACAGATTCAACTTGTTGATCTGATCAAATCGCTTGGCGGGCGACAAGGATTTGAATTTTGAACAATTGTTGATTCGATGATCTTGGCTGGAGCAATTTGTGCTCACAGTATTGGTGCAGCTAAAGGAGTAAGTTGATTGCACGCCATGATTACGAGCTTTATTATTATTGGCACCTTGTTGAAGTTGAACTAATTTGACACTGTCAGAGTAGGCTTCAAGTTGTTGACGATGCCGTTTTAGTACTGCCACGAAATCATCCCAAGTTGGTAATGTTTTGAATGACAAAGATTCATTCCACTTCTGTTTGGAATGAACATTCATCCTTTCCATTAGCAAATGTATTAACATTGAATCTGTTACTCTTTCAATGTCACCGAGCGATTTTTGAGACCCATACAATGCTGAAGCAGTATCAACGAAAAACCGCAAATGAGTGCTGTTATCTTTACTCATTGGTTTCAATGCGAACAAAGAGTTGATGTTTTCTAAGAAGATTAAGGCCGGGTTATCATATCAATCTTTCAGCCGTTGCAATGCCAGTATGTCACCGTATATGCTTGGACACATTCTAAAGCCGGCCCTTGAAGACACTTGAGTAGTTGTCATAACTTATCGATATTGGTATAACCATTCTCACGATCTACGATTTGAATAAATGATTAAATAAAATTCTTAAATTGGCAATACTTCCTGTTAAATGATGGCTATGTCAAAGCTGGCAGCTTTGGCTAGTGTGCGATGATAGTTGTTCCAAATTGTTTTAATTCAATAAATCTCCGTCAAGTTGTTCGTTGATTAATACCTCAGTAATTAAATATAGCTCCTCTACTTCGACAGACACATTTTCATCACTCTCATCGAGACCAACATGGTCCGATTTAAGTGAAAGCTATTGATTGAAATGCTTTTCCAATAATTCCACACGAAACTTCAATTCTGCATTGGTCATGGGTTGTTCAGCGCTTGACGAGTCCTCTACAGCTTTGTGAACGCGAAGTACAGCTTTCAAAACATTAACCCTTTGACGTCTTACTTGTAGGAGTGTTGGCATATTTACAAGTATAGTGTGTTACGATTAACGAATTGTATAAACGAAAGAGTTAAAATCACACCTCTTAGCAAATGAAAGCAAACACAACGCCAAAATCAATACAAATCGACGCGTGTAACTGCTTATTGTAGTGTATGCAAATGCACACCGAAACAACGAAAAGGTAATTAATCTCAGTCAGCGACAGACTGATCGTAACGAACGCGAAAGAACAACAACAATCAGGCAATCGAAAAGTCCAGAACGAAAAACGAAAGAAACGAAAAGTGCAAGTCCATGCGAGAGTTTACTCAAACTGATCAGTTGAGAAACAACGAAATCGTACCGAAAACAACAGGAACAAACAGCAGCGACAACGGCACTTATGTACTTATAAACTAAGCATGTACTTATGATCATATGCACGCGATAACCGTTCCCGTTGCGACGAAAATCATAAGATTGATAATTTTTCAGTTTGCGAAATGTACATATTTACACGTGCCCCACGTTGGGCGCCAAAATGTTAATACCAGGAGCGTTTTCCTGGCCGAAACGAAATAATGCTTGTTGGGGGTGTAAATCTGTGTCAACCAATCTCTACGACGTTTTGTTTTAGACTAATTTATTGTACAAAAGTTCATTATCTTAAATCTAAATCATAAAAATGCAGCAAACATAGGGACAAAGCACAAAAGCAAAATGCAAATAAAATCTATTCCCTTTTCCTTCTTACTTAATACTCTTTACGTTACTTCTCTTTACGTTACTTAAGCTTAACTTCTATTTAGTGTTACTGTCCCCAACAGATATCAAAGTTGCACTACATGCACTCAATGCTTTTCAGTTCAATTTGAAGTTGGTTCGTATTTGCTTGATGTTACTCAAAAGACTAGCATCGAACCATCATATTAACCAAATATGGGTTCCTGGACATAGTGGGTATCTTTGGAACGAAGAGGAAGATGAACTCGCTAACACTCTCATTGGAGCAGAGCCATTCTGTGGGCTGGTTTAGAGTTCGATGAAAATTAGGGACATACAATGGGTCGATGACAAACCGCTTCGCACGAAGAATTTTAGAGTGGCTAAACTTCCTCTAGATCTCGCAAAAGAAACCAGGAATTAGTGGGACTGACACTGACAGTCTCAGATTTCTTGACAGGGCATTGCAGAGAAACGAAACATTTACATACATGCGATCTGTGTAGACTGCGTAACAGTGTAATAAAGAAGAGGACTCAGCGGAGCACTTACTATGTCACAGCTAGGTCCTAATCTGGACTAGACTACGTCACCTTGGAAACCAGTATTTAAAACCAGTTGAAATTGCTGTCTTGTCTTCGAAAAAAATGTTCTAGTTCCCGCCCTTCTCCTCTAATCTAATCTAATTATTTTTTTTTTTCATTAATCAACGTTTTTATAGCATGCATATTATTCGTTTTTCCTTGCCGTTTTTCACCACTAATAATGAGTGGGGTGTATGTTTAAATGAAGCTGGACAATTTAGTTCGCCCAAGCAAATGCGTTATTTGTTTGGTTTCATATGTGCTCTAAATGTGCCGGCGAATGCTTTGGTTTCACGTTTTACCTGATGATGATCAATTTGATACTATTGATCCGCTCGAGCACTAGTTTTTGTTTGATGAACTCGACAGATCTTCTAATGTTGGGCAAAAGAATTTAATTCGTGAGGTTCAACATGATGATACAGGATCTAATATTTTTTGTTTGATTGTATCACCTTCAGTGGTATTGCTTCAACTCTTTTGAATGGAGGTCGAACATTGCATAATGCATTCATGTTTTGGAGAATTCAGTGTCAAGTATTACTCCTAATAATAGTTATGGCAGATATATAAATTCTTCGTCACTCATTTTGAGATTTGTGTACCGATGAAGACAATAAAATGAAAATATTTGCTGGGAAAAGAATTCTTTTATGTGGTGACTTTCGTCAAATTTTACCAGTGGTACCTCACGGCTCTCATGCCGTTTTGGTTGAAAATTGTGTTACCAGTTGGCAAGACAGAACAGTTCGCTAAATATGGCCAAAATTTCATTGAAATACCTCAGCAATTACTTAGCGATGAGTCATATATTGTTCATGAAATTTATGGTGACATTGCTGGGAACTTATTATCTGATCGTATGTTAAAATCAGTTCAGTTGGCACCAAAAAATTATTTTTTCGCGATGACATCTTCACTTATTCAAGTACAAAAAGCAATCTGTAAACCGTACTTAAAAATAACTTAGAATACTATTCGGAGCATGAACATTTGCTACGGGAGCAGAGCAGTAGCAGGAGCATCAAGAGCAGTAGCCGGAACAATAGCACACAAAACTATTTCGTTTGCTCTGCTCCTTATTGCTCTAATTTTTTTTTTGCTATTGCTCCGACTATAAATAGTTTTTTTTTTAGTTCTGTCTAGTGCCCTTTGCTTCGTGCTTCACAAATTGAGTGCAGGAGCAAGAGCAAAAATCAAAAACTATGAAATAGCATAGCATTTTCAATCTCTGGTTTGGTCATTCGTAATTTGAATTACGGTTGTAACGGAACTTCGCATCCGCTTCCGCATCTGCACAACATCCGCATAAAATCGTATCTCCGCCTCCGCACATTTTTTAACGAAGTTTTAGCGGAGGTATATTTACATTTTGTCATTGCGTCCGACGTCCTATTTCTTACTCCCTTTAACATCCCATATCATAATTTCAAAAAAAAAAAACAAAACTAATTGAAGACAACAATTCAAGATTTCGTGGTATTCGTTTGCTACATATTCGGACCCAAGTTACAAATTAAAGTTTTTGGATGAAATTGTTAAGAACAAAGTGCATCTGAACTATTGCATTTGCTAATGCTGCATGACTTGGGTCTTGTAAAACTTCAAGTGTAGGCGATGACGACGGAGTTTCTGTCGCCAATAGACCTAGGATTGAATCATATAAAATATCAAGTTTTTTTCCGATCGTACGTGCTTATTTATCATCGGCAACAGGATCGGTTCCTAGCGAGCAACTATTTAGTGGAGCCGGATTAGTTTACGAGCCATTGAGAAATCGGTTAGAAGGCGACAAAACTGCAAAATTGTTGTTTATTAAAAATAATTTGTCTCTTATCAATCTTGATTACCATTTGTTATTTATGTACTATATATGTATATATAAACATACTTTGTAGTACAAACTTTGTAGTGTACTACTGTAGTACTTATGGGTACATTCTTTCTTTAATAAAAAAAACTCAAACTTTAAACTTCCGCCACCGTTATAATGACCTCCGTTACAACCCGAATTTGAATACATCGCAAGCATTGGTCAATTCCACCAGATTACGTGTTAAGCAAATGCATCGTAGTAGTCTTGATTGTGAAGTTTTAACTGAAACAGCGCGTGGGAAACGTATTTTAATTCCGCGTATCAATTTAACTTATTCTGGTACGATTTTACTGTTCGATTTCCAAATTTACAATGACTATTAATAAGTCGCAAGGACAAACGTTTGATAAAGTTGGCATTATGTTAAGGCAACCGGTTTTTACCCATGGTTAATTATATGTTGGGGCGAGTAGGGTTCGGTCATTTGATGGCTTGAAATTCTTCAATTGTAAACACACTGCTCAAGCAAGCAAATGACGAAAAAGTTTTTACCAAGAATATCGCTTATACCGAAAAGTTGAATCGATAAATTCACCTCATTTTTAAATTTTTTTTGAAAATCTACCGGAAAAGTCAGAATTGGTGCATCGTTTTTTGCCTATAAGGACATATTTTAAAATCAATTATATTTAAAAGCTTTTTCATTATGTGAAAACTTATTTATCATTAGAATTTTTATCATAATTCCAAAAATTTAACGTATAACTAATTGTAATTTCATTATTATACAATATAAAGAGCAAGTGGCTGGTCGAATTTCGATCTCTGGGCGATACTGGTTAACAATAATATATTGGCATAAAAATTGCCTTTAACCAATCTTGAGATGAATACATTTCTAACCATACAATGAAAATACATTGACGTTAAGTAAGGTAAAATGGGTCGAGAAGAATCTTGTCTGCGTATTTAAATATGTGTAGATATACTAGCATTGCCCTGCGCTCGTTGCTACGCCATCGACATTATGTTAAATGCTATTTTTCATACAATGAACAAACCGATTGAGCGACGCGCGCACTTCCCTTCTCCACGAACCAAAATTGATCAATAGCCTCAAACACGAAACATAAACAAAGCAAAGCACAAACAACGAAACACACTGTCTCTTTCTTGTCCCACTCTCAATGAACATCAAATACAGAAACGAAGAGCGCAAAAAGTGTGTACTCAAAGAGGAAAACTACAACAAGAACAACAACCAAAGCATTAAAAATGAAAAAAACGTACTTTTTTATGTTTGGTCTTGCAGTGGTTTTCCAAAAACTTAATACTTAAAAATATTATGTAAAAAGTTAAAAATTGAAAAAAATAAGTATGCAACTCTTTTCAGTAGCATTTTAAAAAAAAAAATATCTCGATAACGTGTCATTCTTAAACTGTTGTAGGATTGATATTTTATGTGTAGTAATGTTGTTTCTTGCGATTATGTGTAGTAATGTTGTTTATTGCGGTTAACTAATGCAATTTTGGAAATTTCTTATAGCCTATAATAGAGGTGCCCAAATATTGCTTATGGAAGAGCAAATACCAATGCATGTACAACTACAATTCATAGAAACGAAAAATTTTTTATATACACTGAAAAAAAGTTAATATACAAATTTCTTTTAATTCTTTCACGATCACTCCAATAAATTGTTCAAATTTATGTGAACGTTAGTTGTAGACAATTTTAATAACGCTTTCAAATGTTCGTTGTTTATTGTAGATCTGTGTTAACTTTTTTTAATTTTAAATTTTAAAAAGCACTTTCACAGATATATTTGCTACGAAAAATGGAATACAAACTTAAAATTTCATTGTGAAGTAATGGATACTTTTCTGATTTTAAAGATTTCCAAAAATCAATGCCCTTTAAATTAGATACTTTAAGTTCAGTTTCGCATTGCATAGTTCCATTTGTAGCTTAGGCTTTTGATCGTATATGCTGCATGTCATTGGTCTATAAAAAATGGGCATCATTTGTTTGATGCACTCAAAATCTTAAACCAACTACAAAATTTTTTTTTAAATCGTCTAAATGGCTAATGTATGTATTAAAGATAAAAGTTGAAATTTGATATTCGTTAAAAACAGTTTTAAAACAGGAAAAGTGCCACAGTTTTTGATATCTAAATCAAGAAGAAAAATATCGAACTTCCTAACAAAACCTTCGATTAAGTCTACAAAATCAAAAATAGATTTGTTTTTGCCCTGAAGTGATATATTCAGGAAATTTAGGTGTGTCGTTAAATCGGTCAGAAATGCTAGATTGATATTAATTTCCTGAGATTTTACGTCCAGTATATTACATTACATTTGATTGAATCCTTATATGCTGAATGTTTATTTCATAAGCGTAACTATCAATGTACCCCAAAATTTTTTGCGCGTCATAAACCAGAAAAGATTGGTTTCGTTCCACAAGAAACTGTTCCTTTCTTTCATCTGACAACCTAAAAGCAACGTAATATGCATGAAAAGTTTTAAAAAGCCTTTCCATATTAAATTTTGCATTCGACTGAAGTATGTTAAGGCATATTAAACATTATGCTTCAGTCTTAAATTTTTGGTGAAAAAAAAATATTTCTGACATTTGTTCTAAAATTCCTCCATTTCAAATGATTGAATCGTTTGTTTTGCTATGAATAATGTAGTTTACTTGACGAAATCTTTTGTAAGAATGATTTTGGTGTAAATCACACACTCTATTTATGCTAAATCAAATAACTAAGATCTTATATGTGCAAAATCCTCTCTTTCTCTCTATCTTTATAATTATAATAAGATTTGCAATTTAAAACAAACCACGATTTCTCTAAGTGCTTCTCAACGTGCAGCTGCAAATTTGTTTTCCTATTAAATCGTACGACAAACAACAACAAAATCTACATTATCGCGTATGTATAAGACAAAATGCAGAGAAGAAGCGAAATAGAAAAAAATGTTTACTTGTGTGTGTGTATTTTGAATGCGTGTGGGCAGACTATAGCTGCGTGCAATGTACGTACACAAAATGTTCACGCTATGCCTAAGAGTTTTACAAAAACAAGTGAGCATGATAAGTACGAGAATAGGGCTTGGGCTCTTCTGGCCTATAATATGGCTAAGACATCAACAATACGAAAGCAAAAATAATAACCAAAAATCGGGGCAGGTAGTATCGATACACTACCGTAATTGTTTTTGCGTGAAAACGTTTTTCATGAACCATTATTATTAAAGCAAAGTCGAAAGTCCAGATTTTTTCGATATTAATCTATATATTAGTAGTAGTTCAATTGTAGGATATCGATTCTGTCCATAACATATGTTTACATGTTCGTATTCACCAAGTAATCTTTTGTAAAACATATATTTTTGTTTATTCTTTGTGCGTCAATATTACACCAATTTTCTTTTAAATTTTTGCGCAATATACTAGAAAGTTTGTTTTGCATAAATGAAAGTAAAGGTGTTTAAATCAATTATACCAAGAGTAAGAAACGAAAACAGACATCGTTCGCTTCAGAATGATGAAACTGATTGAGAAAAGAAAATGTTAATTGGCTGTCTGGTGTAATTTAATTATTTAAATTTATTGCATTTAATACAGGGTAATGATGGGAGAAATATGATATGTAAGGTTTGCATGCCAATTGCATTACGCGCGCGTAGGTTAGATCTAGACAGGTCCCGACGCGATTATTGAAAATGCCTATACACACACTCAGGCCTGAACTTGTGTCTGCTTTACCCATATCATTTTTTTTCCCACTTTTCCAACAGCAAAGGCATACGATGCTTGCCCATAAACATCCTCACACTTACACATTAACTTATGTCTGCTTTGACTATTGCATTCTTCCCTTTTCCAAACACCTCCCACCCCACCCCTTGCTATTATTGAAAGGCACACGATGCTTGACCATACACATACTCATATATACACCTTAAATTATGTCTGCTTTGACTAATTCATTCCATTCTTCCTCTTGCACGTCTTACATTTTATGACACTGTTCGTATTAGACAGATGGGTGGCTTCGCTCACAACTTAAGTTCAATAGAATGAACTCGAATTGAATTGAATTAACTTGACTGAGAGCGAGACACGAAATTAATGAATATGCATGCGACTGTGTTTTGAGTTCGAAAGTAGTTGGCATTCTGTGAAATGAGTTATAGTGGTTCAAATGGTCGTGTACCACTCAGAATTGACAGTTCTACGTTGCTCTAGCGGAACAGTGGCCACATGACCCATTCTTCCGAAGAAACAGGCGACATTTGCTTCAAAGTGCTTCGTGCTCGAGCAACTTTTGTTGGATTAGGCTCATCTTGGAACACCCACACGGTCGATTGCTGTTTAGTTTCCGGCTCATACGCATACATCCATGATTCATCACGATTTGATAAACGTCTTTTGAAGCACCACGGTTTTAAGCATTTCCTTACTCCAATCGACGCGAGCCTTTTTTTGAGCGATTGATAAGTTATGGGGTATCCAACGAGAACAAACCTTTTTTACAAATAAGTGTTTATGCAAAATAGAATGTATTGACGTGGAACTAATGTGCAAGGATGCCTCTATCTCACGATATGTCACATGTCGATCTTGCACTATCAGTTCACGCACACCTTCGATGTTTTGTGGCACAACAACCGATTTTCGGCGACTTTGACGGAATTCGTCAGCGACTGAACTACGACCACGATTAAATTCTGCAAACCAGCGATAAACTGCCGTTTTTGATGGTGCTTTCTCACCATACAAAGAACTAAGTTCATCGACATATTCTTGTTGGGATAATCCACGTTGAAAGTTGTGAAAAATAATCCAACGAAAACCTTCTAGAGATTTCCATTGTCTTGCCAAATTGATTTCTTTAACTTATTGTAAACAAAACAAAAACCAATTGTACATAAAAACGTTGTACGTTCATATGTGCTACAAAATTACAAAGTTTATTATGGCGTTGCCAGATTTTACGTATTGACATTAGTATTGCCAATTCCCGAAATATAAATAGCAGCCCTCGTACACACACGTGGAACTTTGGTAAAATTAAAACACAAAATTTGTGAAAAATAAGTGATTTAGAACGTTTTGCAATGTATGCAAATAGTTCTTGCAGTACCCTTTTTCATTCCTGATAGTTACTTTATTAACATCTTTTAAAAAATGTTGGCGCGTAACAAAAAAAAAAGAGAAAGAACGAAAATAACCTAAAATTACCCAGAAATTTCCAATCTCACAAACAGCATTTTATTTGAATTTTTATCGAATGTACATTTTCTACTACAACAATAACTATAAAATTACGTCATTATACTATTCACGGGAGTGAATAGTATTATAAGTTTGTCATGAAGTTTGTAACACACAGAAGGAGACATCGCAGACCACATAAAGTATATATATTTGTGATCAGCTCGATGATTTTGCCATGTCCGTCTGTCCGTCTGTATGTATGCAAACTAGTCCCACAGTTTTTGAGCTAGAGAGCTGAAATTTTTTACATAGGTTTCTTTTTACCAAACGCTGAACATTTGTCGGAATCAGCCGAATCGGTCCTAGGGGGGTAACTCCCATACAAACCAACTTTTAAATTATTCTTATTAGGAAAAGTTTCTTGTTTTTTGAGTTATTGAATTTGGACACTGTAAGTTTCTGTTCCGTATCCATTAGCCATGTAAATCTCATGATCTTAGGGTTACCACGAGGGATACCTCCCATATAAATCCCCCTTTTAAATTAATGTTCTTATGTGAAAAAGTTTTTTGTTTTTTGACTTATTGAACTGAAATTGGACACTATGGGTTTCTGTTCCATATCCATCAGCCATGTAAATTTAATGATCCTAGGGTTAGCAGGAGGGGTACCTCCCATACCAACTCACATTAAATGACAAACTTGTAAAGAGTATAAATACAATAAAATACAATGAAACTCAAACTGTGTTCCTTGTTGATACTCAAAATGTGTTCTTTGTTGATACTGTTGGATGCAACCAACAACGAAATGAAAACTGCAGCATTGCTGAACACATCCGAATTAATTCGAAAATTCGTTTGATTTGAGTGAAATTACGTTTCTAGTTTTCAAAAAAAAGACTCTTCAGAGTAGATTTCACCAGGTTATTCGGTGTATGTCTTAAGACTAACTTGTTGTTGTTCTTAATTTTCCTTTATTGTTTACAGTTTCATTTACAGATTTATCCGTATATGTAACTTAGCTTAAATTTAAGAGAACTGCTACTTATCCTATTTTACATTGGTTATGCTTATGCTAGTTGGTTTCCCCCTACATACTTGAGGTCACTTAACTCGCGCAGTCGTACCAGGAAATGAGCGGAGAAAAAGACGCAGACGAGTCTGTAAGTGGTTTTGTGTATGTATGTGCGAACTACATATGTTGTTTTCTTTCTTCTTTTCCTTACACACAGAAAAACAACAACAACCCTTTGTTCTTATGCCAAAAAAATTAAGGCATTCGAATTAATACAAAAACAACCTGTCATTCTCACACATTCAATTTATGCATCTTTGTGTGAATGTTGTGCGACTGAGTGCACAAATTCACTCGAATTCTCGTCGCTTTCTGTTGCACTCAGTTTATATTGAGCATTGTTGATTCGAACGTCGTTTTTTGCCACCATGCAGACACAATTTTTCAATTTTCAATAATAATACGGAAAGTCGTAATTTCTTCTAATTTGAATAGGACAATCCATTCTCAAGCAATACGCTTATAAAAGAAAAGAGAATTTACCATTTTAATCACCTCTTTGAACGCCCCTCCCCTCTTGTTGACATAAGCACACCATCATCTTACACGCTGCACCACAAACCATATTTTCAGAAAATACAAATTACTTGGCGCTACGACTTTTGAGTCACGAGATATATTAAAAAAAAGACGACAATTTTCGAAAAGTATAGTGTGCGCTACATAAAAAAATGTTAAAAATTTGGTAAAAAGTGCCGGTATTATAGGATTTTGCTATATTTTATTATAATTTTCTCAATTGGTAGGCACGCGTCTTTTTTTACAAGCGTTCTTAGAAATATTATTTGTGTAAGTGTTCTTGATTTCTTATTTTTAGTGTTAGTCATTGTTTCAATGGGCGCATCAAGGGGGTTTATATTTGACAAATACGAACATTTTCGAATTGTCAGTTTGAAATAATATGGAGGGCTTGGTTTATTTTTCAGTACTACTTGCGGCTGCCCCACTCTCGCGAGATACCGCTACGTTCCTCTCAACAACCCAAGAACAACACATGTACATATTATAAGAAATTTTGCCAATAGAATTAACACTTAAATCTTTTTTTTCTTTTTCTTTGTCAGCTGGTCGATTGGTTGACTTAATCTGTGAGAAAGAAGCAGCAACCTGCGAGTAACTGATTCCTTTCTCCACTTTGCGAGAGGTTACAGACTTTTGCTAGTTTTTTGTTTCATCGGTCAATGTTTTGGGTCGAAGAGCAGGAAACCTTTGAATTTTTAATGTTTTGTAAATTTCGCAACCTTTATAATTGGCTGTATGAGCTCCACCACAAAGAGCACATTATATTTTCTTTGATGAATCAATTTGACAGTCAATCGTGGTGTGTTTTCCCGCACATTTAACACAAACAGGATCTTTGGTGCAGTAGTTTCGTGTGTGTCCGTATTTTTGGCAGTTACAACATTGCACTATCGCTCGCTTACGATGGGGGGCCTCAAATTGTACTTTGGTGTGAAGTAATGTAGTTATGTTATAAATGTTTTTATTGTTAGGACTGGCTTTAAGTTCGAGTGAGAACAGGGGAAGTGACTTATTTGTGGTTTTTTGTCGAATATTATATACATTCGTGACATCATGGCCTAATTCTTTCAGTTCTCGCTTAATTTCGTTGGTGTCAGATGATTGGTGAAGGTGTCTCAGCATAACTTTAAAACCGCGTTCGTCTGTAGTCTTAAATGTATAGTACTTGGTATTTCTAGCTTTTAACATTTTCATCATTGTACTATATTGTTGGGGTTCAGTCACTTGGATACGAACTTCATTATTGGGCAGGGATTTAAGAATATAGTTTTTCTCTATAACTTCATTAATAGCATTCATGAGAGTATTAATGTCTTCTACCCCCTGCACATAAATAGGCGGTGGCTTGTTAACTTTAGGAAGCTGTTTGGTTTCGTTTTGTGCATTACGATTTGAGGACTTAGGATCTTCACCGTTGTTGTCGTCTTTTTTTGCTAGCAGTGCGAACATATTGCTAGTATTAGGTTTGCTCAACCAGTAATCATTTAGTTTTGTTTGTGTATTTTTTTGCAAATTGCTTTTGTACTTTTTGTTATTGTTTTCTTCTATTGATTTGCCTGGGGATTGCGTATTACGGTTTCTTTTGCAAGGTTGTAACTGTTCAGAACTAGGACTATTATTATTGGTGTTATTTGGGGGCTAAGTTTGTAACACTTCTGTGATGATTGTTGATTGTCTACGGGGCAGTGCAAACAGAGGCGAAAGGCTATATTGCTGAAAGCCTAAAGACCGACCATTGTGGTACATAGCCACACCTGCACGAGGTGCCCCTGCTTTCAACTGAAAATGGCGGATCTAGAGAGGCAAACTCGATAAAACCCGTAATCCCAGGTGTTATTCGTACCGTGCCTATGGGATGAATGGCACTACGTAAGTGTGTCTCTAAACGGTGGCCTCCAGATACCGGGCACCCTCTGGTTGTAATTAGCCTTACCGTAACACCGGGGCACTGTTGCGGTGGACTTTTATTCCCCTTTACTCGTGGGACCAAATGTCTGAGAAAATAATTGAAACTTTTATACAAGAGGCAGTAGTGCCTAATACAAACCAGGTCAATACTGACCTTTCTGCGGAAATTGCGGAAGTGCTTTCGTTATCGCAAACGGATAAGGCTTTACATAGCCTACCCAAAAGCGGTGAAAGCATTGTAATGGATGTCGACAGTGTGGATATAGGTCCCGAAGACAACCTTACAAAAGAGGAAGAGGATAACCTTCTCGACTCACCCACCCCTATCCCTGAAAAGACGGTAGAGGGCGTCAAAAAGGTGCGGCTATGTGGTGCTGCCCGTAGACGCCTCAAACTCCATCTAAGCCGAGGGCATAGTATTGAAGAGGCTAGAGCACTTGCTCAAAAGCCAACTGCTCTGAAGCGTCAACGCCCTAGCAGTACCTCACCTAAACAAAGCGCACCTAAAAGAGCTAGCTTAGGAACGGTGGCAGTAACTGAAAACAGGACAGCTGTGTCCACTGAAACTACAAGGCCTGGACCAACAGGGCCTACCCTTGCAGTGGAGGTGAACACAGCACAAATGTCCTATAAAGATGTTACGTGCAGCACAAAATTGGGTATCATATCACCCAATTATCCAAACACCATATGGTCTACTGAACAACTCAAGGCCATACAGCACACTATCCTAGAAGCGATTAGGAAAAACCAATCGCGTGCGGAAAAACCAGTTTTTAATAGCTGCACTTTCCGCTCGGGATGGCTAGTTATCTCCTGTGGTAATAATGACACAGTCACTTGGTTAAAGGCAGTAGTGCCTAAACTAAAGCCGTGGAAGGATGCCGAGTTGAAGATTGTTGAAGAGGATGAAATACCACGTCCTCAGATCTACATTGGCTACTTCCCTGAACTGGACAGTACTACCACGGAAGATATACTAGGTCTTCTGAACGGGCAGAACACTGGCCTAAGGGTGAACGACTGGCGAGCACTCAATAGAGTGCGTAAAGGTACGGTCTCTGAAATTACCTTCGCCATAGACCCTAGCTCAGCCGAAGTCATAAGGAAAAATCAACTCTGGTTGAACTATGGCTTCGGTAGAGTACAAATGCGCCCCAAAAATAAAAGTGAGGCCAATGATGGGACACATGGCAAAGTGTCTGAGGTACCGGCAAGCTCCAAAAGCTCTAAGTGCCCATCCACGAGTACTGCAGAGACAATACCAGAGCAACCACAGTGCTCTAATGTAGCTGCAGTAACTACCTCAGCATCTGGTCCAACAGCAAGACGTGAGCAGGTTAAGGAGGGCATAAGAATGCGACCATCGCTTCATGCTGCCACCAAAAACCCATGCCACGATCACCAGCGTGCTAAGAAGGGAGGCTATAGAAGAAGCGATCTTGCTGGGTAGCAACAGAGGGAAGAAGAGGGCGGCAAGTGCCCGTAAAAAAGCCAATTAATGGCTCTTCCCCAATGCAAACCCGGCAGCAATACAAGGCAACTCGGATGCCTTCAGATAAACCTCCATCGTGCCAAAGCTGCCTCAGATATACTGGCAAGGAGGTTTAACGCTGAGCTCTTGGATGTAGCTTTCATTCAGGAACCATGGGCATATAACGGAGTCATCAAAGGGCTCCAAAACTCAAATGGTAGGTTGATCTATGCCACCAATAAGAATCGCCCTAGAGCGGCAATTCTGATTAGTAACCAACTAACCTTTCTTCCTTTCTCAAGGTTTATTTCTGAAGACCTAGTGGCGATTTGGGCAAAAGTGCCCACCAGCAAAGGAGAGCATGAGGTCATTCTTGCCTCTGCCTATCTACCGGGACACGCGGCTACTGCCCCAACAGAGGAAGTTCTGGCCCTAGCGGAGTACTGTCAGCAGCGTCACATCCGATGGATTCTCTCCTGCGATGCAAACGCACACCACACAACCTGGGGAAGCAACGACATAAACACAAGGGGTGAGTACCTTCTTGAATTTATACTTAGACATAATATTACTATATTAAACCGAGGCAACGAACCGACGTTTGTGAATGCAATAAGAGGGGAAGTTCTTGATCTCACTCTTGCTAGTCACAATGTCTCGTCGGAAGTCTCAAATTGGCACGTGTCACAGGAAACATCCATGTCGGATCATATGCACATACGGTTTGATGTGGGTGCAACTGTAACACAAGCCAAAGTTTACAGAAATCCCAAGAAAACCAACTGGGATATCTTTTACCTCTATCTACAGCATGGTATTAACTGCTCGAATAAGCATATTCATTTAAAATCAGAGCTTGAATCAGAAGCTGAAGAGCTTCATTCTAACATAATCAATGCCTTTCATAAAAGTTGTCCAGAAAAAGTGCATAAACCACGAAGGGATGTTCCTTGGTGGAATAAGACGCTTACTGAACTTCGAAGTAAGGCAAGAAGATTATTCAATAGAGCTAAACGAACGGGGGACTGGGTTTCCTATAAAGAGGCTCTAACTGCCTTTAATATAGAATTGAGAAGATCTAAAAGAGCTACTTGGAGGAATCATTGTGAGAAGATCTCAAATCTTCCAGCTGCGATTCGCCTCCAAAAAGCCTTAGTTAAAGATCACTCAAACGGTATTTGTACCCTGAAAAAACCTGATGGCAGCTTTACACAGAACCCGGGAGAAACCAGCAAACTACTGCTGGACACTCACTTTCCGGGTCACTCAGCTTGTAATGAACACCCAGTACTGGTGGAATCCACGGTATCCATCAATACTGTGGATGTTAAGCTAGCTAGTAAACTGTTCCATGAAAAACGGGTGCAATGGGCTTTATCATCATTTAGCCCATACAAATCTCCAGGGCCTGATGGGATATACCCTTGTCTGCTCCAACATGGAGCCAAGTACATTGTCCCAAAACTGGCCAGTATATTCCGAGCAAGTCTCTTGCTGGGGCATATCCCTACGAAATGGGCTGAAGTCAAAGTAGTGTTTATACCAAAGGTAGGGCAAAAGCCTGAACAGCTACCTAAATCTTATAGACCTATAAGTCTCAGCTCATTTTTCCTGAAATCAATGGAAAAAATTTTGGATCATTATATAAGGAATAACAACCTTATACATTTTCCTCTGCAAAAACTGCAATTTGCATACCAACGTGGCAAATCGACAGAAACTGCAATACATAGTTTAACAACTATCATTGAAAAGGCTCTTGATTCCAAACAAATAGCTCTATGTGCATTTATTGACATATCAGGAGCCTTTGATAATACTTCATATGAGGCAATAGAAAATGCCCTTCTACGGAAAGAAGTACCCACACCTATTATTAAATGGATAATAGCTATGCTTGAATCTCGGACTATTAATTTACAACTTGGAGGAGAATTAAAATCTATCACAGCCACAAGAGGTTGCCCACAAGGGGGTGTACTCTCTCCACTTCTGTGGACTTTAGTGATGGATGAACTCCTCTACAAGCTTAATGGTCTAGGTTTCAATACACAAGGTTATGCAGATGACCTAGTTGTATATATTGTGGGCTGGCATGAGCAGACTATCTCTGACCGCATGCAACAAGCCCTAAAAATAATAAATAAATGGTGCAGTGAGAAAGGGCTCTCTATTAACCCATCAAAAACTGTGCTGGTACCATTCACCAGGAAGAGAAACACTACTCTCAAATGTCCTGTGTTAAATGGCATCACAATCCAATTTTCCAATGAAGCGAACTATCTAGGGGTTATCCTTGATAAAAAGCTAACGTGGAACCAACATCTAAATAAAGTTACAAAAAAGGCTACAAGGGCATTCTTTGCCTGCACTAGACTTTTTGGTAAAACATGGGGTCTAAATCCCAAAATGACCTACTGGACATTCACTACGGTCATTAGACCAATGGTCACGTATGCTTCCATTGCATGGTGGCCTAAGGTCAAACAAAGGAATGCAGTAAATATACTAAGTAAACTGCATCGACTTGTTTGTGTCAGTATCACAGGGGCCATGAAAACGTGTCCCACTGACGCACTAGGGGTGCTCTTATACATCCCACCATTACCTATCCTAATAGAAAAGGAAGCTTCTATTAGCGCCTTGAGATTGGAAGGTATTGCCGACTTAAAAGGGGACACCTAAAAATTTTAGAAAATTTTCTAGACAGTCCCATTTTGCATAGAGATGATACTCTATTGTCTAAAACTATCTTCTTCAAACTTTTTCAAATCATTATTAATGATCGTGAAGACTGGAGAACTAACTCTATTAAATTCAAACCCGGCTCCCAGATATGGTTTACAGACGGGTCTAAACTTGAAAATGGTAGAACAGGGGCGGGAATTTATGGCCCTAAATTCAAAAAATCCATCCCAATGGGTACCTACCCAACAATATTTCAAGCGGAAATGTATGCCATTGAAACTTGTGCGAGGGAATGTCTTCGCAGGAAAATGAGAGGAGTACATATTTACATACTCTCGGATAGCCAAGCGGCCTTAAAAGCCCTACAGTCGGTCACTTTCACTTCAAAGATGGCATATGACTGCCTTAACCTGTTAAATGAACTGGGTAACTTTAATACTGTTGTATTAAGGTGGGTACCAGGACATGAAGGTCATGAAGGCAATGAAAAGGCCGACTACTTGGCTAAACAAGGGGCGATCATGCCCTTTTACGGTCCTGAGCCTTTCTGTGGTCTCTCGAAAAGCCACAAAAACGAAGAAATCAGGAAACTTGAGGAAAAGAGTTTTCTAAAACACTGGGTGAACTCCACCGGACAACGCCAGGCAAAACAATTCCTCACTCTTTCAAAGAGTACCTCGAATAAGCTTCTCTCACTCAGTAGAGTAGACTTACGCATTTTGACTGGATACTTCACGGGTCACTGTAACCTAAGGTATCATCAAAATAAGTTAGGTCTTTCCGACACTGACGTATGCCGATTTTGTGAAATGGATAAAGAAAGTTCAGAGCATATACTCTGCAAGTGTCCTGCACTCGGTAGACATAGACTTCACCACCTCGGTGACACTGTTGTTAATCCACACAAATTGTGGAACAACAAACCCCAAGATATGTTAAGATTCATCAAAAGTCTAAACATATAGGGTTTCTATCAAATAGGGCTATGTACAATAGATCTTACTGGTCGCTGTGCTATCGGGCCCGTTATTATTATTATTATTATTATTATTATTGGTGTTATTTATGTTATGTACTTGCGTATGTGTGTTTGATGTAGGCATAACTGTTGCTGATTGGTCCAGCAGCTCGATCGTTGGATGCATTGCTGTTGATGTTGTTGTTGATGTGAAAACTGCTTGCGATGACATGATCGAAGCAGTTGTTGAATAAACTGTTGTTGTGTTTGATGCTGATGAAGCGGTTGATATAGCTGGAGTGCTTTGTGTTGTTACAGTTGCATTTGTTGCTACAATAGTTGCTGGTGTTGTGTACAGTGGAGTTTGTGGGGATAGACATTGGCTGCTCCATGGTAGTGGATTCGTGGTGCCTATGGTATCAATGCACAGAACGGGAGAACAAGAACTAGCTCTTCACTCTGGCGATTTGATGGTTAAGAATGACGCATCATTTTTTTTGTTAGGGCCAGGAGATACGATCGAAAAATACGCATTCCTGGTTGCCTTTTTAACGTTGTTGTTGTTGGGTTTTTGATGAGAGAAGCTCATCTTAGTGGTGATTTTTTTTTTATATATTATTTTTTTATTTGCTTAACGTGAAAGTGTTTGATTATTATGCGGACACAATTTATTGAGCGCAAAACGCGTCTACACTGTTCAAATGACAAATAAAGAATCTCCCCGATTCGTACTGTAAACACGCGATCGCTGAGTCGGTTTTTAACTTCAAATGGGCCAGTGTACGCTGCTTCTAGTGGTTTTTTTTACGTGATCGGATTGAAGGAACACATGTGTGCAAGTATATTTGTCTTTATGGACGAATTTTGTTTTTGTACCATGATGTGCTGCAGGTCTTGGGCGTACACTCTGTATATACTGTCGAAATGGCGTGATGAGTTGCTGTGGATCACATGTTGCGTCGCAGTCTTCGAAAAATTCACCGGGCAGTCTAAGTGTTGTGCCGTACAACATTTCAGCTGCCGATGCGTTGATGTCATGTTTGTTTGCTGTTCTCAGGCCTAGCATTACGGTGGGCAGTATTTTGAGCCAAGGGATGTTGCTGTTGTACATTAACGCTGATTTGAGTGTGCGATGCCAGCGCTCTATCATGCCATTTGAAGCTGGATGATATGGCGTCGTGTGAATCCGTTTCGCTCCAGACATTCGAGCTAACGAATTGAACAATTCACTTTCAAATTGAGTCCCTTGATCTGTAGTGATTGTCTTAGATGCACCAAATCGTGATATCCACGGAGTGTAAAATTGTGTAGCAACTGTACTGGCAGACATGTCTTTGATTGGTGCTATTTCTGGCCAGCGTGAAAATCTGTCAATCATCGTTAAACAATATTTGTAACCGTCGTATTTTGGTAGAACAATGATGTCGATGTGTACATGATCAAATCGTTTGTCTACGTTTTCAAACTGTTGTGGCGGCAAGTGATTATGTCGTTGGATTTTTGCACGTTGACAACGTTGACACGTTCGAACCCATTCAACAATGTCTTTATTGATTGAAGGCCAAACATATTTTTGTCGGATTAGCTTTGATGTAGAACGTACTCCTGATTGTGATAAGATATGTACTGCTTGGAAAATTCGTAGTCGCAGCGGTGCTGGTATGTATGGACGTAGTGTGGATGTGGAAGAATCGCAAAAAATCTGTATATCCGGAGCAAGTGTTATCTTTCGAAGTAGCAGTGAAGAATTTTTTTGTATTTGTGCTAGCTCTGTATCATCTTCTTGGTGTTCTTGAATCTCTTGCGGCGAAACTGTTATCGGCATTGTGATTTCGTTGACTCTTGATAGTGCATCTGCAGTTTCGTTATCGGTGCCAGAGACATGTATTATGCTTGTTTTAAATTCGGCGATGAAGCATAACTGACGTATTTGCCGTGGTGAAGCTTTGTCCAGTTTTTGGCGAAACGCAAATGTAATTGGCTTGTGATCAGTTCTAACTGTAAAGTTGCGACCATCCAGAATATGCCTGAAGTGCTTGATGGCCAGATATATAGCTAGTAGTTCGCGATCGTACGTGCTATATTTCTGCTATGCCGTCTTAAGCTTCATTGAGAAGAAACCAACCGGTTTCCATTGTTCCTCATGATACTGGTCAAGGTGAGCGCCAACAGCGATGGTTGCAGTGTCTGTAGTTAAACACAGCGATGCATTGGGCGATAAAAATGTTAGCTGAGTGGCTCTTATGATGTTTTCTTTGCAATTATTAAAGGCTTTTTCTAGCTCTGGTGTCCAAGCGATTTTTGTTCTGTCTTTCTTAATTGAGTGCTTGCATAAACCGTTTAGTGATGATTGTGCTTGAGCGGCGTTAGGTATACATTTACGAAAAGAGTTCATCATGCCAAGGAAACGACGTAATTCGAGAATTGTTTGCGGCTTTGGGAAACGAACAATTGCTTCGACTCTGTCATTTGGCGGTTTCATTCCATTAGGGGTAATGTGGTAACCAAGGAAACATAATTATTGGACGGCAAACTCGCATTTTGAAAGATTTATGGAGAGATTTGCGCTTTGTAACTTCTGTAGTATGACTTCAACGTGTTTCTCATGTTCTTCTTCGCTATCTGAAAATATAAGAATATCGTCTACGTACCAAAAGGTGTGTCTCGGAAGATCGAATCCATGTATCTCTGGAATGTTTGAGTCGCATTTCTAAGTCCAAAAGGCATGGCAACAAATTCAAACAATCCCAATGGTGTGCTCACAGCAGTTTTCTCGATGTCTTGTGGATGCATCGGTATATTGTAATAGTCCTTGTTAATGTCAATTTTACTGAAAATTCGTTTCGAATAAAGTTTTTCACTTATGTCATCCAGATGCGGTACTGGGTATCTATCAGGCTGAGTGTTTGCGTTCAACTTTCTGTAATCACCACATGCTCGCCAGCCACCAGTCTTCTTTTTTACAACATGAATGGGGCTCAAGCATGGGCTGTGAGAAGGACGTACAATGCCTCGCTGCAGTAAAGTTTCGAACTCTTCCTTAATTGCTTTCAATTTGTCGCCCGTGTAACGACGAGGACGATATGCGATTGGTTGACAATTTGTAATAATTCTGTGAATGGTGTCAGCTGTTCTTGATGTTTGTAAAACATTAGGTTTTGTGATGTCGACATATTTATTTATAATGTGGTAATATTTAAGTTGAGTATTTACGGTGGAGATGCTGCTGTGTCTTGCGTGTTGTAGACTACCCAAAGTTGACAATTTTGTAATTGGATCTACCAGCCTCTTTAACTTGAGATCTATCATAAGTCCGAATTGCGTCAAGAAATCAGCTCCCAATATCGGTGACTTCACATCAGCGACTACAAAATTCCAGTAGAAGGAGCGTCGAAGTCCAATGTCTACATGAAATCGTTTAAAACCATATGTGGCGATTCGGCTGTTGTTCGCTGCATATAATTGAAACTCGTCGGGTATTGTGTGTAGTTTTGCGTCTACTGATGTAAGTGGGATAACTGACACGACTGACCCTGTGTCAATCAAACAGTTGAGGTTGCTATTGCGATCGCGTATGTGTAGTCTTTCTTCCGTGATGCACTGATTTTCTGCGCTGCCGACAGCTGCATGGACGGACGGCAGCAATTTTAGTTTCCCGTATTTGCTGTGAGTGTGTTTGTGGCTGGAAACTCACAAGGCTGTTCGCATTTTCGCGCTGCGGTGCCAAACCTGATGTGATAACGGCAAACTTTATTAGCACTCCGTGATGAGCTGCGGTTGCATGCTCGTGAAGTGTGGTGTCGATCAGCAGAGTCAGTTTGATCTCGTACAACTAAATTTGTAGAAATCTCCGCTAATTTAATAACAATTTGGTTTATTGCCGTTTCCAATGCCGTGATTCTTGACTCGATGTTGTTTATTTTTAAAAGAGTGGGACTATGTGTGAGCGGCATGCTGGATGATGATGATGCGCTTTTCGTTCTGCTTGTAAATGACTGCCGGTTTTTTTTTTCAATTTATTATTGTTAAAATATATCTTTGTTTGTTACAAAGCACTGAGTTGTTGATTTTTTAATGTTCAGAGTCTCTATCGGGGTCACCATTTATAGGATTTTGCTATATTTTATTATAATTTTCTCAATTGGTAGGCACGCGTCTTTTTTTACAAGCATTCTTAGAATTATTATTTGTGTAAGTGTTAGTGTTCTTGATTTCTTATTTGTAGTGTTAGTCATTGTTTCAATGGGCGCATCAATGTTGTATAATTTTTAACAAAAAGTGCTGCCAGGTGCTCTATACCGAAAGGTGGTGGTTAAGGTTGCCACAGTATCTCGAGAAAAGCGCCACCTACCGGGTCCAACTGAAGCATAGACCATCTCGGTGACCCCATAAGTAAGACAACAAAATAGATCGAAATTGGTCTAGCCATTTAGTGAATAATAGTCACAAAATATTGTACATTCGAATTTTATATATAAAGAAGATATATACTTATAGATATAGAAGAAGATTATTTGTCGGGAGCAGAGGGTTTGAGGCTAATGTTCGATCGAACGTGCCTGGTCGAATGCAGCTTCAGACTCTGTTAGGACAAAGAAGAATGTCCAAAAATCAGTTGGTGACAAAACACAAACTTGAGCTCACGCGACGACGCGCAAGGTAATCTCGATCTAAGCAACAACAACAACAATAGTAGCAATAATTCTTTAAGTAAATCACACTTGTGTATACCTTTGTAATTTTTGTACAGTGGCTAACGGACAATTCAAAGTATGTAATATAAGAAGAAAAAAAATTGAAAATAAAGACGTAAAGTAAATAAAGTAAAGTAAAATACAAATCGAAGTGGCTTTCTTTACAAAACGGTGGATAAAAACTATTATCCTTCCTAAAAACATTTTGTGACCCCTACGTGATATTGTTCACAATTATAGTGAGTTATTGTTGTTGTTGTTCGGTACGCGTAAACTTAAAGTGCATAATAATAAAAGGAGAACTACTAATCACAAACAAAATGGCCCTTTAGTGAACTCAGTGTTTTCTTTAAGTTTAAAATCTTTGTGACTTCTAACTCTTGGGTAGCTATCGTGTCTACAATTTAATAAAGAACCCCGCGCAGAACACATAGTGCAACATTTAATTATTATTCTATAGTGCAATAACACTGTGTTACAAAAAAAAAAAAATTTGAAAAACTTCTTATCAGACCTAGTGGAGGTTATAGGTCATAAAAAACTAAAAAGAATGGCATATAAAAAATCTCTGATACACCCTCAAAATCTTGATTTAGAGCCCAAAAACCGTTTTTAAGAGGTTCCTGTACATATTACCTTATAACTTGGCTTTTTTATCGGATTTCATCGGATTCTTTGTATTTGGAAGCTGAAATGTAGCCCTTTACAACCATGTATCATGTATTTTGTTATCATTCAAATTCATGAAGATACAGACCAAAAACTTTCCAAAATTTTGATTTTTCCATCGATTTTGCAACTTTAAGTCTAATTTGTGCCCCTTATCTTATCTAAATTATATTTTTTCTCAACGTACATCGAAAGTTTAGTCATTTTAGCTTTAAATGAACCCTGTTTGAATAGAATCGGTTAAAAATTACTTGATTTATTGTACTTTTTGTAATTGCATATGACAGTTTTCTTTCCTTTTTTATTCTTATTCTAGCTATCTCCCTCTAGCTATCTCCCTCTATCTGCAACAATTAAGAATTTGAAATCCGATAAAAAATGGCCAAGTTATAAGGTAATATGTACAGGAACCTCTTAAAAACGGTTTTTGGGCTCTAAATCAAGATTTTGAGGGTGTATCTATAACCTCCACTAGGTCTGATCAGAAGTTTTTTTTCGCTGTGACACAGTGTAATTATTGAATCTTTGGTTTCGTGTCTTGTGCATATCGTTGCCAAGGCAAGCTTCACACATAAACATAGGTACCGTTTCTATCGTGAAGCGTCTATGTACATTAGGGTTGCGCTTATTTGTATGAAGGTAAAAAAAAGTGTTGTAACTATGGGTCTCAGGGTTTTAAAATGTTCCTTTTGGTATAAAACAATGAAGTGTATAGTTTTAGCCTGATCGAATAATATTTAGAGGTGGCGACTTGTGCTTATACTTTTATTTATGTAACTTGGATCCCAGAATTTGAGCATAGTCATGGCCAACTAAAAAAATGTTGTTGCTTAAACGTAAATTGGCCATATTCGTGACACTTAAAACGCGTTTCAATTGCAATAAGAAACAATGTGAAATAAAATTGCCGTAGGAGCGACTATTACACCTTGCACTTAATAATGAAACAGACTAGCTTTACACAGAACAACAATTAACATGTGCGCGGTAAAAAGTAAAAGATTGTAATAAATTCGACACTGATTATTTAATAACAAATATAGTGCTTATAAATCTTTTAAATAACAAGAAATGAGAAGTTCTAAGATTTGAATTGTATGGTACGTAAGTGGAAGATTTAGAATTTCATCTCAAGTCGCCACCTCTAAAGATAGTCAGATCAAGCTGAAATTTTACATTTTTTCCTTTTAAACCAAAACAAACATTTTTGGACCCTGAGACCTTTGGCAACGTCACTTTTATAAATAAGCGCAACCCTAATGTACATGCAAACGTGTTGCAATACATTATTATTATTATTTGGGACATATTCATAATTTAAACAAATTATAAAAGTAGTCATTCACATAAGTTATTAACAAAGGATCTCAAATGCTCTCTGTTTCGCGCCATTGTTCGTAACTCGATGATAGATTTCCCGGTCTCCCGGTTGAGCGTCCTGCGCCAGGTCATTATCTGGATCGATTACCTTGTGGGTTCCATTCCAAAACTGCATGCGGTATCTCATCATATTCATTACGCAGCGTGTGACCCAACCAACCGTATTTGCGCTTGCGGATTTCAATCTCGATTTGTTCGCAAAGTTCCCAAAGGCGCACATTACTAATGGTTCGGGGCCACCATGCACGTAATACGCTTCTGAGACATCTATTAACAAATGTTTGGAGCTTCTTGACAATGATACTGGTAATGAGCCATGTCTCACAACCGTATAACAAAACCGACTTTATGCATGCATTGAAGACTCGTATTTTGGTTTTTCGCCGGATATTCGGTTCTCGCCAGAATTTATTTATTGTTTCCAAAGGCAGCTCTGGCTTTACGAATTCTGCAGTCGAAATCGTCCAGTGCTCCTCCGGATGATGTAATTTGGCTTCCAATATACTCGAATTTGTCAACGTTTTCAATGTGCAAGTTGTTGATACTAAAAGCGCTTGTATTAGTAGAGTTTATCCGAAAACTTTTCGTTTTTGCGCAGTTGATTTTAAGACCTTCTGTGGCGAGTCTATCTAACTGGGTTTGAAGGTCCGAATGACGGGAAGAAAATAGTACAACATCATCCGCATATTCTAGTTCTCCTAGATTACGGTTACATTTCCAGTTGATTTTAACACTATTCAATTCAGCTGCTTCAAACGTAGAACGTTGTTGAGTGGCTCGGAAATGCGGCTTAGTATGATCTGGTTGAGGACTTTCATGATGGTTGGCAGGAGAGATATACCCCTCCAGTTAGAGCATATTTGTCCAGTTAGAGCATATTTCTTCGGAATCTTGATTATTACCGATTCCTGTCAAGATTTAGGTACATTTTTAGAGGTCCAAGATCGGAGTTAGCTTTTGTGCCAACATGTGAGCATTCGCTTGGAAGCATTCAACGACGATTTTGTCTGCTCCGGAAGCTTTTCCTTTTTTTCAGGGTGTTAATCGCAGTTTCAATTTCCTCTGGTGTGGGAGGGCTAGTTTTTATTTGCCTGTTTACAATATGTCTTCTTCGGATCGGGAGATTCTCATTGGAGCTATTGTTGGAATTTAATGTTGCTTCGAAGTATCTCTTCCAAACTTCCAAGTGTTCATTCTGAGCAGTGACCACATTGCCACTTTCGTCTGCTATAGGGCAAGTCGTTGCAACGTGCATCCAACCTCCAATAGTATTTACCAGACTTTGGAGATTTCTCATATCCCCTTTTTCAGCCGCTATCTGCACATTCTTCGCCATATCATCATAGTAAGCTTTCTTGTCTATTTTGATTTGTTTCCTTATGAGCCTTTTCATTACAGTATCATCAATAGCCAACTCTTCTCTACGTTGCGGATTATTTTCAGCTAATTGCCTAGATTTTACGTTAATCCTTTCTAGTATACGCTTCCAGCTCTCATCCGTCATCCATTCTTTTTTCGACCTCTTTTTCTTTCCGAGCACTGTACCACATATGTTTTGCAATGCTTCGCTAAGATGTTCCCAAGCCTTCTCTGGGTCGTTTTCTGCGACTTTTAAATGTTAGATACGAATTCGTCTTTCGTATTCCGGTTGTTTAGATTTTCAGTATCAAATTAATGCATGGTACGCGTAGAGTTTTCACTTTTATTGTACATATGAGAGTCTAAGATGTATTTCAGCACAGATGAGAAAGTTGTCTCTATTGATTTCAGCGCTTCTCTTATTACGAACGTCACACAGCATATTGCAAGCGAAACGAGACATACAGATGTGATCTATTTGCGTGACAAAATCTCCTCCTGGCGACCTCCATGTTACCTTATGATTTCTTTTATGGGGAAGCATTGATCCCCCTATTTTAAGGTCGTAGTTGGTGCAAAGTTCGATCAACATTTCAACGTTTCAACGATCGTCTGAAGCGTGTTTTCCCTTTATTGTTTCGAAACCTTCATTGTTTGAGCCGACTTGATCGTTAAAGTCCCCCATAAGTATAATAAATACAGCGTTTAGTAGGCTGTAGAAATTTTCTTTGTCAGTGAGCTCACTGTGTTCAGTCGGTGCATAGGCTTGAATAATGGATATGTTTCTTCGCTTGGATCTAAACCGGGAACTTTTAACACGCTCAGACTAAGCCTTCCAGGACGTCAAAGCCCTGTGTACCTTTTTGCTCAGATATAAGCCCACACCACGTATATGCGGATCATTCGCGTTAGGCATGCCCGAATACAGAAAAAGGTCACATTTGTTATTGATTATTTCGCCAGTACCATTCCATCTGGCTTCACTTACGCCCAAAATGTCCATATTAAGTCTACCGCATTCGGCAGACATAATTGCGAATTTCACTGCTTGATAAAGCGTCCTTACATTCCATTGTCCTACTCTTAACCTTTTTCATTTGCCATAAGTCGTCAACGTTGAAGAATTGTTATCCGATGCTAATCTTCTTGTGAATACACGAATCAATAAAATTCGGGCGCAGTTGATTGACTGGACCAAGGCGCCCTAGTCTGGCGGCAGGTTTGCTACCTTCACAGCCGTGTATACTACGATTAGGCTTCCAGACTTGCCTAAACCGTGAGGCGAGCATCTAGGATTTCCCCTAGAATGCTGATGTTGTGCAGTGTGCTCGGTCGCCATTTCCTCATTTGTGAAAAACAGAGGGCACCACGAGAAGGTTGAGGATGACATTTGTACAGAGAGGCTATTAGAGACGCATCATGCACCTTACCCTCCAAGCAATACATAAGAGCAGTTATTATTTCGGTACGCGCTGTGCAGTTTTTTCGATTTAGCGGTTTCTTTTACATACTTTATAAGCTTTTATACAATAGCATATACAGAATATCAGTGGAAAATCCGTTATATACATAGTCGTTATGTGGTATTTCGGCTTTACTGATTTTCAAAATACATTACATTTTGTATACTTGTACATTGCGGGTCATATTTTTATAAAAATGGAGCAATCCGTGCAAGAACAATTCCATCGGTGCCAAGTGAACTTGACTTCCGGAAAGGTCAAGGCTACTTCGATTGAGCGGGAATTACGCGCTATGAACAATTTTTTATCGCCGGTCGTATTATCTAACTTAAGTGAAACGGATGTGTCGGTACGTTTAGATGGATTGGAATCAATAAATTCAAGATTTGACTCGGCACAGTCAGAACTTGAAAGGCTAGACTTTAACGAATTTGAAAGTGATGCGCGAACCACTTTCTCATATCTTTATTATGAGTTTAAAGCGAATCTAACTCATGAGCTTAACATTCATCAAAAGGGCACATCTGTTCATTCTACGGGACTGCGGCAATTTATGAATGATCCAAACATATCAACGTTTGGGCAAACACGTACTTTTCGTTTGCCTGAATTGCAGTTACCGAGAATTTCTGGCGATTATACTCATTGGCCTGATTTTTACGCAATGTTTAACACCATCGTTGGTAAAAATCAAGACATGTGTAAAGTGGAGAAGTTCCAGCACTTGCAGTCTTGCTTGGATGGTGTCGCTTTGGATGCAATACGCTCTCTTGAGCCAACGGAATCAAATTACGATAAGGCGTTAGATATTTTGTTGAATCATTTTAATAATAAATTGTTAAATTTTCAGGCACACATTCGATCTATTTTTGGTATACCTAATGTGGAGAAAGGTGAATTAAGCGACAAGATTAATGCACACTTAAGAACATTAAGCACAATGTCAACAACGGCGGAGCTGACAGACGGGCTGTTAAAAATTAGATCGAGTTACTATGGAGAAATGGGAAGAGTCTCTGCAAATAAACAAGCTGCCAAAGTGGACGGACTTGTCATCGTTTCTTGAAATGCGATGTCGGATGATGGAAAATGTAGTAAATGCTATTGTAAAACAAACACCTACCCATCAGGTGGGAAAAAATGCATTCAAAAATACTTTTGTCACCCCATCTTATCATTCATATTTATTATGCAACGGTAACGATCATTACATATCAAAATGTCCACAATTTTTAAGTTTGTCGATCAACTCACGTTAGAAGGAAGTTAAGAGGCTGCATCTTTGCTTAAATTGTCTTCGCAAAGGACATGGTCTGCAACAGTGCAGATCAGGACATTATAAGCATTGCCATGCCAAGCATCACTCTTTGCTTCATTCAGGAGCAAATTCATCTACTCATGGTACGCAGTCTGTAATAGATACACATGCTCAACCACCTTCTTCACTTGTTTCAGCAAATATGCCCAATCTCCACCTACTGATTCCGAAACCAAAATAGCCGACTACGTCTTGCTTGCTACGGCTATAATATACAGGCCGTTCCGGGTTATTTGTGCCCTGTCGCTATTCATTTATATTTAACAATATTTTCATTTTTACATACACATATATAAAAATGAATCCCTAAAACTGTTGTAAGCACCAAACTCAAGAACGGCTGTACCGATTTTATGGAAATTTTTTTTTTTGTTGTACTAAAAATAAAAAAAAAAAATGCTGCCTATAAGACACTAATAGAGCAATTTGGGTCGAAGAACTCAAAATGCTACAAACCAACCTAATTTTCGGTCCAATCAGACTGTGCAACAACATGAAACGAAACGATCTGCTTTCAGTTACGATGTTTCAATTAATTACAGTGCCAGAGCCATTGCACCCATTGTTTTCAGGAACAGGAACGGATTCCAAACATTTTCTTATTAATATACAAAAATTCAATTACTGCTTCCAAATGACTTCATTTGGGGCAACATGTGTAGTGCGGGACAACTTTATGACTTCTTTCCAGGTAACATACAACAAACAGAGTTATCCCCTTATTATTTTGTTTGTAACAAATTTTTCATTAATACAAGGCCAAAAATATCACCAAACAGGTTCACTGTTACCGGTGTCAAATAACGACTACCAATTCCTTCAAATTTATTTCGTCGGCAATTCAACACAGGAAGTTGGCCTTCGTTGTGCACATAACAATTCAGTGAAGAGGTCTATTGTTGAAGAATTACAAACTTTATTCCATGAACACAACAACATGAAAGACGTTTTAATATACCAACAATTGATGAAGTTGCTATTGTTACAGTATGAGAAAATTTTAAATCCCGTGATGTTGTGTTACATCGCCAAAAAAAATCGGCTACAGTGTGTGAGTGAAACACACCGCTCATATGTCTATTTATTTCATTTCTCAATCAAGATGATAAATCCCGTTACAGGTAACTAAAAATGTGGTTTCCCAATAGAGATTTTGTAGCTGCTACTGTGGTATATGTATTGTATGCAAGATCAATCACTGTCATTAAAATATTACAGGTACCGAAACCAACAAAAAATAAACAGTTCAATGAACTATTATTCATACCGTCTGATGGTTCGTGAAAATGAATATAATTATATCTTGAAATATCGAGGATTATTTCATCAATATGCTGTCGATATGTATGTAAAAATTGAACCAGAACGATTGACATTCATCAGGTTAAACCAAATCAAACTGCTTTCTGAACAGTATATTCATCTTCGAGATGCGATTAATAATGATAGAAATGTAGAGAATGTCGGCCGGACGACAATTCTTCCAGCAACATATGTTAAATGTCCTCGACATATGTATGAATATGCCCAAGATGCCATATCGTATGTTTGTCATTATGGCACAGCAGATTTATTTATCAAATACACGTGCAATCCGCACTGGATAGAAATAAAACATGAGCTATTTCCCGTCCCATTGATCGCCATGACATTACGGAAAGAGTCTTCAAACAAAAATTGAAATCATTTATTTTTGGTAGGTTGAAAAGATAAGACCAAATGAAATTGATGTACAAGCATGGTACATCGTCCTTATCCCAGTGGAACTTTTAATCAAAATTCACCATGTATGGTGGATGGTAAATGTTCGAAGCGTTATCCTCGGCCATTACTAGAAGAAACAATTCCTATCATTTCCATAGTTATCCGCTGTATCGTCGCCGATCGACAGCAAAGTAAATCATTAATACATTGAAATTGATAATCGTTGGATTGCTCCATATTCACCGATCCTATTAAAGACATTCAAGGCGCACATGAAAGTCGAACTTTGCCATTCCATCAAATCTATCAAATAAATTTGTAAATATGTAACCAAAGGAAGTGACATGGCTGTGATTGAAGTTGGTCCAGAAAATTTCAATGACGAAGTTACCCAATACCAAATCGGCAAGTATATTAGCAGTAATAAAGCAATTTGGCACATTATTTCTTTCCGCATTCCTGAAAGACACTCCACAGTTGTTCACTTAGCCATACACTTGGAAAATGGTGAAATGTTTTATTTCGCGCCACAGAACGCATTACAACGAGCTGTTCAACCACAGTTAACAACGTTGACAAGTTTTTTCGAAATACGTCAGAATGATGATTTCGCCCGAACACTGCTTACTCCGAAGTCCTGAAATTTTATGCTCAAAGAAATTTCAACGACGGAAACAAGGAACTTATGTTCCAGGTTACCAAAATAGATATTCCACCGATGCAATAGAATTTATTCAGTTTATCCAAGCAACGATGAGTACTTTTATTTGCGATTGATGTCGGTGACCAACATCATTCCAACCGATTTTGATGAAATTTTGAGGGAATCTTTAGCATAGTCTTGAGATTGTTTCAGTTAAGTTTGGTGCGAATCGGACTAGCTGTTGTATATACACATCAATCAAGTCGCCTTTGTCAAATATAGCAGGAAATTATGCCAATATTAATATTTGAATCATCTAATTTCTCAAAACTAAAAAGAGAACAGAAGTGTAGCAAAGCACGCCGGGCACGCTAGTTCATAATGAATTTTAAATTTTTGTGAAAAAAGAAAAAAATCATTTGCGATTTTTAAATTTGAGTAAAAACCAGAAAGAAGGCTATCATTGGCTATGCCAAAGATGTAATACTCTTCACGTTCCTCCGAGTTGCAACCAACCTTCATTTCTAAGCATCACATCAGTTTGAGTGGCAATTTTATTGTACTTTTATTCTTTATAAGTTTCTCATTTAATTTGGGTTTGTATGAGAGGTACCCCTCCTGGTAACCCTAGGATCATGAAATTTACATCGTTGATGAATATGGATCAGAAACCTATATTGACCCAATTTCAGTTCGATATGTTAAAAAACACAAAACTTTTTCTAATAAGAACATGCATTTAAAGGGGGGTTTGTATGGGAGGTGTCCCCCAGTGGACTGATTCGGCTGATTCCGACAAATAAACTGCATATGGTAAAAAGAAATCTATGTGCAAAATTTCAGCTCTCTAGCTCAAAAACTGAGGGACTAGTTTTGATACAGACGGACTGACGGACTTGGCGAAATCAACTCGTCTCATCGAGCTGATCAGAAATATATATTCTTTATGTGGTCTGCGATGTCTCCTTCTGTGTGTTACAAACTTCATGACAAATTTATATTACTATTCACTCCCGTGAAGAGTATAACAATATTATTTTTTTTTTTTTATTACTTTTTTCTTTATTTATTGGATCTTCTCATTCTTTAGAGACTAACAAAAAGTAATAGAATCTTGACCTAATTTGTTGTTTATTACTTGTACTTCAACTCCAGTTGGAGGGAATGAATGTACTAAGGGCCCTTATAATTGAAGTTGGGCTGGTAGGTCATTTCTCCTAAGTCGTGTCTGTGACCTTAGTCGAGTGAGTGCTTTTGCTAATGGATTCCAGTGCGTGTTTAGTTTCTCAGCATAAGTAAGTATTATTTTTGCTATTTCATTTTTTACTGTTGGTATATTAAGATTTATATGTAATCGGTCATTTTTAAAAAACCAAGGGGCTCCAGTTATAGTTCTTAATATTTTTGATTGCGCTCTTGAATAACGTCCAGATTAGAGGCGCTTGCCATAGGTCCAGATTGGCTTTATGATGCTGTTATAAAGGAGAACTTTATACTCAATCAACTCGATCGTGAGTTGATAAGCCAGTGAAAGCTGTTGGCTTTCAGTTTCATTTGAGTTCTCTTGGCTTCAATGTGTTTTCGCCAAGTAAGTCTTCTGTCAAGATGGACTCCGAGGTACACAACGTTATCTACTTGTGGAATCAAAGTATTGTTTAGAGTTAGCGGAAGGCAAGTGCTTCTGTTGAGTGTGAAGGTAATGTGTTTGCTTTTTTGCTCATTGACTTTTATGCGCCAGTTGGCTAACCACTCTTCGACTTGTGACAAACTGATGTTGCATGCATCGTACAACGAGATCTACTTAATATTGCGGTATCATCTTCAAAAGTGATTTGAGTGTCCGTTGGTATGTCGGATGTGTACAACACATATTGAAACGGCCCAAGAACGCTTCCTTGTGGAACTCCGGCTCTAATTTTGTAGTTTCGTGTTTATCAAACTTTATCAAATGCCTGGTCAACATCGAGAAAAATAGCAAAGCAGTATTCGCAGTGTTCAAATGCTGTACGAATCTCAGAAGTTATGCGGTTTACTTGCTCGATGGTGCTGTGCCCTTTGCGAAATCCAAATTGATGAGAGGGTATAATGTCTAGTACGTGTCTATTGATTTTTTCAAGCAGTGATTTTTCAAAGAGTTTAGATAGACACGGCAGCAAGCTTATTGGTCTGTAAGATGAAGCTTGCGACTTGTCCTTACCTGGTTTGGGGATCATTATTATGATCGATTTCTTCGATGGGAATCCCAATGCGGGTGTTTTGCATTATAGTCACCAGCGGCAAGGAAGCGATCTCCTAGGGAGTTGAATAGCTGCATGAATTGCGCCTCTGTTATAGCAAAACGTGGTGGACAATAAACTGCCGACAGTGCAATATCTCCTCGTTTTGATTGCAGACGTATTGATGTAGCTTGCATATGTTTTTCCGCAATTCCTACCAACGGGTAGTGCTAAATACGGTTTTTGATCAGAACACCAGTTCCACCGTGCGCTTTTCCATCCGGGTGATTCGTGGTATAGAATACCCTGGTACTTGAAAATTATTTTTATCCGTAAGATGGGTTTCATTAAGGAGCATAATATCAATATTCCTGTCCTTTAGAAATTTCAAAACTTCTAATTTATGTCGAGTGATTCCATTTGAATTCCAGAGACAAATGTTCAACAAACCCATTGATAGTCTATTTTGATCGTTGCTCAGTGAGCATTTGAACCAGTTTGTTTTGATTCTGCATTAATTCTTGCATTGTACTCTGAATAAATGTCATGAAGTTCATTATGCTTTGCTGCATTGACATTATCATTGCTTCGATGTTTTTTGTCGAACCTTGAGTGTTTTCGGGCGCATTATTTTGTTGATGTTGCTCACCTGTGGGAGCTGAGCTAATATACCATCACGTGAGGGGAGAGTATCTTTCCCAATCACGGGTCCAGTTTTCAAGGCATTAGCAAAGGATACCCCGGGGACAGCATTGCCGTACGGTTATGCTTGGGTGGTATGCACAATATTATTACTAGGTCGAGGACTATTTTATCTTTGTTACAAGTGGTGAAATTGTGCAGTTCACCGCAGGCGACACATACTGAATGTAACGTGCAGTACGCTCTTGTGTGGCCAAACTCCTGGCAGTTAGTACATTGCACAGGAGTGTTACGCTTGTGCGGCTCCTCCACAGTAATTCTACGATGTAACAAGTACTGTAGATTGTAAATAGAATGAACTGCAGTTTTCTTCAGTGACATGCTTTCTTGCTCAAGTTCAACTTTAAACATGGGCTGCGGTACTTTTTGCCTGTTGATGATGTTTATAACCACTTTTGGTTATAATTTTTTTTTCAGCAGCGCACTCTTTATTTCGTTGGTATCTACATTAGCTTCGATGCCTTTGATGACAACTTGCAGGCCCTTCGAACTTTTCAATTGGTAAGTATAATGATTTGTTTTTGACTCAATTAGATAGTTAGATATTTTCAAAAAATTCTCTTCGTTGTAGATCTGCAGTTTAGTTTCTGCTATATTTCCCTTTTTAAGAGGTATTATGTGAAAACTGTCATTGCCGATGAGTTGAGTGATCTTTCGTACGAGAGCACTCGGGCTTTGCTCTCGTATGTATATTGGAGGCGGTTTTAACTTTTTGACTTTCAGTGTGCCTTGCTCAGAATTTATGGTAGGGATATCTGAGTTTCCACTTAGCAAATGGAACTTATTTGTACTGAGTGTATTCTCTGCTTTGCTTGTTTCATTGACGCGGTTTATTTTAGCTTTGTTCCCAGCCTTTGCATTTTGCGGGCTGAGCTTACGCTTTATTTGGACATATCGATCGATCCCAATTTGCACTACCGGTTTGATTTTTGGAGTTTCCTCGATCTGTCGCTGACCACTTTTTAATGCATTTGCCTCAGAATTTGGCAGAGTTTCGATAGGAGTATCATTTGAAGCTAGGTTAGACGATATGCTGAAGGGGTGAGAGATCGCAGTTCTTCATATTCGTACTTGCCATAGTACGTAATGAAAAGCTTGCGGTACTCGTTTTAGCGGAGTTAGTAGTTGATGTTGTAGTTGTGCTTGTTTGTGTTGTTTTTGTTATCGGGCTTTTTTGATTCGGAGTTGAGCATTGTTGGCTCCATGAAAGCATTACATTAGAGTTTAAGTTTCCCAATTGAGATTGGCTGCGTGTTGCTGGTGGAGTTCTTTGAATACTCATATTTAATTTTAAATTAATTTTCTTAATTTAGAATCGCTTTGCCGTCAATTAACATTGACGTCAATATTTGAATATTATAATTTTAAAAAATCCGTTGAAATATAATATGGAAATATATTCTGGTCACCTTGATCCAACTGAATCACCCTGTGATGATCATATGGGCGACAGGAACAGCTTATGTGTACTCGGAAAGAAAGACAATGGAAACACCAAATGAATTGAGTGTTTTTTGTTTTTATTAAAGTTTTTTTTTTAACTTAAACTTGCCTGCGTAATAAGCCGCAATATGGCATACTAGCCTGGGATATTCCCATTGCAACCGATTGCAGGTGAGTACTTTGGCTTTTCACTAATTTGTTTTTTCTTCTAGGAGCACAGAAATTCTCTCATACATATCGGCACATATACCATAACTGATGATTAGTATAATAATATAAATCAAAAATAATTGTGGCAATATAGGTAATAAATATTTAACAAGCTTAAGAATAAGAATGTCAATAATTCTAATACTGTAAACAACCAACAATTCTCAAAATGTAGCAATTGTAATGAACAATATTCGCAAGAAAAGAAAAAATAATAAAGAGTCAGTGTTTGCATAGCATTGAGACAGAAACGAACCAATCGCTATATACATAATAAAAACATAAACACGATACTACAAATCAGAAGTGGGATAATCGCGCCTGAAACCAAAACATTTTTTTTAAATTCGATTATCTAATCCTTTTATTGTTCTGTTTTGGCAACGAAATTAGGACGTGTTTCGCACACACATCTTAAAGTAAAATAAATAAAAGTACTGTGACTCACCCATATAAGCACACTATTGAAGTGAAACTACTGCACATAATGTTAGTACTCAAGTTTTAGTTTTTAGTTTCAAAATAATTACTAGAGTTGAGTTCTATAATATTATTTATTTACATATTTCATTATAGCATATTGTTACAAATTCCTAATTTGTCTAACAGTTTAAAAATTATTAAAATTAGAAACCTGCTGTCAGTTGGCGAGCGGCTACCAATTGGTGTGGTGTGAAGGTGATGCAGCGTGTGCAGCGATCTGGCGGAGGCAAGTGGCGACGTGGTTATCCAACGAAGACAGGAGGCGACGTGATGATCCAACGGCGACTTGCAACTCGACGCGATGATCCAGCAGCAACAGGCAATACAAAACAAAAACAATTACTTCACGTAACAATAAAGGACTATAACGTACCACAAAAACACATCAATATATCACAGCCAGAACCCAATATGGTTGCTTTTTTTTAGTTTTTCCTCCGAAATCCAATCCAATATGGAGTTTTTCTTCTCTGTCTGTCCAGTTAATTCAAATCTTAATCATATCAATGACTTATTCCTTTTTGTTGTTTTTCCTCTTCTTCTCTCCTCATTCAGCTGATCTACACCAGGGCTACCTGCATTTATTGAAGTGCTGCCAAGGTGTCCTGGAAATGATTGATAGTTATCGATCATTTTTGTAACATTGCCCCCTCCTCAGAATCGTGGCTCCTGACCGAGATCATATTCCGATCCCCGATGTATTTGGCCAGACGATTAACATGTACCACCTTCGTACTCCGTTTACTCGGAAGACGTATTTCGTACACCAGATATGAAAGCTGACGAATAACCAGGACTGGTCCAATCCAATCAGACTGTAGTTTTGGGCATCTACCAACTCGCCTTGTAGGAGAATAAAACCATGCTTCTTCCCCGGTGACAAAATGCAATGGATGTGCACGCAAGTCATACCTTTCTTTGGTGTTGATCGCCGTTTTACGTAGATGATCCCTCGCCAAATCGTGCACAGTATTTAAACGTTTTTGAAGACTCCCTACGTAATCAGGATAAGTTGTTGCATTTCCGGGCGGCGGTCCATACAACAACTCACATGGCAGTCTTAACTCTCGACCCATCAAAAGCATCGCTGGTGTGAAACCTGTCGCCTCATGAACAGTTGAACGATAAGCCCACAAAGCCAAAGCTGGTCCCAGTCACCTTGATTTCTTTCCACGAATTTTGCAAGGTAGTCCAATAAAGTCCTGTTAAAGTGTTCAACCATCCCATCAGACTGAGGATGTAATGGCGTCGTTCTTGTCTTTTCCACATCCAATTTACGAAGACAGGCTTGAAATACTTCAGATTCAAAATTACGACCCTGATCTGAATGTGGCACGAATGGCACTCCAAATCGGCAAAATACCTGCTGAATCAACGCTTCAGCAACCACCTCGGTCGTCTGGTTGGGCAACGCTATATACTCAGGCCATTTCGAGAAATAGTCCATTATGACCAAAACATACCGATTTCCAAGTGAAGTCTTTGGTAGTGGGCCCAATATGTCCACTGCAATGCGTTCGAATGGTGCCCCCACGCTGCTAGGAGACAATCGACCAATTGTTCGTTTAGCAGGCCCCTTCTGAGCGTTGCAATTCACACATCGAGCACACCATAATGTAATATCTGCACGTTGACCAATCCAGAAGTAGCGTTGCCTTGCTTTGTCGAATGTTCTGCGGCAACCGAGATGACCTCCAGCTGGGGCATCATGTACATAAGCAATTATTTCTGATATCATTAACCGGGGAATTACTGCTATCTGCTCACTACCGTTACGCGTCACCATCAACACACCACCTTTTAATTTGAGCTGCTCAAACATACTCCAATATGCCTTAATTTCTTCGTTTTCACCCCATATTGTAGCTTTTGGGGGTCTGTCACCATTTTCTAACCAACTTCGCACGACTGAAAGAGTAGGATCCAATTTTTGTTTCTCTGTCCAGTCACACAGAAGAGCACGAATAAACAGCACACTGTGTCCATCCTTTACCTCAGCCCGTTCACAACTCTTACATGCTCCACAGGGTCTGCAAGAAAGAGCATCAGCATTCCCATGCTTAATACCACTGCGATGTTGAATCTGCATCTGATACTGCTGCAACCTTTCAATCCAACGCGCCACTTGACCTTCCGGTTCCCGGAAATTGAAAAGCCAACGAAGTGATGCATGGTCTGTCCTCAATAAGAATTCTCTGCCAAACAGGTAGTGATGAAACCGCTTTGTTGCCGAAACTACTGCTAACAATTCTCTACGAGTCACACAATAATTACGTTCAGCCTTTTGAAAAGTTTTACTGAAGTATTCTATCACGCACTCTACACCATTTTTAAGCTGACTGAGTACGGCACCTGCACTACAATCAGAGGCATCAGTATCCACTCTCGTAAGGAAATGCCAATATTGGTGTTGTTGTTAATCGTTCTTTCAAAACTGCAAAAGTCTTATTCGCAGAATCACTCCAAATAAACTCGCGACGTTGCTCTGTAAGACTGTTTAGTGGCTGTGCAATCTTGGCAAAATCAACAATGAACTTCCGATAGTACGAACATAAGCCCATAAAAGCACGAATTTCTGATTTGTTATTTGGTGTTGGCCATTCTCGAACTTTTTGAATTTTTTCAGTACACACTTCCAAACCTTTACGACCGACTATGAGTCCCAAGAAATTCACGCGAGGCTTAAAAAAATGACACTTCTTCAAGCTAAGTTTTAAACCAGCTGCTTCCAATAGTGAAAACACCTCATCTAGATGGGTAACATGATCTTCTTCTGTCTTTGAATGTAGAATTATGTCATCGAGATAAACCAATGCTGATCGCCAAGACAAATTTGCAATTAGTCCATCCATCAAACGTTCAAACGTAGCTGGGGAATTACAAAGTCCAAAAGGCATTACATTAAATTCATACAAGCCCATTTCGCAAGCAAATGCTGTTTTTGATCGTGATTCAACTTCCATCTCAACTTGCCAAAAACCACTTTGCAAGTCCATAGTAGAAAACCATTGAGATCCCGCCATGTCTGAAAGTAAGTTATCCATACGAGGAAGTGCATATGAGTCTTTTCGCGTTACGTCATTAAGACGGCGATAATCGACACAAAACCGCGTTGATCCATCTTTTTTCTTCACGAGCACAATTGGTGATGACCACGGGCTGTTAGACTACGCGCCGCGCTTGCATGTCTTTGATAAGCGATGCAACTTCTGGCCTCTTTGCAAGTGGTACTCGTCTTGGTGGTTGTCGTATTGGTGCAACTGTCCCAGTGTCGATGTGATGACATGCCAAATTAGTGCGACCTGTATCGTCGTCATCTTTTGCGAATATTTTAATATGTCGTTTAACCAAGTCACTGAATTTATTCCTTGTTCTTTCCGTCACTTCATCATTCAGATTTATAGCCAACGCCGGATTAATTTCATAAAAATTACTATCACTTTGCACGACTTCAGCTTCCTCCAACTTTCCAACAATGGTATTGGGTGCCAACTCATATTCTTTTTCTGCAAGGTTTAACAATCTAATTCCCAGCTTGGTATCGGCAGCATTAACAATAGTACGACCCAATATTACATCTTTAGGTAATTCTGATGCTAAAGATCGTTCCACCACAGTACAATTCATACTACCGCATAGCCTACCTGAACATAGACATCCGATCGAGCTGGTAATGATACCGTTGAAGTCAAGAACACCAGATTATGCCTTGCTTCATTAGGCAGATAAAGAGGCAAACTACCCCAATCAAATTTCAAACGCATTTCTTGCAGATCGACTAATGCTCCCACCTTCTTCAGGAAATCTAATCCCAGCAACGATGGTGTTGTACCATGTACCATCAAAAATTCATGTCTGACTGGTTTCCCTCCTATTTTAAGCTCCACACTAGATTTCTTTGTTACTGCAAAAGTTTCATTAGAAGGGCCTATCATGTAAAACAAGATGCGATGGTGCTTGCTCTCTATTTAATAATGAAACATCTGCACCAGTCCACGACCATCAGAGTTGGTTGCTTTTTAATAAAAACGTAGCAGTGAAGACTTCGTTCGCCACGTTGAGTTATGTGATACACTGGAACGTTATAGATCTTAAATTATTGAGGGCTAAATTTCCCGTCGTCGGTACTTGCCCTCTTAGGCCGACGCGAACGGGTCTCCCTGTGGCTGTTGAATTTCACCAAACTCCTGAGGATTTTCTGCATGCAACACAGTACGTCCTCGTGGCCTGCGTCTACGACGATTCGGGGCAGCTTGCTCTACATTGTAAATGTTACGTGAATTTTGTCTAGAGTGTGCCCTTGCCTCCAATCTGACAGCTACACTGAGAGCATCATCCAAACATTTTGGTCGACTAGCAACAACTAGATTTTGAATTGACGTTTCACGCAGGCCATCTACAAATTGTTGCGTCAATATGTCGTTATATGCCGGTAACATTGGACCTTGAAAAGCGCCTTGTGCTAAACGCTCCATCTCTACAGCGAAATCTTGCATTGACCCACGTGGTCCTTGTGAACGGTGACGAAACATGCCTGTTTATCCAACACGAATCTGTCCCGCATGAGGTTACGTACTTGCTCAAAAGTCGGTGGAGGAAAACGCGGAATTGTCCCATACAAACGCAAAACACGGCCACGAAGGTTTGCTGTAATGCCCATCAATTTTTCTGCTTGGGTCCAGTTATAAAAATTAGCCATGTCCTCCAGTTGGCGCTCATAATCCAACCATGATGAGCTACCGTCAAACGTAGACAACATTGACGGTGAAAAGTTTGATCTATTATTAAATGGGGGCTGATATCTTGCATCCATGTAACATGTTGATGCTACTGAAGGTAATGATGCAGTTACTGGGTTGCTTGGATTGCTGTTGAAAGTACTACGCGGATTATTTTGTTCCTCAAATGTCGATGTCTGTATAGTGCTGTCAGACATTCGCGCTTCTAAAGTCCGCTCTAATACTCCAAACAAATTATCTAACCGATCTTGTACACTCTTGGCAATAGTATCGGTTAGTTTCGATGTGGATGATCGTCGTGGCATGGTGAGGCTCTTTATGGATGCCTGTTCAAAATAATAAAATTATTTTATCCCCACACCTGATACCAATGTTACAAATTCCTAATTTGTCTAACAGTTTAAAAATTATTAAAATTAGAAACCTGCTGTCAGTTGGCGGGCGGCTTCCAATTGGTGTGGTGTGAAGGTGATGCAGCGTGTGCAGCGATCTGGCGGAGGCAAGTGACGACGTGGTTATCCAACGAAGACAGGAGGCGACGTGATGATCCAACGGCGACTTGCAACTCGACGCGATGATCCAGCAGCAACAGGCAATACAAAACAAAAACAATTACTTCACGTAACAATTAAGGACTAAAACGTACCACAAAAACACATATATCAATATATCACAGCCAGAACCCAATATGGTTGCTTTTTTTTAGTTTTTCCTCCGAAATCCAATCCAATATGGAGTTTTTCTTCTCTGTCTGTCCAGTTAAATCAAATCTTAATCATGTCAATGACTTCTTCCTTTTTGTTGTTTTTCCTCTTCTTCTCTCCTCATTCAGCTGATCTACACCAGGGCTACCTGCATTTATTGAAGTGCTGCCAAGGTGTCCTGGAAATGATCGATAGCTATCGATCATTTTTTTAACAATATTATAATTAATAATTTAAATAATTGGGTTAAATAACGTATTGATTTATATGGCATATAACAGCAAAGACTCAGCGACATGCTTGTAAATTAATATGCGAGATCGGCGTCGTGTAGGGCACACACACAAATGCAAAGAATAATATTGTATATGATTAAAGAGAAGAGCGAAAATGCAACTGTAGTAATTGCTGGTGTGTTGTTGTTGATAAGTTGTGCACAAAACCAAACAACAGCAGCGACCAGCTTTTCCCTTCACGATAAATGCAAATTAAGAAATAGAGCTCTGTTGTATGTAAACTCTCAACAACAACAACGACAACACATACGAAGAGAGAGAGAGAGAGAGAGAGAGAAAAGCAACTTCGGCTGGTGGTCGGTTCTTCGGTTACTTGTTCGTATGCTCTTCGTAAAAACACACACCAGTAAAACATTTTTTATCTCTCTCTTACTCATGCAAAACATTCATTCTCTACGGTGCAGACGAACAATATGCAATGTGTATTCCACATCAACGTCTCTCCCCCGCATCCACACATTTTATTAACATATCGTTTTTTTTTTGGAGTTACACCACGCTAAAGAAGTTTCACTTCAAAAAGAAACGTGTGAAACCCTAAAGGAATTTTCATGTACTCCAAACAAAAGAAGATGATAACGTTAAGAAGTGGTAAAGTTACCAAAGCTGAGGACTCAAACGATGTCGATGAGGCGGTGCTAAAGATGTGGGCCGACGACTACAGTCAAATAGCAGCAACGGTGGATGGCAGCGGAACTACAGAAACAATGGAAGCTGAAGTCAAAACAAAGCAACGATACGAGATAGAGGGCTGCATTGAGCGCAAAAAACGGCGTTTGAGTTACTTATGCCAAAAATGAATGTGTGAGTTTTGCAGCCAGATGTGAAAGAAACTCAAAAAGTAATAACCAAAACCAAATGGTCTGGCTATAGCTGTGCGGGCGCACTTATAGCGCGAAATTCTAATTAGTTGTGAAAAAACTCGTGCACTCAGTGTGCGAAAGAAGAAGACATGAAGAAATAATCAATGCGCTTGTAGACATAGTACCATAAATTATTGCAATGCACATTGGTCGAAATTACAATTTCTTTTGACATCAAGTCTTATAATAATGCTGAGAAGCCCTAAATTGGTAAATTTGTTATTAATGACAATAAAAATAAATATTCAAAATTTCAGATCAATTCGACCACGCCCACTCTTACCGCCTATATAAAGCGAAGATATGGCTAGGGATTCTAAATACCTTTTGGGAATTTTGCTTAGTGACTGGAATAAAATCATGTATTGCTCCTTTTCAAAACGTTCAGTGTATTTGTAAGTTGAGAAAAACATAGTACGCATAGAAAGGATCAAAACAATTTATTCATGTCAACATTTTACAAACTTTAAACTATTGAATTAATCCTCCTGGACATCTAACTCGACTGCAAATGACGTCGTTTGGTAATACATTTTTTGTTCTTTGAAGTATAGTTCTGTTAAGCTATTAATGCTATGTAAAACGTTCTATGGTATGTAAAAGCTTTAGTTTAAGTAAGCATAAGTAATTATCTTTTAGTTAAGTTTTTTAGTTTGCAAAGGAGATCCTGAAACACCATCACCACACCGTGTATGCTGGACACGGCAGGGAAACTTCCAGAAAAGATGCTAAAACCTCGCATCTCAGCGACAGAAGTGGTATAATTTTAAATGTCATAAAGCGCGCATAAAATCATTTGAAGCTCTTAGCAAATTTAAAGAACAAATAATGAAAGTGACAAGTCGTACTATTTAAGAGCCATTCAAGTCTATAGAAATGTGTGTGGGCAGGCCAAACTTGAATATCTTAAAAGGATGGAACAGAAGATAAACCATAAAAAAGACTCCTCAGATGGGTGGAGAGTTGCAAACGAAATAAGAGGGCAAACTTTTAAAACTGGAGAAAATTTATTGGCGGAAGAGTTTAAACATTTCTTTGCAACCCTTTTAAGTCCTATCCAAGAATTCTGTGAAATCCATTATTGCCAACGATATCAATCTCATGAAATCCTAGATAGTGCTATACAAATTTCCGATATTCATCAGGTTTTAAAAAAGTCAAAAATAACAAGGCCCCTGGAATGGATAGGATACCTTACGAATTTGTCAAAAATGCAACCAGCGAATTCTTAGAGGAGTTAACCAGAGCTTACAACGTTATACTTGAAACAGGAAAAGTGGACAATACATTTTTAAACACACTTCTGTTCCCGATATTTAAAAAAGGAGATCCAAATATGGTAAATAACTATAGAGGAATAGCTTTTATGAATACCATCGCAAAAGTGTTCATGGGTGTGCTAAATAAGCGAATCTACAAATGGGCATAACATCATTAACGAATTCCAAGCAAGCTTTAGAAGGGGATACTCAACGGTGGATAACATATACAACCTGTCAAGTCAGTTATGTTTGCTTGGCTGATCAAGAGATCTCACATAGACCAATAATGGTCCTTTGTGTTGCCAAGAAGAAGTATGGAAACTCTTTAAATACTGTTTTTTATGCACTTTTTTGCGAGCTTTAATAAATTGCTACTTTTCTGATCAGCGATACTTTCCAAGGAGAGGAAAGATACAGATCCGAGATAGCTAAAGCGTGATCTGTTGAGAGCTGGACATTGGCAAAGTAGGTATTCTAGAGTTCCCCTAACATTTACCTCGTTCCCCTAACATTTACCTACATGCATCACTCTGCACCAAGCCTAATTTGGCTGCGTGGGAAGGTGTTAAACAGTGTCCCGTGAGTATTCCGACTAATAACTTGCAATCCTCTCTTGGGAGAGCTAAGATGTAGTTGGTAGTCTTATTATTAACAGAGCGAAGCATGATTTTTGCGGTTCTGCAAGAGAGTGTTCCATCCCACATTCTCTTCGCCTCCTGAATCGTTGCTGCGTCTATTTCTGTTTTTAACGTGGGCAGAGAGGGACGTAAGTATGACGCACTTCCCTTAGCTTGGCTAGCGCCAGCTTTAGCTAGTGCGTCTGCTTCCTCGTTCCCTTCAATTCCTGTATGTCCCGGTACTCAAAAGATGGTGACTCGTCTGTCAAAACAGAGTTCGTCAATTTTGGTTCTACATTGTTGAACACAGTTCGATTTCATCATCACCGCCGCTATTGCCTTTATGGCTGCTTGGCTGTCGATGAATATGTCTATTTGGGAGCTTAGAGGAGTTAGCTCGGCTGCTAATTCTGCAGCTTTTGTAGCCGCATAAATCTCGGCCTGAAACACGCTACAGTAGTCTGGAAGCTTATATGATCGTTTAAGGTCAAGCTCTGAGCAGAATACTGTAGCTCCCAGTCCCTCTGCCATTTTAGATCCGTCTGTAAACAGGTTGTAAGTATGACCGCCAAACTGGAGTCCCCTTTGCCACCCATTATGTTCTATTACTACACTAGGCCTTCCATTGAAGTTGGCCTGGGGAATAACATAGTCCGAGCTATTGTTTAAACCTTCATGTATCTTACTGTGACCATAAGGCCTCTGTATCAACTGTCCTGTTACCTTTAGTCTTAGCGCAGACTTCTTTGCAGTGTTCTTCGCTGCCAAGCCTATAGGTTGAATGTCGAGTATTCTATCAAGTGCTGTTGTAGGGGTTATACAAACGCATTGCACCAGTTATACAAAGCCCTGCGATTCTCTGTACCTTCTCCAACTTTTTGACGTTTGTCTTCTTGTTGACACCTGTCCACCATACCAAGATACCATAGAGTAATATAGGTCTAACCACTGCCGTGTACATCCAATATGTTAGACGGGAAGTCTTTCCGAGCATTTTCCTGCAAGCATAAAAGGCATTGAGAGCTTTCCTTACCCTTTCTTCCACATTTAACTTCCACGTCAGTTTGTTATCCAATATGACTCCAAGATATTTTGTAGACATCTTTGATGCCAGTACAATGTTTCCTAATTTAGGAGGGAGCTATTGCAGAATCTTGTATTTTGTTGTGAAAAGTACTAAGTCCGTCTTGTCTGGATTCACATCCACTCCTACATCGCTTGCCCAGTCTTTAATTTCTTTAAGTGCCTCCCCGAGTACTTGACTCATTGAGCTAAGGCACCTGCCTGAGATGATTACGGCCAGGTCATCTGCATAGGCAGTTAACTTTGCACCTCCATCTCGCATTTTATTCATTACAAGTGTCCAAAGCAGCGGAGAGATTACGCCCCCTTGAGGCGTACCTCTGTTTGCCTTCCTTGCCAGACTCGTCGCACCCCATTCAGCCACCACTGTCCGGCAGTTCAGTAGACTGCCGATCCAGTGCCGTATGGATGGATGTGCGTCAATTGATTCAAGACCCTCTTACAGCGCTTCTGTCGAAACGTTGTTAAAGGCTCCTGATATGTCATGGAAGACACCTATGGCATACTTCCCGTACTGTATGGCTCTTTCTATCTGCATCACGACCTTATGAAGCACTGTCTCAGTGGACTTGCCTTTCGTATAGGCGTGTTGGTCCCTCTATATTAGGTACGGTGAAACCTTTTCCTTAATATACGAGTCCAATAGTCTTTCAAACGTCTTTAGTATGAATGAAGTGAAGCTTATTGGCCGATAGTCCTTTGGATACAAGTGGCTGCTCTTACCTGGCTTTGGTATGAATACAACCCTTGAGAGTCTCCAGTACTTCGGAACATAATTAAACCTCAGGCAATTCCTGAAGATTCCTTTAAGCCATGGTGTCAGTACAGCACAACCCTTTTGCAAGAGCGCAGGAAAGATGCCGTCTGGTCCCGGGGATTTAAAGGGTTCAAACGATTTTAAGGCCCATTCCAGTCTAACCGATGTAATTAAGCCTTCACATACCTCATTGATTACACCCCGTGTCGTTACAGTTGCGTCTGAAACCTCAGTACAGCCAGGAAAGTGGGCTTCTATAAGAGTTTCCAGCGTTTCCTTTCCGTCTTTGGTCCATTCGCCTGTGTCTTTGCGGATTAGTGAAGGGATTATAGGAGACTTGGCAAGTATTTTCCGAAGTCTCGACGCCTCAGAAGTCTTGTCCAAATTACCACAGAAGATCTGCCAGGATCTCCTCTTGGCTCTCCTTATCTCTTTTTTGTATAGCGATAGTAGTGTCTTATATTCTCTCCAGCACTCTTCACAATCAGCAAGTTTGGCTAGCTTAAAGAACTCTCTAAGTTCCTGTCTTTGCTTACCAACGACCTTATTCTACCATGGGGGCTTGGATTTGCGTCCAAGTCTCGTAGACAGGCAGGATTTATGGTAAGCTAGAAGGATTTTAGATGTTATGAGTTCTGTCACTGCCTCAACGTCACTGCTAGTAGTGATCTGAGGAACATTTCTTAGATACCCTTTAACAAGTTCTCATATAGGCCCCAGTTCGTATTTCTAGGGTTCCTAAATATGTCTTTCGTTCTTAGTGGGATCTTTATATCTACAGTGAAACTTATATAACTATGATCGGAGAAGGAGGGTTGCTCAAGCACCTTCCAATCCAAGATCTGCATATTGTCACCGTAAAAGAGAGTGATGTCCAATACATCCTCCGATGTTGGACCCTTATAAGTTGGAATATTTCCCCTATTTGCTATACATACATTGTACTGTAATATATAGTTAAAGAGGTACTCACCACGTTGATTGATATCCTTACTACCCCATTGAGGGTGGTGCGAATTAGCGTCTGCACCTACCACTATCCTCTATCCACGTTGACCGGCCCCCTCCATGAGATTTTGTAACTCCATGGGCGGTGCCTCGGCGTCGTGTGCCATGTAGCAGGAGGCAAGGAGTTTGGGCCCATCGTCCCCCTCTACGACAATCACTGCCAGATCATCTGTGCTAAGATTGGATAATAAATATGCGTTAATATTTTTCTTTACAAGGATGACACATCTAATCTTCCTTACCATTGTAGCGTGAAAAATGTTGTAGTTATTCGACCCCAATCCTGAGACCTTGTTCCCGGAGGATAGCCAGGGCTCTTGGATCAGGGCCACGTCATAGCTGCCTTCCTCTAACGTGAGGAGCAACTCGGCCGAAGCCGCCTTACTGTGATGGAGGTTGATTTGCAAAACTTTCCCCATCAGGTGCAGTAATGCGTTGTACGGGTGTAGCTGTAGTCGCCGACACTCCGTCTGTCCCCTCCATCTTTCCTTCCCCGTGCAGCTGAAGGGTTTCAGTAGAGTTGGTCACCGATTCGAGTCTAAGATCCCTCTCTACTTCTCCCGCTTCCAGCGTGTTGACGTTACCATCCTTCGGGTGACGTTTCTTGAGGCGCAGGTACCCGTTCCGCAAGACATCTTCCCATGACACTGGTTTAATATGTCCTGTGCCTCTTTGTTTATTTGGAGGATCAGATCTTGATTGCCTTTCTTGTCTGGTTTACTGGCGTGAAGCAGCTTTCAATCGATAGTTGGAACATCAGGATTCTGCCGCCGGAATAGCAGTAGAGGGACTTCTGGTTTTAACGTTTTAGGTACTCGTACCTCGGCACGCGGTACACAAGGAATATCGTTTCTATCCACTATCTCCAGGGTTTGTCGGGTTCATCCGTCAGCCTGTTAACGATGGCATTTAGAATTTTTGCATCCACCTGTCTCCATTGATCTGTCGTCATCTATCCATTCGGGTGATTCCGGTCAATGAGCGCTACGATCAAGTGCCGTTAAGCTACTTCATTGACTTTCATCGCCTTCTTGGAAGTGGTTGGCTGGTCAATTGGTGTATCAGGTTTTTGTGTGCGAAGACGTTTGGCCTCAGGCTTTTCCTCATCCTTAGACCGCTGTCTTTTCGGCTCTTTGATACTCTTCGCAACATTCTCCTCAATTTTGTTCACGAAGGCAGGATGCGTTGTCGCATGTTTATCACTCTGCGCGAAGTGCTCTCTACCTTTCGTGACAGTCTCAGTTGCCCATTTAAGGTCCTCCCGTTCCTTAGACGAAAGAGTCACCTTAGCTCCCAGGCGAAGTTTTATTTTCACAGCTGCCTTATATTAACCAAGTGCCTTCAAGCTTTCCTTACTGGGCCTCTTCTTCGGCCCACTCCTGCTAACGGATTTGGTACCTGTCGTCGAGGCCTTTGGGGAACTCAGAAGCTCTTCCTCGGCAGCTGTGTTAATGGTTGCCACGCTACTCACGTTTTCGTGGTCCGAGTCTATATCGACTGCAGTACCCCTGATGGCTAACCCCATTTTTGTATTTGTACTGTCAGTAACATTACAACCACTATAACCTGCTCCCGTTACAGTAGAGGTTTGGCCACTGGCGACACGTTTCATAGAATCCCCGTGCCCGCCGGTGGTAGCAGCCAATTCTCCCACCGGCGTTTGAACCGATATCCCGGTTCGTGTATCATCATCTTTATCGATCTCCACATGAGTTTTTTATTCGGGGGTCCCTACCCCTAGCATATTATTCCTACTGCCAGGAACCTCTTAGCAATGACCTTTGTACTAGCTCCCCTATCCCTCCTTGGGGTAACATGTGAAGTTATCGTCCTAGAAGATACAGGGAAGTTCGTACAACGGTCTTGGCTAGGCACCACCTGCTTGCATTGCTGCAAATCAGGTAGACCTAGCAACACTGCAAACGGTGGTACCCATTTCCCAGTCAGCACCCGCGGGGAGGGTATAGCTGGTGGATTTTCGCCGACCAACCTGTCAAGTATTGTGCACATAAAATTAGCAGAAAACAAAAAAGTTTACGCCTTCTTTGTTAACTTCAAGGCTGCTTTTGATAAGGTGCCCAGAAACCCTCTAATATACAAGCTGCATGAGATTGGCCTTTCAACAAAAATGTTAAGAGTAAAAGAAGATATCTACAAAGACCCCAACTACGCGGTATGGACATTTCATCAAATGTCACATGTCTTTGATACTCATTCTGTGGTAAAACAAGGTTGTCTACTGTCGCCGTTGCTGTTTATTTTATATCTTAATGATTTCACAACGATCTGGAAGGTGGTCTAAATATTGATGGGACAAACATAAGAGTGTTAATGTATGCGGATGATATAGTACTACTAGCTGATGATGTAAATGTACTCCAATCAATGATATATAAGTTAGAGGATTATTGTTTAAAATGGAGTATGGAAGTAAACCTAATGAAGTCAGAAATAGAGGTGTTCAGAAACGGAGGTCGACTATCGGCCCAAGAAATGTGAACTTACAAGCAAGAACCAGTGAAGATAACGTCAGAGTACTGTTACCTTGGTAATTCTTACAAACACATCAACAACCGAATTGAACAAGCAAAAAACAGCATTAACTCGACATGGCGTAATTTCCAAGGCAAAAGCGAAATCTCATTGGCATCAAAATGGAAGCTATTTTTGGCAGTTTGCAGGTCAATCCAAGCGTCTGCAGCACAGGTTTGGGATTACACAATGCCGGAAGAGGTAAACAAGTTCCAGCGGTATTTCTTGAAAAGAATGCTGAGGCTACCGGACACAATCCCAAACTGCATGCATTGTCATTGGAAACTGGTACTGAAGACAATCACTTCTATACATTAGGTCTGCATATGCAATACATCTATGACATTACTGTCATATAACGCAGATAGATTGCCTCATAAGTTGTCCAAAGCTATTCTAAGAAGAAACATTGGGTGGGCAAATAAATTTAATCAGCTGGGATCAGAACACAATATAAGTTTTCAATGGAATGCTGGGATAGAAGAAGACTGGTGTAATCGTTGCAATCAGCTCATTGAGGCATTAAAAGCGGCTTCATGGAGTACAATGCTGGAAAAAGTAGCAGGTAGCACAAACCGCTTTTATAAATACCTGCAACATTGGAGAAAAACATTTTAAAGCCAATCTAACACAACGTGAAATAACGATGATAATAAAAGTACGCTGCGACATATTACCACTAAATGCAAATCGTTTCGCGCCAGATATGTCAACCATTTGTACGCTCTGAAACAGGAATGAGCAGGAAACACTGACGCACTTCATATCAAGATGCCTTGTTTTAAATGAATTTAGGGTGTCACATGTTAAGAACAATTCAACTGAGCAAAATGAGCTGATAAACATACTAAACGGTGACCATGAAATCAGTTGGAAGACTCAAGCAAGCTATATACACACAATATTAAATTATAGAAACTTTTTAATATCAGAATTCAGCTAACGGCTAACAACCACGCTGAAAACTCACCCCTCATTCTTTTTTTTCTTTTTTCCAAAATGTATATATTAAGTTAATTTTAATCTGTACCTACATATTTATATATTACAAAACAATGAATAAAAAGAAGTACTACTACTACTACTACTACTAGACCTCCTTGCAAAAGAGAGGCAGAAAATATGGATGCTGAAGACACTCAACCTGACAAACGCAACGAGACAAGCGGTCAGAGCGCAATCGATTTGGCTGTGGTCTTTGAATATTTTATTCTCAACCTGACACAGTCACAAAACACGTACAAATTTCTTTTAAATTAATATAATCACACGCACTTCGATGTGATACATAACAAATGCTGAATGAAATGTCAAAGTGACACGACGGTTAAATAAAATAAGGAATAATTTGAAAAATCAAACCAATCAATTAAGTTTCAATATTGACATAATTATTCTGATAATTCTGATATATTTCACAAAGGCTACTTGATTGTTTTTAAAATTTGTCTCTAAAAATACAAAAATCGCGATTAAAAAATGGGGGGTGGAGGTAGAAGGATAAAAAATACCTTACGACCTATTCTCATACCTACCAAATATTTAACAAAAATTTCACAAAAATCAGTCGAGCCGTTTCGAACACTGTATCACAGTGATGCCATCAACCTATCACAAAAACAGGACAGACCGAACTCAAAAAAGCGGGAAAAAAGGGACAAAAAATATTTAAAAAAGGACAGAACACAGGACAACATTTTTTGCCTTATTATTCTTATTTTTATTAATTTTAAAGTTATAAATTTATTTTTTTTATATAAAATGAGCTTTATTGCCTCATCTATGAGGTCATAATCCTCTTCTTTTACGGCACAATTGTAGGAGGCACTAATGCCAGTCATGTTGAGATATTTATCTGGAACCTGATAAGTGTAACCTACCTATAATATAATAAGTGCGTCCTACCAATAATCTTAGTAATGCTTACAGCCGTCGTCTCATCGATTAGCAGACTGCATTTTGCATCACCAATATCTCCCCGAAGATCTTCTTTAAAATGTTCGGCTAACACGTTTTTAATAACCTGTGTGCATTTCGTCCGGCGCAATTGCAATTGCAATGCGCCAAATTTTTGTGTGCACAAGTCACTTAAATGGGCGACTGGTTCAATCGCAGCATTCTGGGCAATGAACATTGCTAGCGTCGCATCCTGGACAGCAGTTTCGTTCCTTGGTTTAGGTGGGAACGATAATTTATTTGGTTGTGCGAATGGCTGGGCATTAACCACATGTTTTTTTGTGGCCATGTGCGCACGTATTTGATCAATTTTAGAGTTAATCCAAACTTGCAGTAAGCCTTATTGTTATCTTTTGGATCGCGGCTCACCCAACTTTTTAAATCAGGCTGATTTAGCCATGACTCGCGAAATTTTTTTATATATTTCTTTCGGCATGTTTGTTTATGTTGTTCTTCTTCACTTGTTTAAATTCCTTTTTTCAGAGTCCACTTGTAGTCTTGTCAACTCGAACTTGTTTTCGGGTTCCTAAAAGGCTGTCATCACTTCATCATGACTTCGGATCATGTGCCGTATTCGGTCATGTGATCAGTCACAATGTTAAGTTATGATATTAGTGAAGAGCACAACCCAATACATGTCGACTATTTCTATTATTTGAGTAATTTTAGCATATTCATAGAATTTGAAAAAAAAAATTAAATAATACATTAAAACTAAAAAAGGATAGATTTCCGGATAGGGGATGTTTGACTTTTTTCTCCGGATAGGTCAGTTAAAAAAAGGACAGATCTGTCCGGAAAAAGGCTAAAATGGCATAACTGCTGTGTCACGAGATTTTTATATTATTCTTAATATTATTATATAAAATAAAATTGATTAAATGGGCTTTGTATGTAACGCTTTCACGCAAACTATATTGAACCAATTTTAATAATTTTTTTTTCAAAATCCTACAATTGTGCTAAAGAATCGAGTGGCATACTTACTTTTCGGATCGGACCTGCTGTTGCCTAGAAATTGGTTAAGAAAATTTGTTGTATCGGAAGTGAAGCATCGAAAACCTACCCGGTCGACAACTTTGCGGGACTTTAACCTCGCTAAACACTCCCGCCCTTTTCCTATCATCCTCCCGGAACTGTCATTAGATATTACGTCGGGAGGAAGGTGGAGCATTATTGCTCAAAAGTCAATCGGTCCTAGTTTAGTAGGTTACCTATTGTGTTGTGTTGTTGTCGTACGTGGGTCGTGGCTACTCGTCAGTATTCTATGATCCCCCGTCCGGCACTCTCAGCAACGTCTGCATATTTCATCTAGCCCTCTCTAGACGACGTAGCTCTAGCTGGATAGCTGTCACACGTTCACAGATCTGGTCCCAGTTGGCCGGAGATGCTAACATGAACTGTAATGTGCTTCCTGGCTCCTGCAGATAGCCTTCTGGAACAGGAAACCGAGCACATTGGAAAATAACGTGCTCAGTATCCTCCGGTTCATCACACAGTGGGCACCTTGGTGTGTTGTCATGCCCAAACCTGTATAGGTACCACCTGTAGCCACCATGTCCAGACAAGAACTGGGTTCAATGGTAGTCGGTTTCCCCTCTCTTCCTGCTCAGCCATTTTTTAATGTCCGGGATGAGCCTGAAAGTCCATCTACCATTCTCAGCGTTCTGCCATCTCCGCTGACAAAGCAATGATGAGGCTTGCCGCTCCCGCCTTCTTGCGTCGTTGTCTGGACGCCCATGACACGTCTCGTAGAGTCTGCTCATTTCATCAACCAATATGTCTATGGGAATCACATCCGATAGAACCAATGCCGCATCATCTGAGATTGTTCAAAAACCCGATACCGTTCTCAGCGCTGCTAGCCTATAGGTGGTCGAAAGGATTTTCGAGTAGGTAGTAGCTCTCAGCGATTCAGCACAAATGGGGGCAGCGTACAGCATGACGGATGTCACCACCCTGGACAATATCCGGCGCTTGTCCACCTTAGGGCAATCGATATTTGGCAGCATCCATGATAAGGCATTCTGGACCCTCGCAGCTTTATTCTTCACGTTCAGCAGGTGCTCTTTGTACGATAGCCTGCTATCCAGCATTACACCTAGGTACCTTACAGCCTTCTTGGACCGTACCTCGTGCTCGCCAACTCGTACGGAGCAGAACTCTATACGCTTCCTACTGGTGATCAGAACCAACTCCGTCTTCTGCTCTGCTAAGGACAGTTTCGAAGACCTAAGCCATGCTGTAACCGCAAGAAAAGCGGAGTTTGCAGATTGCTCTATGTTCCTTATCTTCTTGCCCGTTACTATCAGACACAGATCATCCGCGATACCTACAGAAGTGCTATTTTCGGGAAGCTGCAATCGCAGGACCTCGTAATTCCATAGGAGCGGGCCCAGCACCGAACCTTGAGGAACCCCCGCAGTAACTCAGTAGGTTTTATTTCCATCCTCGCTATCATAGTGCACGTACCTCTCTGACAAGTAGGACTTGATCATGTTTTGGAGGCGCCCCCATTCTACGGACGGACCCTTTAATACGCGGCCAGTTAGCAGAGTTAAATGCGATCTTTATGTCCAACATGACGCTTGCGCAGTACTCTTTATCACCATAGAGCCACCTTTCGCCCTGTATTGCCTGTCTTGCTATACAATCACTTTATTTATCGCATAAACTGTCGAGCGGCCCTTCCGAAAGCCAAACTGGTTTTCAGAGAGAGTGCCACTCTCACTCATGATTTGTTCAAGTCTGTTGCAGACAATCTTTTCCAAGACTTTGCCCACAGTATCCAGCAATCAAATCGGTCTATACGACGACGCCTCGTTGGGTATCAGGACCAGTTTCTGATGCCGCCATCTTCTGGGGAATACTCCGTCGTGAAGGCATTGGTTGAAAACAACCATAAATACACTTGGAACACTCGTATAGCTGCTTTCAGGACTTTATTTGGCACTCCATCAAGACCCGGAGTCTTTCTATCCTGAATTTTATCGCAAGCTCGGGACAGTTCCTCGGAACTAACACTGGGGATACCATCAAGAGATCGTTGCTCAGACCTTTCATCTAGTACTGAGGTCAATGTCGGGAACAGTGTTCTGACAATGTTCTCGAGCATTACTGGACAAGTGGGTTGTGGTACTCTACAACCTTTCACTCTCGACATTACCATCCTGTACGCCGTGCCCCAAGGATTTATGTCGAACTCCTCGAGAAGCTGTTAAGGGATAGCATGTTTGACAGTCTATCTGCCAACTGTTCGGAAGAGCCCACTCCCACTTCTTATATTCGGAATACTTCCAGGAACATTTCCTTGTCACATAATGAGTCTTTCCACCTAGGCCCAGTTATAGGTTGCTGCCGAACTTTAGAACCTCGCCTTATGTCGATCAAGATGGCCTGATGATCGCTATGGGTGTATCCTTCACTAACCACCCACTTTGTGTTTGTTTCTACGCTGCTAGTTGCAAAGGTTATGTCTATGTCTGACTCTCTGCCCGCTTTCCTTTACGTGGCCGTAGAACCTCTGTTGAGCAGAACTATGTCAAGGCTTGCCACAGCTTCCAGAAGCGTTTGGCCCCTTGCGTTGGTAGATCTGCTTCCCCACTCCGTTGACCAAGCATTGCAGTCTCCTGCGATTATCGCTGGAGACCTACCTCGGGCTTTCGTCACAAGTTCGTGGAGAAAGTGTTCAAAGTGTAAAGCTGTCATGCTTGGGCGTGCATAACAGCTGAAGAAGTGCATGCCCCTGATTTTCGTGCGATCGAAGTTAGCAGCACGGGTACCACCATCCTCGAATGTGTACGAACTACACGCCCAGATTGCAGCAACAACTTCGGTATCTTCAAGCCAAACTGACTCATTGCGCTTCGTGTAAGGCTCACTTTCCATAACTACGTTTGCCTTCTCTTCGACTATGGTTTTTTGCAGAAGATCCTGCGCTGCTTGACAGTGATTCAGGTTGATTTGATTTATCTGCATACCCTTCTGGTTTTCAATGCCTCTTTAAATACCGGGCAGGTTTTGCATCCCGCCACGTGACTTGCCATCGTCGGATCTTTCATCGCACACAACATGCATCTCGGGCTACTACTGCAATTTTTTACAATGTGACCCTCCAAGCCCCACCTTATGCAACATCTTGACCTATCCTCATTCTTGCATGAACGAGATATATGACCGTACTGTAAGCATTTGAAAAACTTCTTCAATGCCAAGTTTGCTCTAATATGGCAGGTAACATCCAATCTTCACCTTACCAGCCTTGAGGAGTATATTGGACGCCTTTGTCTGCGAAGAGATTGTTGCAGTTTGGGTGCCAGCCGTCTTAGACTAGTGACGTCCAAACTCTGAATATCAGCTTCTCTGAACCGCTCCAATATACCATCACGTATCTCATCCTTAGTGGTGACTTCGTCGATGTCTCTGACTTTTATCGTCGTTTTTTGGCTCAGAGATCTGAACGACGCTTCTTGCCGTAGGGTGTCACTGACCATAACCCTCAGCTCTTCTATTTCCGCGCCTTTCATCTTTAGCTCTAGCAGAAAGTCACCATTTTGCGTTCTGCGAATCCTATACACCGACTCCGTAAGGCCACCACAATTCGGGTCGGCTTTCATCCTTTTCAGAATATCAACATAGGTTCCATCCTCATGACGATGGATAATCAAAGCATCTGGTTTTATATGCTTCCTGAACCGAGCAATCTACACGCTTTTCTTCTTGCTTTCCGTTTGCCATTAGTCCTATCTCCTCCCGATTGTCGATTAGGTTGCACCAATACCTTCGTTAGTTTATCCTTTACACGCGGACCTGGTGGGAGCCCCGTTTTGCCAGGATGGCGCTTTTGGGGTGGTTCACCCGAAGCCAGCGGCGACGTAAGATAGCTCGCAAAAGCTTGGTGTTATCTGCGCAAAACACTCTCTTGTTTGATTTGATATCTCCTGTACTGCCAAGAGATACAGTCGGCTAATACTATCGATTGTATTCCTCATAGGCTGATGGACAGATCTTCTTTTGCCATTTTCCAACATTGCGACCAACTCTTCTATTTTCCAACCGAGCATTTTGAAGGAGTCAGCTCCACCCTCAGTTACGTTTCGCCTTTTGGATTGGGGGCTAAGTAGAAATGGAGTGGAAGGCCCGTCTGCTTCCAGCACGTCTACATCTCTATTCTCTTTCTCCGGTACCGCCGTTCGACCCGTTGCCTGCTGTGTCTCCATCGGGGAGCGCGGCGTCTTCATGCCAAGTTGGTCACTCCAGCATCACTGCGGTCATAGAATCTCGACGACTGGGGGCCCGCTTTCTCACCCACCATAGCCACCGATACTAGGCTTCCGAAACCTTGCACCGAAATAGTCGCTGGACTTCGCCAGGTTAAAGCCAATCAACAACATTCAGGATTCAGGTGCAGTTGCACCCTCGCTTCCACAGAAGTACATCATGTTGATGTATTTTTGCGTTCAGAACGGGTATTTTGCATCACGAACAGCTGTTTTTTGTTTTGGTCATACACACAAGCGAGCACTTTGGCTAAATTAAAGCATTTGTGAAACATACATGATTTTTAACATTTTGCAACATATGCAAATAGTTCTTGCTGTTACCTTTTGCATTCCTGATACGTATTTTATTAAAATTATTAAAAAAAAATTACTAGAAAAACTTGGCACAACAACAACAACCCCTGAATGACGTATTTTCCTTGTGCTTATATGTTTTCATTTGAGACTTTTGCTAAATCATGTTCGAGGCCCAACATCTTTTACCGATTTAAAGTGCTTAGATGGCTAAATTGTTCCGACCTACCGTGCTGCTTGCCAAGCGTGATATTTGCTTCAGGCTGATACACATTGGAAAAATACATTGTTTGATTCAAATATTTCCGAAAGCGCACACAAAATGCGAGATCTTTTTGCAATCATAATGATTTTTTGCGATATTTCCGATTCAGCAGAATTACGGAATTTATTCCGTAAAAATTTTTGTGCAGATGTTTTACATTACGCGAGAGAGATAAGTAATCATCCTGATATTGATTTTAATGACGACATTTTTAATGATAGACTGATTCTTCTTAAAAATATTATCTTTTCATATGGAGAGAACCGTTTCAAAAATTTCGGTTTGCCAGAGTCTAATCGCGGAAATTCACATTTAAATAATATTTTCTATGTGCGCGAAACAACGTACAATAGCAACAAGCTACATCGATTTGTAGAAGAAAACGAACAAAAATTAACAGTGGAGCAGCAATTAATTTACCAAAAGATAATTGACAGTGTGAGCCACAATACAGGAGACATTTTTTTTATAGACGCACCTGGAGGAACAGGTAAAACGTACTTAACTTCAGTAATTTTAGCTAAAGTTCGAAGCGAAAACAAAATTGGTATTGGGGTGGGATTTTCAGGCATCGCAGCTACTCTTCTGTGTGGAGGAAGAACAGCTCATTCTACCCTTAAGGCACCACTAAGTTTTTTACCAGAACAAAACTGCGAAAAGGGATGGGATGGGTTATCGCATACAAGGCAAAGTCTCTGATCGTGGTCAACATGGCGACCGCCAGAACGATCCTTGTTTCCTTGCTTTATCCAAGTTGATACACAGCCTCCTCGTGGCCCCTCCTGGATAGCGGACTAGCACCCGCTAGTCTGTGAACCAATGTGTGCAGCGCTGTCCAATCCCCTGGACATAAAATCTGGGTTGTGCGCAGGGCTTGGAACCCGCCACGTAAAAAAAATTATCCAGTGAAGGCCAAAGCACATGCCTCGGATGGAACCCCTCATAACGATGACGACCACGGCAAACGGATAAAGGACTACGATTTAAGGGTATGCACCTGGAACATCCGGACCCTCAACAGGGATGGTACCGCTACCCAACTGGCGGATGCCCTCATGAAATGTAGGGCTGATATCACCGCCATCCAGGAAATGCGATGGATAGGACAAGGGTGCAAAAGGCAAGCACTCTGTGACATCTACTACAGCTGCCATGCGGAGAGGCGCGAGTTCGGGTGCGGGTTTGTGGTCAGCAAAAGACTATGCCACCAAGTCTTGGGATTCACCCCGGTGAATGAGAGGCTTGCCATGATCCGCATCAAGGCTAAGTTCCAAAATCTTAGCCTGATTTGCGCACACGCCCCGACGGAAGAGAAGGACGATGCGGTCAAGGATGCCTTCTATGCGAAGCTCGAGGACGTGTTTGATAAATGTCCAGCACATGACATCAAGGTCGTCCTCGGCGATTTTAACGCAAAGGTCGGGCGCGAAGGTATCTTTCGCCCCACTGTCGGGCAGTTCAGCCTTCATACGACCACCTCGCCCAACGGTCTAAGGCTGATCGATTTCGCCGCGGCGCGAAACATGGTAGTCGGTAGCACCAGGTTCCAGCACCTCGACATCCATAAAGCCACTTGGCTGTCCCCCGATCGATCAACACGCAACCAGATCGACCACATTGTGATTGACGGAAGGCATGCTTCCAGCGTACTAGATGTGCGCTCTTTCCGAGGCCCAAACATGGACTCGGACCACTACCTTGTCGCAGCCAAGGTGCGGTTGCGCATTAACGCATCGCGGGTAGCGCGCACTAGTACGCAGAGAAAGCTGGATGTCAAAAAGCTGCGATCACAACGGACAGCTGAGGCTTTCTCCGCTCAACTCTCCGATAGGCTCCATCAATCCCCCTCCGACGATATTGGTGGGCTGTGGGCCAGCATCTCCCACTCCTTACGCACGACTGCGGAAACGGTCCTTGGTTTCGAGCGGCCCTTAAAACGAAACCAATGGTACGATGAGGAGTGTCGCGAGGCCACTGCAGCGAAAAACGCCGCCTACAAAAGAACGCTGCAGTCTGCCGCTACGCGAGCCATTGTCGAGGACTACCGTCTGAAGAGAGGGGAAGAGAGACGCCTTTTCAGACGCAAGAAAAGAGAGCAGGAAAGGCGTGAGCTTGAGGAAGTCGAGATGTGCAGAAGCAGGAATGATGCTCAAAAATTCTTTTAGTACGTCAAGCGTCTGACGGAAGGTTTGAAGCCCGGAGCATCCTCCTGCAGGGATGAAAACGGTAACCTTGTTACAGATGCGCAAGGTGTGCTGAGGTTATGGAGACAGCACTTCTCTACGCTTTTGTGTGGCGACGACGGAACCAATTCCGCCACTAGAGAAGATAGCGTACCAATTGCCGATGACGGCGTGGAGATTCCGCCGCCCAGCCATGAAGAGGTCAGGGTCGCGATTCAGCGACTCAAAAACAACAAAGCTGCAGGCCCCGATGGCCTCCCTGCTGAGTTGTTTAAGGCCGGAGGTGATGAGCTGGTAGGGTGCATGCACCAGCTCATCTGCAGTATATGGCTGGAAGAATGCATGCCCAGCGATTGGAACCTCAGCGCACTATGTCCTGTCCTGAAAAAGGGAGACCCCACGATATGCGCCAACTATCGGGGTATAAGCCTACTCCCTATCGCATATAAGGTTCTTACGAGCGTACTATGTGAACAATTGAAGCCACACGCCAACGCACTGATTGGACCTTATCAGTGCGGCTTCAGACCTGGTAAGTCCACCATCGACCAGGTATTCACATTGCGCCAAATCCTGGAGAAGACCCATGAGTACCAAGTCGACACTCACCATCTCTTTGTCCACTATAAGGCAGCTTTCGATAGCCCAATAAGGGATCGCGTGTATGCCGTAATGTCTGAGCTCGGTATCCCTGCGAAGCTGATAAGGCTTTGCAGGATGACGTTGAGTAATTCATGCAGCTCCGTCAAGGTAGGAAAAGACATCTCCGAACCTTTTGATACCGTGCGAGGTTTCAGACAAGGCGACCCCTTATCATGCGACCTCTTCAATTTCGTCATGGAGAGCGTTCTGCGGAAGGCGGGTGTACATCGCACTGGCACTATTTTCTACAAAAGTGTCCAGCTCCTTGCGTATGCCGACGACATCGACATCATTGGGCGTACCAAGCGAGATGTCACCGCAGCTTTCAGTGCTATTGAACGGGAGTCTGCCAAAATGGGTCTGGCGGTGAATGAGGGCAAGACGAAGTATATGTTGTCGACTAGTAGGGACGTGCGGCGTGTTGGATCCCAAGTTACAGCCGGCGACTATACTTTCGATGTTGTCAAGGAGTTCGTGTACCTTGGCACCGCCATTAACACCGATAACGACGTCAGCCTGGAGATCAAGCGCAGAATCACTCTTGCCAACAGGTGCTATTTTGGTCTCAATAGGCAATTGAGTAGTAGAGACCTCTCTCGAGCGACAAAACTAACACTCTACAAGGCACTCATCCGACCTGTGCTTCTATATGGCGCGGAAGCATGGTCACTTACACGCAATGATGTAGATGCCCTGGGAGTGTTCGAGAGAAAAGTACTGCGCAAGATCTTCGGTCCTGTTCGGGTTGGCGATGACTTTCGCATTCGTACCAATCAGGAGCTGTATGAGCGCTTCAACGACATTGACGTTGCCCAGCGCATCGATAGCCAGCGGCTACGCTGGCTCGGTCATGTCGTTCGGATGAATGAAGATGCTCCAGCAAAACGTGTGTTTGATGCGAAAGTCAGCGGACGTCGACGGAGAGGAAGACCCAATTTACGTTGGAAGGACCAAGTTGAAGGAGCCCTGTCGACGCTTGGTGTGACCAACTGGAGGAGGCGCGCGCAAAGCAGAGGCGCCTGGAGAGATGTGCTGAAGCAGGCCGTAACCCGGTAAACGGGTTGTTATGGCCAGCTAAGTAAGTAAGTAAGTAAAACTGCGAATGTTCGATTAAAAAAAAACAGTGCAATTGCTAATGTTCTTCAAAGGGCATCGGTTATAATTTGGGACGAGTGTACAATGTCACACAAGTCTCATATTGATGCCGTTAATACAATACTCACAGATCCTCTCAGGCAATAATGTGCGGAGTTACTTTTGTATTCATTGGAGATTTTAGAAAGATTTTACCGGTGGTGCTTAAAGGTACACGCTCTGATATTCTTAATGTGACCTTAAGAATGTCTGAAATTTGACCACTTGGCTTCTGTATCATATGGGTCGAATCCAGGGTTGCCAGACGTCCCGTATCTCCCGGGACATCCCGTATTTCAGGCATAATTTCAAACGTCCTGCCGGGAGAGACTTTGACCCGTTTTTAAACCTTATTTGATGTATTATTAAAAACCTGTCACAATTCGGTTGATTTACCGATTTCACGAGTACGCACCGCATTGCTGAGTCGACCCAAAGAAAAAGTATTAATACTAATATACCCGATAAGCCAGTGTTGAGCGATGCGATACTCACCCGCTCGCACCAACGCTCGAAAATTCGCCACTCTAACAAATAACTTCACAATAAAAAAGTGTGTAAAATGCTGAAACCACGCATTTATATAGTGTGTTCAGACAGCGAGTGCTAATTGTGCTAGTTCTGGTTGCCCGTTTTTTGTCACCGAGTTCTGAGTTGTGAGTTCTGAGCAGCTGTTTTTTGTTTTGTTTTTGTTTTCATTACATTGTGAAAAATACATGATTTAGAACATTTTGCAGTGTATGTACATAGTTCTGACATTTTTCATTCCTGCTACGTATTTTGTTAATAGATTACAAAAAAAATTACAATTAGTATTTTCCTTAAATCTATTATCTGCTATCATCATCTGTTTATTGGCGCCATCTATCGGCATCACCTAAGATGGTTCAAATTTAACCAACACTTTTTAGACTGACCATGTCAGACTAGCGAGTTTTGGCAGAACTCGCACTAGAATTCGAGTTCTGAGCTACAATAACAACTACAAATTTCGTTCATTTTCCCTGTGGTTGTTGTAATTTGAATTCGAGTTCTCGTGCGAGTTCTGCTCTGTCTGAATGCACTTTTAATGAACACGTGAAAGTGCTGATGCTGAGCAATTTGGAAAATAGAACAGAAAAGTATATATAGCAAAAACCAATGCAAACATGTCACTTGTACCTTTTAGAACTTTTTGAGTTGTTTTGAATGAATAACAATGATTTTAATTACTAAATATTGTTTGTCAAATTGAAATTTGATTTTAAACGTATGTTGGTGTTGTGCAGCGTAAAAATTCAAAATGAAAGCGCCACCTTCTAACAATTAGTTATCTATTAAGTATTTCACTTATCTCAAGATTCTAACGCCCAGGCTTGCCAATTTAGGGCCATTTTCAAAAGTCATAATGGGAAGAAAACGCAATTATATTTAACATATTAAAATAATTTAATTTAAGCGCAATTATATTTAAAATATTAATTTAAATATTAAATTAATTTAATGTAATTTAATTTAATGTAAACTTTGGCAAAAACCATTCGATTTATACACTTTTGTTAGCTGAAAATAATAAAATTATTAAAGCTGGTTGCCCCGTTCATATACTCCATAATGCTGCCAAACACAATACGACCAAATTGGAAGTAGACGTTGAAAGTTTGTTTTTGAAAATTTCCAGCCACTTCAGTAGATCTGCTAAACGAAGAGCGAACTTGCAACTCAAATTTGAAGCAAATGAGATGCAATGGGAAGAAATAGTAAAATTTGTTGCTACCAGATTTTTATCTCTTGGTCCTGCAGTGGAAAGAGTCATAAAAATATGGCCAGCTTTAAAAACTCATTTTCTAGAATCAATCGACGAATGTCCAGGTCTATTAGAGAAGATTGTTACTTCCGAAGAAAATGAAAAAAAACTTTGGCTTATTTTGCGTTCCTTCACAACGTGATGTTTTAAATAGACACAACAATAAAAAAGAGTGAAGCAGATTCTCTATCAGTTGTTGAAATGCATGATGAAATGCATGGAGTTCGTGAAAAAGTTCGACAATGAATTAAGAACAAATTTTTTGGAAGTCAAATAGGACAAATATGTGACGAATTGAGTATTAATGTAAAAAAATCGATCAAAAACGATTTTCAACTATTTTTTTACAAAAAATTTATAAATTATTTGTCAACGCGATAAGACTGCTCTGAAAGCAACATCCTCAGAAATATGCTCTTTTTAATTTCAAATCGAAAAACAAAGTTCGAAAATTTTCAAAAAGCTGCAGAACTCTTAGGTATTGATCAATTTAACGTCGAATTCCAAATGATAAAAAAATTCTAGACATTGAAAAGACTTTTGACAGAAGTATGATTGCCATTGAAAAATGGAAGGAAATCATGGAACATTTTCCGAATTGTGTCATTTATATTTAGTATCCCTAGTTCCAACTGCTTTGTAGAAAGGATTTCTTCGCAGATGGCATTGAAATGGACTGATGTGCGCAACAAATGTACCTCGGAGTTAATTAAGAGTGAATTAATGACCATTTTCAACTATGACTATAACTTCGTTGAATTTTACATATATGGAAAATCAAACAAAGATATATTAAAACTTACTAGATCTTCTATAAAGTATAAGAATCAATAATTAAATAAGAATAAGAACAAAAAATACGTGTTTTTCATTTGTCCCGGGGAAGAATTTGAAATCCCGTTTTTTTATACCAAATTGAGCATTTGTCCTTACCGGATGAAAAATAATCTGGCAACCCTAACTGGCATAGATGTAGTCAGTGTAATTGTTCAGAAACATTTGAACGAAAATAAATAAAAAAGAAACAAAGATTGCATAAGCAAAAATCAAATTCCCAAATATGAAATTCAAATCCAAATACACAAAGTTGCATAAGCATAAGCAACGTAAGCGTCGGCTTCGCTTCCGTCACTTATGCTTGGTCAGCATAAATAACTTAAGAACGGCACCTGCATGTGTCAAATATAGTATATAAGACGAAGGAAATTATTGTAAAAATTAGTTCTAAAACTCATGTTCATGAATAAAGATAAAATTATCTCTAAAGAGAATTTGTAGTTATTTAACTCGCGCGCGCGCTTGCCGGCAAGCAAAAGTCGGATGAGAGAACTCTGCCGCAATAATACAAGGTACCGCCACTAGGGCCTTTTACTCTCTTGAAATTTGCTCACTCTCAATTGTTGACGTCAATCGCATATCAGTGTATAGAACGCGGAAATAATGTGTTGAACATAATTTAAAAATGCATTGATAATTGAAGAAGAAGTGCTATGAAAATTCTTCAAATTCTTCAATTTTCAATGCATTTTGAAATTACGTTCAACACTAAATGGATTATTTCAGCGTTCTATACACTGATATACTTCAAATTCTTCAATTTTCAATTAATTTTCAAATCATGTTCAACACTTCATGCATTATTTCAGCGTTATATACACTGATATGCGAATGACGTCAAAAATTGAGAACGACACATAACTGTAAACTAATGGCGCCACCTCTATTTCTTACACCATGTGTAAAAGCGGTCAAAGTATCGTGAAAAATTAACTTTTGAATCTACATATACATGGTACAATAATACAAGGTACCGCCACTAGGGCCTTTTACTCTCTTGAAATTTACTCACTTTCAATTGTTGACGTCATTCGCATATCAGTGTATAGAACGCTGAAATAATGCATTTAGTGTTGAACATAAATTGAAAATGAATTGATAGTTGAAGAAGCAGTGCTATGAAAATTCTTCAAATTCTTCAATTTTCATTGCATTTTGAAATTACGTTCAACACTAAATTCATTATTTCAGCGTTCTATACACTGATATCCTTCAAATTCTTCAATTTTCAATGCAATTTCAAATCATGTTCAACACTAATTGCATTATTTCAGCGTTCTATACACTGATATGCGAATGACGTCAAAAATTGAGAACGACACATAACTGTAAACTAATGGCGCCACCTCTATTTCTTACACCATGCTACATATATATGTTATTTTATGTCGGTATTGCATATTTTTACGTAAATTTTAAGAATAAATTTTTATTGCATCTTGTTAATATACACAATTTATAATTTTTATCAGGAGAATTTTTATATGACTCGCATTATCTTTGTATTTTATGTTTTTGATTAAATGGCTGAGCTTCATTGTAAACTATTGAATTGTGCATCATTGCATTTCTTATATGAATTGCTTAATATTCATTCAACAATTTTGAATTGAAAAATGTATAATTTATATTTATAAAGTTTTATCGTTTAGGGTCCTCACGAAATTGCATAAACTGCATAAACAACCGCTGCATAAACTAAGCGACAGTTAGTCCATATAAAAAAAATTTGAACATTAACGTAAAATTGTGCGACGATTGAGTTGATTTAATTTATTAATTTTTAAATTGTTAATTTCTCTCTTGCGCTTGTTAGATTGGCAGTTTTGCTTGTGGGAACAGCTGATTGCATTAATTTATACACCGCCAACAGTTTCGGTACCTTCACGAATTATCATAAATAGCTGCAATTTATTAATTAAATTAATAAATAAATTAAAAAAAGCCGCTGGATTGACAATATAAATAAGCCGGCGCAAACAATTATTGGAATGGCGAAGCCTTTAAAGTGTACAAGTTCCACCTGGAAAAATTTTGAAATAGAATAGGATGATGACACATAGGCTACACGACATTAAACATGTGGAAACACTTAAAGCGTTATCATGAAAAGGAGTTGCATAACGACACGCCAAAGACCGACATTGGTCTGCTACCTAAAAACCAAATAATGATAGAACACAGTTTCGAAAAAAGTATTGTGTACGATACTGATGATCCAAAAGCTGGAAGAATTATGTGCATATTCTGCAAAATATTCTTAATCATGTATTTTTCACGAATTTGCAGTTTCAATTTTCCCAACGTGCGCGCAATGTACACGTATGTGTATTAGCAAAATAAAAAACAGATGTCCAGAACACACCAGAGCTCACTGTGGGCGCAAAACCGGAACTCACAACTTTTTACTTACTGTAGAAAGGCTGTAATGGACTGAGATTGAATTGACTGTCTAATATGCAATTTACACCAAAGCACATCAACATCAACATTGATGTGCCTACTGATATGTATCATATTCGACAACAACCACAAGGAAAATGACGTTATTCAGGGGTTGTTGTTGTAGAATGTGATGGGGATCAATAGTCGCATCAAGAAGTGATGTGCCTTGATATGAAAATTAATAATGGTCTCTCTAGACATTTTCTGCCAGTGCTGCTAAGTTTTTCCAAGTGCTTCCAAGTTTTTTTTTGTGTTTTTCCACCTGTCGCATCACTAAACAGCAGCTAATGGCTCAAAACATTGTTAAGTAAACAATAAATTGTCCATTTTTTTAAAAGAATTTAATAAAATAAGTATCTGGAATGAAAAAGGGAATTGCAAGAACTATTTGCATATGTTGTAAAATATTCTAAATCATGTATTTTGCACAAATTTTTAGTTTTTACTTAACCAACGTGCTCGCAAGTTTCACGTGTGTGTATAACCAAAAAAAAAACAGCTGTTCGTGATGCAAAATATCCGGTATAAACGGAAAACCCCATCAACGTGATGTACTTTGGTGTAAATTGCATATAAATAAAAATGCTATTAATAAGCTATTTGTATATATCGGAATCGGAATAGCCGATTTTTTACTCCAATAATCGGAATCGTATCGGGAAAATGTTGTATCGTTACATCCCTAGTTTTCATACATTTTAACTATTGACGACGAAGAGTAAAAAGCCTCGTAGCATGCTGTCGTGCAGCACCTTAACGAATTCTCTCAAAGCATAGATGTTAATTAAAAATCAAATTTTTAGCGGTTAATTTATTTTATCCTAATCGTACGTATTCTTAAAATAAAAAGTAACTTCCATAAGTAATGGGAATTACTGGATTGATACCATTTTTGGAAAAATGTTCATCGAAAATATCCTTAGTGGATTTGAAAGGGTCTACAGTCGCAGTCGACGCTTACTGTTGGCTTCATAAGGGCGTATTTAGTTGCGCGGAAATGTTAATGCGCGGTGAGGAAACGGATTTATACGTTAACTATTGTCTAAAGTATGTTAATATGCTGCTATCCTATGATATCAAGCCAATATTAGTGTTTGATGGTCAGCATTTGCCTGCTAAGGCTTTAGTGGAACTACGTAGAAGAGAGTCAAGACAACGGAACAATAAACGGGCAGCAGAACTCTTGCGCATGGGTCGTGTGGAAGAAGCAAGATCACATATACGTCGTTCCGTAGATGTTACACATGAAATGGCTTTAAAAGTTATTCGTGAATGCCGGGCGAAAAATGTAGATTGCATTGTGGCACCTTATGAGGCAGATGCACAGATGGCATGGCTAAATCAGGTCGATATTGCTCAATACGTTATCACAGAAGACTCAGATTTAACACTTTTTGGTGCACGTAAAATCATATTCAAACTGGACCTGACTGGGTCTGGATTATTGGTTGAGTCTGAAAAGTTCTATTTGGCGATGGGTTGCAGCAGGGAAAAATACAGTTTTAAAAAATTCCGAAGCATGTGCATTCTTGCGGGATGCGACTACTTGGACTCATTGCCTGGTATTGGTTTGGCAAAAGCATGTAAATTTATACTTAAAACAGAACTGGAAGCAGACCTTTCAAAATCACTAAAGCGAATACCACAGTATTTAAATATGCGCAATTTAGAGGTATACACTTTGAATTCTTTGTACTATCATAAAACTATAAAAAAAATTATGTTTTTAAAGGTAAATGATGACTATATTGAGGGTTTCCTCAAAGCTGAGGCGACTTTCTTGCACATGTTTATTTATAATCCTATTGAGCGCCAAATGGAACGTCTACACGCTTTGTCCGACTACAAAACAAATATTTATTACTGCAGCAATGCTGGTGTATTAATGGACGGGGATCAGGCATTTCAACTTGCACTAGGTAGTATAATGATATTTAGAGTATTTCAAAATAATAACGATAAGTTTATTAGGCAACCTTAATCCTTTTTCTCTTCAACCAGTTGATAATTGGCATCCAAAAGTGTCATTCGAGCTGCAAATAAAAACCATACATTACAAACGTAAAAGTATTTGGGATTCAATTGTTTTGAAGGAAAATATTTCCAAATTGAGTTACAAAGAAGAATTTCCAATCTATTTCAATAAAATTGATTATGTAAATGGTACAATTAACTCAAAAAATACAGAAATTATAACCAGACAATTAAAAAATCTAAATGAAACTGAAGTCTATTCCATGAACAACCAAAGGGAAAATGAAATACAATCACCGTCGCCTAGACAAAACAAAAATCAACAAAATCTAGTTGCGAGGGATATAAAATGTTTAGATGTACAACATTCGATAGTTACGTGCGAGAACAGTTCATTATTATGTTCAAATCAAAAAAAAAAAATTAAAAAATGTTCTAATATGTATTATGAGTCATCAAACTCTTTTAACGAAATGAATGAGTATAAAACTAGTGTTAAATCGAATGAGTTTCATTGTGACATTCGCAGCCGTCTCTTTGTTACAAATGTAAAGGTTGCGAATATACGTCAGGAAAGCAGATGCCCTGCTGAACTTAGCGCCGTAATGGACAGGATCGAATACCATACGAAAACAAAACAAAAAATGCAATCACATCTGAATTCCCCAACTCATATAAAAGGAGCAACTCATAATATTGAGACTTCGAAAATAAATTATAGAGTCAGCAAAACAACATTAATTCCAAACGATTCCACTTTGGGAAACGAGTTAGTTGAAACTGAAGTGTTTGTACCAATAATAGATGTTAATCAAAGTCAAAAGCCTCTCAAAATAGTTTCTGATGAGAACAATGACGAAAGTTGTCTGCCTTTGAACCAATCTAGTTTATGTCGCACAAATGAAATGAAATACGTAAATATACATAAAACACAACGCCTCGGGTTAACAAAAACAAAAAAAGATAAAATCCTTAAAGCAAATCAAACTATAAGCTTGGACAGTAATCAAACGCGTCTGAGTATGTTTGGATTTAAAAAACGACCGGGATTAAAGAAATAATTATAAACCCACACCTGTTTGTTTATTATTCACTAGATTATTTATTATTTGCTAATATTGGGATGCCTATTAAATACAAAAATTTTACCTAATTGCTGTATTTTTTCAACTCTATAGGACGCAACATCAAGTCTATCGGTACGTTTGGTAGGTTTACTAGGACAGTAACTGTTATAAGTTTTATTTGAAAAAATTATTTTTAATTACACTGGCCGACAGTATTTGTTGATTGAAATATTTTAGTGGTTTTCTACTAATTCGAGGCCGCTGATTTCGAATCTACCCTTAGTTTTTTTTTCTATCAGCTCTAGTTTTTGATATACAGCTAATTCTTTCTTTTTAACATTTACATAGGGTTTGTATACATAATTACACTACTACTAATATTGTTTATGTTATTGAAAATCTTAAACTTTAAATTCATATAAAGAAATATATGGGCAATATAAAGGCAATGCCAAGTCCCAGGCTTTAGAAATAAGAGCAGGCTGTCCACAAGGTTCTTGTCTTTCACCCATCCTTTACAACATTTATACCTCTGACTTCCCCATACTAAGAGGTTGCAATACCTCAATCTTTGCTGATGACTCAGCGGTCCTATGTTCAGGGACCCTAGCTGCCGACATTTCTGACAAGCTTCAGGTAGCTTTTGACTGTCTTGTTCCCTATTTCACGAAGTGGAAAATATTAGCACACTCCGAAAAACGCAGGCCATATTTTTTACCAGAAAGCGGAAAGATATAAACCTCTAACAGTCACATAAAGCTAAACCATGTCGACGTTAAATGAGAAAATAATGTTAGGTATTTGGGCCTAGATAAAAAGCTGACATTCAAAGGTCACATCAACTTACCAAAAATAGAGTTAGCACTTTGATCCGCACAATATATCCTTTTATCAACAGGAACTCACGCCGTAGCTTAAAAAACAAAATATTTATTTAGGTCAATTTTTCAAGCAGTTATCTTTTATGGGGCCCCAGTTTGGTCTGATGTCGCAGATTGTCATGTTAATAAGCTGAAAGTCACCCAAAATAAGATATTAAAAATGATTTTTAATCTGCCCTGGCACCATTCCACCATTGATTTGCATCACAAAGCACATATCGAGTTAATAGTACACAGACGTGCTCGACTTTCCTTAAATTTTAAAAATAAGTGTATCCAATCTAACTTCCGCAAATAGTATAGCACAAATTCTTTAGTCTTAAGTGTAGATATAAGTATTAATTATTAAATAAGTTTTTTTAGGGTTTTGGCAAATCTTTTATCCCTCTTTTTACTATTATGAACATATTGCTAAATCCCATAGTTACTACTCCCTTATATATGTCTAAGTAGAATAGGAAACTTAGCCTGATCTCTTAACTTAAAAAAAAAAAAAAAATCTTATGCTAAAACACAAATGTAATATTCCAAATTATTGTGAATAAATGAATGAATGAATGTAAGTAATATTAAAAATGATTCTTAACCTCCCATTTTTCTTTTCAACTACTCGACTGCATGTTTTAGCTGATGTAAGGTCGTAAGATGAACAAATCTAAAGAGCAATAAATTCTTAAGAATTCTAATATTGCCATATTAAGTACCAATAAATTAGTTATTATTATTATTATTATTATTTAGAACTAATATTATAATTAAAAATTATAACTTAGTTTTTTTCAACCTATAGCGACAAAGAGGTCAGCCTCTTTCTCTAAAACCAGCCTGAGGAGTCCACGAACAGAGCCAGGTCCCCCAAAGGACATTTGGCCAAACTACCCCTGTTTTCTTAGAATGGTTTCCCGAGAAACCGGGTTTGTCTACTAAGTAGAGCAGGGCAATCACAGAAGAGGTTTTGGATGCTCTCCGGTTCCTCCTCGTCTTCACAGCTACGACAGAATTCATTGTGTGGAACATGCATCCTCTGGGCCATCAGCCCGATGGTGCAGTGCCCCATCATAACTCAAGTCAACGTCCGAACCCTTTTCTTGTTTAAGTGTGGTAGCTCGGCGGTTCTCTTTGGTTGATAGCATGGCCACAGTGTTGTTGCAACAGTACAGCCAGACTCATTTGCCCACTTCCTGCCTGCATGATCTCTAGTCTTTACGTCAAGGCATGACAGTTTATATTGTAGGGATCTATGAATATCAGTAACTGCTTGAGAGATAGTCAGTGCCGATCCTTTCCTAGCACACCCATTCGTCATCTCATTTCCTTCAATACCGAAGTGACCCGGCACCCAGATGTTTCTGATAGAGTGCTGCCGAGCCTGGTTCAAAGCTTCAATCACACTACGTATGATTTCACTATTGAAGCTGTGGGACTACAGGGCCTTGATAGCCGCCTGGTTATCAACAGAAAGCGATATGTGCCCAAGACGTTAATTAACTTTGCTGCTTACCAGACCGCGTAGATTTCTGCTTGGAACACGCTACACCAGTAATGTAGACGATACGATAGCTGCTGCTTGTTTGTGCTGGCATTCAGTAGTCACATACTCCTTCATCAGCTCGAGTTCCTACTTTTTGAAAGATAGTGCTGTGACCAACGGCACAGGGCTTAAGAAGATGCAGCACATGAAGTCTGACTGCAGTTCTAGTCGCTACGTACTTGAGATATGTGCCCACAGGTGCCAGCTTGAGAATGACACCCAAAGCCGCCTGTGGGGTGGATCGTAAAGATCGAGTAATTCCTAGGCACGCTTTTCTTTGCACCTTATGAAGATTGTGTAGGTGGCAATTGGTGTTAGTCGCCTTTCTCGGTTGCCCCCACCACCTCATGTAAAGCTGTATCAACCGATCTGCCCTTTAGGTATGCGTGTTGCGCACTGCTAAACATGTGTGGATCGAGACCTGTGAGAAGACACCCCCTAAGATCATTGTACAGAAATGCAGAAGCTGATGACTGGTATTATACCGTTGGACCCAGTGATTTGTAAGGCTTAAAGGACCCTATCGCCCAGAGTAACTTTTCCTCTGTGATTAAGCCATATGGGATCGACTCATAATTTGTACCCTCCAAAGTTGATCTACCAATAGTAAAGATGATATTCTCACCTTCCCTATCAATATTTGAGCAACCCGGAAAGTGTGCGTCCATGAGTAGCTCCAGGGACTCCTCACTGTTACTAGCGTATACACCATTAACACCGCACAGTAGCCCTGGTTTCGCTGGATCTTTGTCTAGCTCCCGTCGAAGTCTGGATGCTTCTGTAGTTCTAGTGATATCTTCGCAGAACGTAGCCCAAGAATCCCTTTTAGCCTTCCTGCTAGCGTTCTTAAGTTTCTTAAAACTGAGTTGATAGGCATCCCAATCTTCCTGACATTTACTATATTTGGCTTTATTGAAAAGTCTTCGTGCCTCCTTCCAAATTTTCCCAAGCTCCGGTGTCCATCACAAATTACAGTTGGACCTTGGAGATCGGCTAATAGGGCAGGATTTAAGAAAAGCTTCTCCTAGTACCTCTGTGATGATCTGAGAGGACTTCTCTAACATATCAAGATCCAAAAGCTCCAAGGGAGTGTCTGGCCAACAACATTAGAGAAGTCCATACAATCTTAAAAATCGAACAGCGCCTCCCCTCTTTTGGTACCACCTTCTAACAATTATCTATATATTATCTATTTCGCTTATCTCAAGATTCTAACGCCCAGGCTTGCCAATATTCAAAAGTCATAATGGGAAGAAAACGCAATTATATTTAAAATATTAATTTAAATATTAAATTAATTTAATGTAGTTTAATTTAAATTCATAATGGGAAGAAAACGCAATTATATTTTAAATATTAAAATAATTTAATTTAAACCCAATTCTATTTAAAATATTAATTTAAATATTAAATAAATTTAATGTAATAATTTAATATTTAATATTTTAAATATAATTGCGTTTTCTTCCCATTATGACTTTTGAATATTGGCAAGCCTGGGCGTTAGAATCTTGAGATAAGTGATAATAGTGATTAATAGATAACTAATTGTTAGAAGGTGGCGCTTCCATTTTGAATTTTTACGCTGCACAACACCAACATACGTTTAAAATCAAATTTAAATTTGACAAACAATATTTCGTAATTAAAATCATTGTTATTCATTCAAAACAACTCAAAAACGTTCTAAAAGGTACAAATGACATGTTTGCATTGGTTTTTGCTATATATACTTTTCTGTTCTATTTTCCAAATTGCTTAATACATCAGCTGAGACCACAACCAATTGACTTTGTAATATGGTGCACCACTAATAACTTCATATTCAGTGCATTTTCACGTGTTCATTGAAAGTGCATTCAGACAGAGCAGAACTCGAGATCTGGCAGAACTCGCACGAGAACTCGAGTTCAAATTACAACAACCACAGGGAAAATGAACGAAATTTGTAGTTGTTGTTGTAGCTCAGAACTCGAGTTCTCGTGCGAATTCTGCCAGAACTCGCTAGTCTGACATGGTCAGTCTAAAAAGTGTTGGTTAAATTTGAACCATCTTAGGTGATGCCGATAGATAGCGCAATAAACAGATGATGATGGCAGATAATAGATTTAAGGAAAATACTAATTGTAATTTTTTTTGTAATCTATTAACAAAATACGTAGCAGGAATGAAAAATGTCAGACCTATGTACATACACTGCAAAATGTTCTAAATCATGTATTTTTCACAATGTAATGAAAACAAAAACAAAACAAAAAACAGCTGCTCAGAACTCACAACTCAGAACTCGGTGACAAAAAACGGGCAACCAGAACTCGCACAATTAGAACTCGCTATCTGAACACACTATATAAATGCGTGGTTTCAGCATTTTACACACTTTTTTATTGTGAAGTTATTTGTTAGAGTGGCGAATTTTCGAGCGTTGGTGCGAGCGGGTGAGTATCGCATCGCTCAACACTGGCTTATCGGGTATATTAGTATTAATACTTTTTCTTTGGGTCGACTCAGCAATGCGGTGCGTACTCGTGAAATCGGTAAATCAACCGAATTGTGACAGGTTTTTAATAATACATCAAATAAGGTTTAAAAACGGGTCAAAGTCTCTCCCGGCAGGACGTTTGAAATTATGCCTGAAATACGGGACGTCTGGCAGCCCTGCTCTTGTCTGCCATTATCGTCCATTACACCGAAGAACCAATTTTGGGCTGTACCAACGGCATTTATTAGTCCTCGTTTCGGTCTATTTGATGGTATTATTGATTTAATTTTTGATCTTATGGTATTTATTTTAGTTGTTAAATGCTTTTGTTTGTTTTCCTTTAGAAAGTTAATGTTAGATTCTATATTGTTTAGTAATTTATATTTTAGTTGTTAAATGCTTTTGTTTGTTTTCCGTTAAAAAGTTAATGTTAGACTCAATATTATTTAGTGATAATATTATTTCATGCGGATTTATTATAAGTATGTAATATTACTTATTTCTAAATGGGTTGTTGATAGTCGTATAAATCCATTTTGATTGTCAATTGGTGTTATCTTTACTGTTGCTGTTATTTGGGATAGGTAAAGTAACAGTGGAAGGAACAGTACCTTGCCTTTTGTAATTTCCCTGCGAATAATGTTGGAAACATTATCGTTATTGATGTCTTTGATATCAATATATAAATTCTTCTTGTTAAATATATTCATGGTATTATTTTCTTTTTCCTCTACTAATATAATTTGAGTAGGAAACCTACTTACCACTGTGTCCAATATGGTAATATAATTTTGCAGGTTTTCCTCGCGAGTATTAGGTGTTTCGGTGAATTCCATGCGTTTTCGTTTTCTGTGTCAGAGTCCCAATGATTTATTTGAAGTAGTTCCTTTGTGCCTAAGTCTTCCTCTTGAAGGACGACAGCATGAGTTTCTTCTGTTTCGATATCATCATCTGCATGATTTATTTCATCTTGTGATATTCTGCTGAGAAACTCGGCTATGTGGTTATTATACTCTTCACGGGAGTGGATAGTATTATAAATTTGTCATGAAGTTTGTAACACACAGAAGGAGACATCGCAGACCACTTAAAGTATATATATTTGTGATCAGCTCGATGAGACGAGTTGATTTCGCCATGTTCGTCTGTCCGTATGTACGTCTGTCTGTCTGTATGTATGCAAACTAGTCCCTCAGTTTTTGAGCTAGAGAGAAACATAGGTTTCTTTTTACCATACGCAGCACATTTGTCAGAATCAGCCGAATCGGACCACTAGGGGTGTACCTCCCATACAAACACCCCCTTAAATTAACGTTCTTATTAAAAAAGTTTTTTGTTTTTTAACATATCGAACTGAATTTTGGACACTATAAGTTTGTAATTTATAGCCATCAATCATGTAAATTTCATGAACCTAGGGCTACCAGGTGGTGTACCTACCATACAAACCCCCTTTAAATTAATGTTCTTGTTAGAAAAGCTTTTTTGTTTTTTAACGTATCGAACTGTAATTTGGACCCTATAAGTTTCTGATCTATATTCATCAATCATATAAATTTCATGATCCTAGGGTCACCAGGAGTGGTACGTCCCATACAAACCTAAATTAAATGGCAAACTTTTAAAGAATAAATGTACAATAAAATTGCCACTCAAACTGATGTGATGCTAAGCTTTCTTAGGCTGGATGTAACCCGGAGGAGCGTGAAGAGTATTACATCTTTAGCACAGCTAATGATAGCCTTCTTTCTTGTTATTATTATTATACTCTTCACGGGAGTGAATAGTATTATAAGTTTGTCATGAAGTTTGTAACACACAGAAGGAGACATCGCAGACCACATAAAGTATATATATTTATGATCAGCTCGATGAGACGAGTTGATTTCGCCATGTTCGTCTGTCCGCCTGTCCGTATGTACGTCTGTCTGTCTGTATGTATGCAAACTAGTCCCTCAGTTTTTGAGCTAGAGAGAAACATAGGTTTCTTATTACCATACGCAGCACATTTGTCGGAATCAGCCGAATCGGACCACTAGGGGGGTACCTCCAATACAAACCCCCTTTTAAATTAATGTTCTTGTTAGAAAAAGTTTTTTGTTTTTTAACGTATCGAACTGAGTTTTGGACACTATAAGTTTGTAATTTATAGCCATCAATCATGTAAACTTCATGAACCTAGGGCTACCAGGTGGTGTACCTCCCATACAAACACCCCTTTAAATTAATGTTCTTGTTAGAAAAAGTTTTTTGTTTTTTAACGTATCGAACTGAAATTTGGACCCTATAAGTTTCTGATCTATATTCATCAAACATATAAATTTCATGATCCTAGGGTTACCAGGAGTGGTACCTCCCATACAAGCCGAAATTAAATGGCAAACTTTTAAAGAATAAATGTACAATAAAATTGCCACTCAAACTGAAGTGATGCTAAGAAAGGAAAGTTGGATGCAACTCGGAGGAGCGTGAACAGTATTACATCTGTAGCATAGCCAATGATAGCCTTTTTCTGCTTTTTTTTGTAATCTAGAAACAAAATACGTAGCAGGAATGAAACAGTGAAATGCCAGAACTATGTGCATACACTGCAAAATGTTCTAAATCATATATTTTTCAATAAATTTAAATTTTTATTTCTCACAATTGCTTTTTTTTTTTTTTTTTTTTTTGTTGTGCGAAACATGGAGGTAAAAATCTTCCAAAGATACCTATGGCCCGTGCCACAAGTTATGTCCGATTCATTAGCCTACCGACTAAAAAACCCCCTATAGCCTCAAGCCCCTTTCAATCCCTACGGCACCGCCGAGGCATTCCTTCGTAGGGAGGGATATTAAGTTTAAAATTAAGCAGGCGCCATTGTTCGCTCGTACATTCGAGCACCCCTCATAATGTTGGCAATTTCAGAAGAGAAGTATGCCCAGTCATCCACCGATGTTTCCGTGCGCCTTACAATCTCATGTGAGCTGCAAGGAGATCCAAGGCGCGCATACACTCTTCGGCGCTCCGCTTCGAAACGGGGGCACTCATGAAGAAGATGCTCCGGATCCTCCACGACATCTCTGCACAGACCACAGAACGGATCCAGAGCGAGCCCAAACCTGTGGAGATACTGCCTAAAAAAGCCATGGCCAGTGGCGAATTGAGTAAATTCGAACTCTACATCACCAGAACGACGCTTAAGCCAATTCGAAATATATGGGATAAGCTGGTGTATCCTCCGCGACTCTGCCCTACTCCACCTGTGCTGCCAGATGTTCAGGTATCTGGACTTAATCTCCTCCAAGTCTGCTACCTGAGAGGATGCACGTGCGGTGTAGTTGTCCCTGGCAGCCAGGGCTTCCAGATCGATTAGCAGTCTGCCTGCAAGGACACCTGCTGCATCGTCTGCCACTGTGCGATACGCCCTGCAAATCCTGAGGTTAGCAACCCTGTGAGCACTCCTTATACCACGGAAATATGACTTCGTTGCAAGTGCCCCTGCCCAGACTGGAGCCGCATAAAGCAGTATGGATTTACTCACCGAACCTAGCAGAACCCGAGATTGTTGTCTGGGTCCCCTTAGGTTTGGGAGAATCCTGGCCAGTTTTTGTGTGATGGCAGCTACTTTTTTGGCTGACTCGTTTAAGTGCCACTTGAAGCATAGTCGATGGTCCAAGAGTACACCCAGGTATTTGATGCAAGGCTTCGACTCAATAGAATGGCTCCCAATTCTAACCGAAAGTGTTTCAACCTTTTTCCTGGAGCTCATAAGAACCAACTCGGTCTTATGCTCCGCCAGACCAAGGTGATTCTGTGCTAGCCATCTCCTCGACGCTGTTACTGTTCTCTCTATTTTGGATGTAACCTCACTCAGAGTCTTTGCTACCACGACGATAGCAATGTCATCCGCATATCCGACGATCTCCACCCCATCGGGTTTACAAATCCGCAGGATGCCATCATACATTGCATTCCATAGAATTGGACCTAGTACTGAACCTTGCAGGACACCTCCAGTAATGTCAAAAGTCCTAGTACCTTCTTCCGTGTCACAAACCAGGACTCTCTCTCTGAAATAGGACACTACTATCCGAAATAGGTAACACGGTTCGTCCAAAATGCTTAGCGCGTTTATGATGCAGCTCCAATCTGCAGAGTTGAACGCATTTTTTACGTCCAGTGTGACCACTGCGCAATACTTCTTGTCACCGCCAAGCCATCTAGTGCCATTTAAGGCCTCCCTTGCAATGCCGCAGAGTTTTTGGATTACTCCTACGGTATCCCTTCTCGGTCGGAAGCCAAATTGCATTTCAGCGAGAACATTTGGCGACTCCGTGTACTGCTACAATCTGGCGCGAATAATCCGTTCAAAGATTTTCCCAGTGGTACTCAGTAGACACAGGGGCCTATACGAAGACGGTAGCTCTGGGGGCAGGTATCTTTTCGGGATGTAACCAGCCGTCGCTTCTTCCAGCATTTGGGGAAGAGTCCTTCTCTCATGCACCTTGAAAAAACCTTGCAGAAGATGTGAGGTTTCGCTGCAATGGCTCTCGTAAGGATGACATTTGGGATGCCATCCAGCCCAGGTGATTTGTACACCTTGACCTTACTCAAAGCCACTTCTAGCTCAAGAGTGGTGATATTGGGCACATTCTCATCTGCAACTTCAAGTGGTCGAAGTATCTTCAACAATCCTCTTGGTAGGAAGAGGGCGGCTACTATTTTTTCCATTTGCGAGGCGGAGGAAGGGACTGACGCCTTGAGGCTATTGAACTTACGCGTTACAATTTTGTAAGCGCTGCCCCAGGGATTCTGATCCACTTCTTCTATCAGTCTGCTAAAGGCGTTTCGCTTGCTCCTGCAGATCTCCTTGCTTAGTAGGGACTTGTTGTGCCCAAATTCGTCGAGGAAGAGAAGAGTATCCTGAGAAGCAGGAATCCTCCTTCTGCTGCGCTGGAAATTTCTCCGTAGTTGATGGCACTGCGAGCGAAGTTCCGCTATTTCATCAGTTCACTAGTAGTTAGGCTTCCTGCCATTGCTTCTAGTCTTCCTAAGCATAGAGCCATCGCACATCCTTGTGAGGCCCTGCATAAGTTGCCCGGATTGCTGACTCCCATTACCAGGCGCTACTTCAAACTCGGAGATAAACAAATCCAGAGTTTCCTTATCCAGCTTCCAAGTTTTCCAAGCGATACCCAGGGCCCGCTTCCTCAATCTTGATATATCGAACCTTGCCTGAGGGGAAATGCAAATTTGTATCGCAAGGTGATCACTATGGGTGTAGACATCTGCAACCTCCCATTTTATAGCACTGGCAATCGATGTGCTACAGAAGGTGAGATCTATTGCCAAACTGCCTCTCCCGTTGTCAAACGTGATTGAGTTGTCCCTATTAAGTAGAACCATATCCAGCGATGCAAATGCTTCCAAAACAGGCCGTCCGCGCCTATTGGTGCTAGTACAACCCCATTCCACCGCCCATGCGTTAAGGTCACCGGCGATTATGAGTGGGGATCTATGCCTCGCAGCGCTAACTAGTTTATCCAGGAAGTCATCAAATGAATCATGACTGACGTTTGGCGATGTGTAGCAGCTGCAAAAATGGATACCCCGTATTTTGGCAAAGGTGAAACCATCATACGAGCAGGGCTCTCAATGCTCAAAGGAAGCATTGCCTTGTAGCCAAATAGCCGCTTTGCCACTAACGTCCTGCGTTCACGCATTTAAGTCTTCCTTCGGCCCATGGAACTCACTTACCAGTAGTACATCAGCCTTCCAGTCTATGGCTGTTTGCGAGAGTAAGACCTGCGCTGCACTGCACCTATTTAGATTAAGCTGCAGACACTTAATCATGCCTAGCTTTCAGATCACGCATGGCATTCTTAAAGGCTTCACACTTGTAACTCCCAGAAGCATGTGCATTCTTACCTTCCGGGCAAATAAGACACTTGGGATTTTCACGACATGTCTTTGCAGTATGTCCCTCAGCTCCGCATCTCAGGCATAATTTTGAGCGGTCCGCACTATTCTTGCATCCTCTCGCAATGTGGCCAAACTCCAAGCACTTGAAGCACCTTGTGGGACTTATATGTTGTCTCAGACGGCAACGAGCCCAACCCACCTTCAACGATCCCGCCTTAAGCAGAGATTCTGCCTGCTTCACCGGTAAGGTTATATTGGCTGTCTTCGTCCCATCTCTAGCAAGTCTCATTGCTCTAATGGCAATGCTGCTGAGTTTGATTGCAGGAAATTGCCTGGTAATGGCTGCTCTCAGTTCTTCTGCCTCTGTTACTTCATCCAGATCACGGCATTCTATAACTTCTAGCTGGGATAGCGATTTCACCGTTGCACAGCTCTGCAGGGCTTCCTTAATGTCATCCTTTAGGGCTTCCGTCTGAGCACTACCTTTCTTAGACAGTTGGAGGAGAATTTCTCCCTTGGCCGTTCTGCGTATCCTGCTAACGTTGTCGCCAACTTTCTGGAGCTCAGGTTTCCCTTTTATCGTCCTTAGGATGTCTGCATAGGATAACTCCGACGCTTTAGTAATGACTAGAGCATCGGGGCGTGTTCGGCGAGACCTTACTTCAACTTTTTTAGGTGGTGGCTTGGAAGGTGCCCCACCTTTATTTTCAGGGGATGGGGATGGTCGCTGCGTTTCCGTCTTCTTTTTCCGCTTCTTCCAATGCACAGCTACTTGCCATTTATTCTCCTTTGGCTTAGGGTTTTCATCTGCAACCCTCAATGCACACGAGCCGCTATTAGGACTATTATTTATACCTGATATCTTTACAGAGGGTGGATCCTCCTTCGTTACAGTTACGCTAACCGCACGCTTCACCTGTGCTCTCCCATCTGTCTGTACACCGATCGTGGCGACGCTCACTGCTAGTCGGACAGGATGCAACTTTTTGTTAACCTCGTCCCTGTGAAGCCTTATTGCCGTAGCTAACAGCTCTCTCATCTCGTTGTTAACGCGCCGCTGCTTCTCCATCATCACGGCAAGCTGCTCCAATTTCCTCATTGCGCTTTCTGTATGCGGCTTTTCCGGACAATCTACGTCCACTTGCCTACTGTTATCAGCCGTCGTCTTTCTTGGCTGAGGTGATTTCGACTTAGACGGCCTAGCAGAAACTGAAAAAGGCTCCCCTAATGCAACACCCACCTCTTTCTTCTTTACTTCTGCATCCTCATTCGTTTGTGCCGACGTCGTATTCTCCACTGTAGCGTTTGTTATTACCACCTCTGGCACAGTTTCTGATCCTACTTTGAAAGGAGAGGGCACTTCATTTGCGCAAGTTACCTCCCACGGGATCGTTTGTGGATCTTCGGCCTTTCTTGGAGGCGAGCGACACATCTTGCTGCTCCGCCTGAAGGCCAAATCTCCAGATGAACTTGTAGCTTTGTCCGCTACAGCAACCAAGTTGGCCATTGCCATTGGGACACAATCCCTACCCCAGTTCCCTGAGGCCTGACCTACGCTTTACCAGTCCCGGACTACGCGGACGGACTGGAGCTCGCCCGGGGCAACGCAGCTTACTGAACTGCGTCCAATGTACACTCCCTGACCAGGGTCAAAAGTGGCTGGTTTCTGACCCACGTCACGCCTGCCGCCTCGGCAGAGCACGCTCACATCACCCCTTCACCATCATAAGCGGAAAAACTAACAACGATTCGGAGACTCCCAGCGCGACGTGACGAGGATCGGTCATCTCCGCGTTTTAGGCCTACCGCCAGGCTTATATTACTGCCGACCTATCAGGTTCAGACGCAGACCATGAAGCCGCCCAATATGGGAACAGACGCTCTTGGATTTGGGAAAGCTTATTTCGAAGGGCGGCTTCCACTCGCCCCGTCACGAGAACTTCACAAGGGTGTGCAGACTTTTAAGCTACCCCTTCCATTCTCGCCGCTCATTGGTCGGGGACTGCTTATTCATTATTCGCAGCTAACCTACATATCTGCAGGCCGTCCACTATCCGCCACCTGTGACCCCCACTCTAGCTTGAGCAACGCCGTGTGTCTCACAATTGCCACAACATTCCATTTGTGCGTTTGTGTGTGTAATTAAAACAAAACAAAAAACAACTGTTCAGAACTCGCAACTCAAAACTGGGATATATGGGATAAGCTGGTGTATCCTCCGCGACTCTGCCCTACTCCACCTGTGCTGCCAGATGTTCAGGTATCTGGACTTAATCTCCTCCAAGTCTGCTACCTGAGAGGATGCACGTGCGGTGTAGTTGTCCCTGGCAGCCAGGGCTTCCAGATCGATTAGCAGTCTGCCTGCAAGGACACCTGCTGCATCGTCTGCCACTGTGCGATACGCCCTGCAAATCCTGAGGTTAGCAACCCTGTGAGCACTCCTTATACCACGGAAATATGACTTCGTTGCAAGTGCCCCTGCCCAGACTGGAGCCGCATAAAGCAGTATGGATTTACTCACCGAACCTAGCAGAACCCGAGATTGTTGTCTGGGTCCCCTTAGGTTTGGGAGAATCCTGGCCAGTTTTTGTGTGATGGCAGCTACTTTTTTGGCTGACTCGTTTAAGTGCCACTTGAAGCATAGTCGATGGTCCAAGAGTACACCCAGGTATTTGATGCAAGGCTTCGACTCAATAGAATGGCTCCCAATTCTAACCGAAAGTGTTTCAACCTTTTTCCTGGAGCTCATAAGAACCAACTCGGTCTTATGCTCCGCCAGACCAAGGTGATTCTGTGCTAGCCATCTCCTCGACGCTGTTACTGTTCTCTCTATTTTGGATGTAACCTCACTCAGAGTCTTTGCTACCACGACGATAGCAATGTCATCCGCATATCCGACGATCTCCACCCCATCGGGTTTACAAATCCGCAGGATGCCATCATACATTGCATTCCATAGAATTGGACCTAGTACTGAACCTTGCAGGACACCTCCAGTAATGTCAAAAGTCCTAGTACCTTCTTCCGTGTCACAAACCAGGACTCTCTCTCTGAAATAGGACACTACTATCCGAAATAGGTAACACGGTTCGTCCAAAATGCTTAGCGCGTTTATGATGCAGCTCCAATCTGCAGAGTTGAACGCATTTTTTACGTCCAGTGTGACCACTGCGCAATACTTCTTGTCACCGCCAAGCCATCTAGTGCCATTTAAGGCCTCCCTTGCAATGCCGCAGAGTTTTTGGATTGCTCCTACGGTATCCCTTCTCGGTCGGAAGCCAAATTGCATTTCAGCGAGAACATTTGGCGACTCCGTGTACTGCTACAATCTGGCGCGAATAATCCGTTCAAAGATTTTCCCAGTGGTACTCAGTAGACACAGGGGCCTATACGAAGACGGTAGCTCTGGGGGCAGGTATCTTTTCGGGATGTAACCAGCCGTCGCTTCTTCCAGCATTTGGGGAAGAGTCCTTCTCTCATGCACCTTGAAAAAACCTTGCAGAAGATGTGAGGTTTCGCTGCAATGGCTCTCGTAAGGATGACATTTGGGATGCCATCCAGCCCAGGTGATTTGTACACCTTGACCTTACTCAAAGCCACTTCTAGCTCAAGAGTGGTGATATTGGGCACATTCTCATCTGCAACTTCAAGTGGTCGAAGTATCTTCAACAATCCTCTTGGTAGGAAGAGGGCGGCTACTATTTTTTTCCATTTGCGAGGCGGAGGAAGGGACTGACGCCTTGAGGCTATTGAACTTACGCGTTACAATTTTGTAAGCGCTGCCCCAGGGATTCTGATCCACTTCTTCTATCAGTCTGCTAAAGGCGTTTCGCTTGCTCCTGCAGATCTCCTTGCTTAGTAGGGACTTGTTGTGCCCAAATTCGTCGAGGAAGAGAAGAGTATCCTGAGAAGCAGGAATCCTCCTTCTGCTGCGCTGGAAATTTCTCCGTAGTTGATGGCACTGCGAGCGAAGTTCCGCTATTTCATCAGTTCACTAGTAGTTAGGCTTCCTGCCATTGCTTCTAGTCTTCCTAAGCATAGAGCCATCGCACATCCTTGTGAGGCCCTGCATAAGTTGCCCGGATTGCTGACTCCCATTACCAGGCGCTACTTCAAACTCGGAGATAAACAAATCCAGAGTTTCCTTATCCAGCTTCCAAGTTTTCCAAGCGATACCCAGGGCCCGCTTCCTCAATCTTGATATATCGAACCTTGCCTGAGGGGAAATGCAAATTTGTATCGCAAGGTGATCACTATGGGTGTAGACATCTGCAACCTCCCATTTTATAGCACTGGCAATCGATGTGCTACAGAAGGTGAGATCTATTGCCAAACTGCCTCTCCCGTTGTCAAACGTGATTGAGTTGTCCCTATTAAGTAGAACCATATCCAGCGATGCAAATGCTTCCAAAACAGGCCGTCCGCGCCTATTGGTGCTAGTACAACCCCATTCCACCGCCCATGCGTTAAGGTCACCGGCGATTATGAGTGGGGATCTATGCCTCGCAGCGCTAACTAGTTTATCCAGGAAGTCATCAAATGAATCATGACTGACGTTTGGCGATGTGTAGCAGCTGCAAAAATGGATACCCCGTATTTTGGCAAAGGTGAAACCATCATACGAGCAGGGCTCTCAATGCTCAAAGGAAGCATTGCCTTGTAGCCAAATAGCCGCTTTGCCACTAACGTCCTGCGTTCACGCATTTAAGTCTTCCTTCGGCCCATGGAACTCACTTACCAGTAGTACATCAGCCTTCCAGTCTATGGCTGTTTGCGAGAGTAAGACCTGCGCTGCACTGCACCTATTTAGATTAAGCTGCAGACACTTAATCATGCCTAGCTTTCAGATCACGCATGGCATTCTTAAAGGCTTCACACTTGTAACTCCCAGAAGCATGTGCATTCTTACCTTCCGGGCAAATAAGACACTTGGGATTTTCACGACATGTCTTTGCAGTATGTCCCTCAGCTCCGCATCTCAGGCATAATTTTGAGCGGTCCGCACTATTCTTGCATCCTCTCGCAATGTGGCCAAACTCCAAGCACTTGAAGCACCTTGTGGGACTTATATGTTGTCTCAGACGGCAACGAGCCCAACCCACCTTCAACGATCCCGCCTTAAGCAGAGATTCTGCCTGCTTCACCGGTAAGGTTATATTGGCTGTCTTCGTCCCATCTCTAGCAAGTCTCATTGCTCTAATGGCAATGCTGCTGAGTTTGATTGCAGGAAATTGCCTGGTAATGGCTGCTCTCAGTTCTTCTGCCTCTGTTACTTCATCCAGATCACGGCATTCTATAACTTCTAGCTGGGATAGCGATTTCACCGTTGCACAGCTCTGCAGGGCTTCCTTAATGTCATCCTTTAGGGCTTCCGTCTGAGCACTACCTTTCTTAGACAGTTGGAGGAGAATTTCTCCCTTGGCCGTTCTGCGTATCCTGCTAACGTTGTCGCCAACTTTCTGGAGCTCAGGTTTCCCTTTTATCGTCCTTAGGATGTCTGCATAGGATAACTCCGACGCTTTAGTAATGACTAGAGCATCGGGGCGTGTTCGGCGAGACCTTACTTCAACTTTTTTAGGTGGTGGCTTGGAAGGTGCCCCACCTTTATTTTCAGGGGATGGGGATGGTCGCTGCGTTTCCGTCTTCTTTTTCCGCTTCTTCCAATGCACAGCTACTTGCCATTTATTCTCCTTTGGCTTAGGGTTTTCATCTGCAACCCTCAATGCACACGAGCCGCTATTAGGACTATTATTTATACCTGATATCTTTACAGAGGGTGGATCCTCCTTCGTTACAGTTACGCTAACCGCACGCTTCACCTGTGCTCTCCCATCTGTCTGTACACCGATCGTGGCGACGCTCACTGCTAGTCGGACAGGATGCAACTTTTTGTTAACCTCGTCCCTGTGAAGCCTTATTGCCGTAGCTAACAGCTCTCTCATCTCGTTGTTAACGCGCCGCTGCTTCTCCATCATCACGGCAAGCTGCTCCAATTTCCTCATTGCGCTTTCTGTATGCGGCTTTTCCGGACAATCTACGTCCACTTGCCTACTGTTATCAGCCGTCGTCTTTCTTGGCTGAGGTGATTTCGACTTAGACGGCCTAGCAGAAACTGAAAAAGGCTCCCCTAATGCAACACCCACCTCTTTCTTCTTTACTTCTGCATCCTCATTCGTTTGTGCCGACGTCGTATTCTCCACTGTAGCGTTTGTTATTACCACCTCTGGCACAGTTTCTGATCCTACTTTGAAAGGAGAGGGCACTTCATTTGCGCAAGTTACCTCCCACGGGATCGTTTGTGGATCTTCGGCCTTTCTTGGAGGCGAGCGACACATCTTGCTGCTCCGCCTGAAGGCCAAATCTCCAGATGAACTTGTAGCTTTGTCCGCTACAGCAACCAAGTTGGCCATTGCCATTGGGACACAATCCCTACCCCAGTTCCCTGAGGCCTGACCTACGCTTTACCAGTCCCGGACTACGCGGACGGACTGGAGCTCGCCCGGGGCAACGCAGCTTACTGAACTGCGTCCAATGTACACTCCCTGACCAGGGTCAAAAGTGGCTGGTTTCTGACCCACGTCACGCCTGCCGCCTCGGCAGAGCACGCTCACATCACCCCTTCACCATCATAAGCGGAAAAACTAACAACGATTCGGAGACTCCCAGCGCGACGTGACGAGGATCGGTCATCTCCGCGTTTTAGGCCTACCGCCAGGCTTATATTACTGCCGACCTATCAGGTTCAGACGCAGACCATGAAGCCGCCCAATATGGGAACAGACGCTCTTGGATTTGGGAAAGCTTATTTCGAAGGGCGGCTTCCACTCGCCCCGTCACGAGAACTTCACAAGGGTGTGCAGACTTTTAAGCTACCCCTTCCATTCTCGCCGCTCATTGGTCGGGGACTGCTTATTCATTATTCGCAGCTAACCTACATATCTGCAGGCCGTCCACTATCCGCCACCTGTGACCCCCACTCTAGCTTGAGCAACGCCGTGTGTCTCACAATTGCCACAACATTCCATTTGTGCGTTTGTGTGTGTAATTAAAACAAAACAAAAAACAACTGTTCAGAACTCGCAACTCAAAACTCGGTGACAAAAAACGAGTAACCAGAACTCGCACAATCAGAAGTCGCTGTCTGAACATACTATAAATCGTGACTTTGAGACATTTATTATAAAATAAGTAAAATACGATTCCACGTACAAATTTTTTGCGCTAAAAAAATTTGTGTTGTTGCCATTCCACGCTACAAAATTTTATGCAAAACTTTTCCGATTCCTTGTTGTCTTTGCAGTGTTTGAAGCGAGCTCATTATGCGAAATGAGTTCAGACAGTACGGATAGAGATTGTGTGGCGGCAATAATAATTGCTACAATATACACGCAATACCCGTTATGACCGCTTTTACATTGTCCAACTTTGCGGCAGAATTCACTCATCGGACTTTTGCTTGTTGGCAAGCGCGCGCGGGGGTTGTCTATGCAGCCGTGTCCGATGTACCACGGACAAAAATTTGGGTGCCTTTTTTTTCGTTGTTTTCTTTTCACCTCTTTCGTGTGTTTGTTCATTATACTCTTCACGGGAGTGAATAGTAGTATAAGTTTGTCATGAAGTTTGTAACACACAGAAGGAGACATCGCAGACCACTTAAAGTATATATATTTGTGATCAGCTCGATGAGACGAGTTTATTTCGCCATGTTCGTCTGTCCGTATGTACGTCTGTCTGCCTGTATGTATGCAAACTAGTCCCTCAGTTTTTGAGCTAGAGAGAAACATAGGTTTCTTTTTACCATACGCAGCACATTTGTCGGAATCAGCCGAATCGGACCACTATGGGGGTACCTACCATACAAACACCCCTTAAATTAACGTTCTTATTAAAAACGTTTTTTGTTTTTTAACGTATCGAACTGAAATTTGGGATCTATAAGTTTGTAATCCATAGCCATCAATCGTGTTAATTTCATGAACCTAGGGCTACCAGGTGGCGTACCTCCCATACAAACACCCCTTGAAATTAAAATTCTTGTTAGAAAAAGTTTTTTGTTTTTAAACGTATCGAACTGAATTTTACACACTAAAAGTTTGTAATTTATAGCCATCAGCAATGTAAATTTCATGAACCTAGGGCTACTAGGTGGAGTACCTCCCATACAAACCCCCCTTTAAATTAATGTTCTTGTTAGAAAAAGTTTTTTGTTTTTTAACGTATCGAGCTGAGTTTTGGACACTATAAGTTTGTAATTTATAGCCATCAATCATATAAATTTCATGAACCTAGGCCTACCAGGTGGTGTACCTCCCATACAAACCCCCCCTTAAATTAAAGTTCTTGTTAGAAAAAGTTTTTTGGTTCTTAACGTATCTAACTAAATTTTGGACACTATAAGTTTGTAATTTATAGCCATCAATCATGTAAATTTCATGAACCTAGGGCTACAAGGTGGGGTACCTCCCATACAAACCCCCCTTTAAATTAAAGTTCTTGTTAGAAAAAGTTTTTTGTTTTTTAACGTATCGAACTGAATTTTGGACACTATAAGTTTGTAATTTATAGCCATCAATCATGTAAATTTCATGAACCTAGGGCTACCAGGTGGGGTACCTCCCATACAAACCACCCTTTAAATTAATGTTCTTGTCAGAAAGAGTTTTTTGTTTTTTAACGTATCTAACTGAATTTTGCACACTATAAGTTTGTAATTTATAGCCATCAATCGTGTAAATTTCATGAACCTATGGCTACCAGGTGATGTACCTCCAATACAAACCCCCCTTTAAATTAATGTTCTTGTTAGAAAAAGTTTATTGTTTTTTAATGTATCAAACTGAAATTTGGACCCTATAAGTTTCTGATCTATATTCATCAATCATATAAGTTTCATTATCCTAGGGTTACCAGGAGTTGTACGTCCCATACAAACGTAAATTCATGGGTGTTGTAGCTGGGCGCTGCATTTGTCATTACCGCCCTAACCTCATCGTCGGTAATAGTTGCATCTCTTATTTTGTTGTTTCTAAGCATCATGCCGATGATGTCCACTCAATTTTCACAAAGATAAAATTTTTAAAAGATAAAATTCTTTAAATTTTCACAAAGTAAATTTTTAAATGCAACGTTCGCTCGATTTTCACAAAGAGAAAATAAACCAGAAAGAAGGCTATCGTTGGCTATGCCAAAGATGTAATACTCTTCACGCTCCTCCGGGCTGCATCTAAACTTCCTTTATTAGCATCACATCAGTTTGAGATTTTTTTTTTTGATTTCCCAATAGCTGAAGTAAATTTGTTTCTTATTTTAAATAAAAAAAAAAAAAACACTTTTTTAAACATTGAAAAGGGGGTTTATATTTGACAAATACGAACATTTTCGAATTGTCAGTTTGAAATGTAATGGAAGGCTTGGTTTATTTTTGAGTACTACTTGCGGCTGCCCCACTCTCGTGAGATACCGCAACGTTCCCCTCAACAACCCAAGCCCAACATGTACATATTAGTGTAGGTATATTAATATTAATATATATATAATATAAAAAATGTATGAAGTAGAGCAGCTAGGCTAAGTCCACTGGTCTGCTCCTTTTTAGTCGTCTACGTCTTGTTAATTCGTCTGAAGGAATGTCAATCATTTCAACGTTGGAATGTCGTTCTAAGGTGTTATGGTATCTTCTACTTGCATTGTTGATTTCGTCATGCACCATTTTTACACCGAGGTCTTTATGTATGTCATAATTTGTTATGTACCAGTCAACATTAACTATTGCTCTAATGATTTTAGATTGTTGTCTTTGTATAATATTTACGTTCGTTTTCTTGGCAGTACCCCATAGTTGTATGCCATACGTCCATATGGGCTTAATTACAGATGCATAAAGAAGTAATTTCCCATTAGTATTAAGTTTTGATTGTCTGTTGTCTTTTTCTGGTTGTGTTATTTCCAAGTCAGTTTGCTGTCAATATGCATGCCCAGGTACTTGGCCACGTTGCTTAATGAAATGTCAGTACCTTTTATTTTTACTTGTCTTGGCTGATAAGCTGTCCGTAAAGTATATATCACTTGCAATGTTTTCATTTCGTTTATCTTAATTTTCCATAAATTAAACCAAGTGCATGTTTCGTCCAATATTTCTTGCAGCTTATCTATTGCCACATCAAGCTTTTTGTTTGAGCACATAAGAATAGTGTCGTCAGCAAAGGTGGCCACCATTGTCGAATTGTCTTCTGGGATTGGAATGTTATATGTATATATAGTATAAAGTAATGGCCCAAGCACGCTTCCCTGTGGGATTCCAACTTTTATTTGCCTCAATGAAGAGGTTTTGTTCACATCCAGTATTGGTTGAATTCTGTCAAGCAAAAGTCGTTCAAATATTTTTGATAATGAAGGCAGAAGGCTTATTGGCCTATAAGATGACGTCAAAATTGGATCTTTGCCCGATTTCAGCATAGTTATTATTTCAGCTATTTTCCACAATGTCGGGTAGTGCCTTAGTCTAAGTACTGCGTAAAACAAGTTTCTTATGTATATAATTGCATTTAGAGGAAGCTCTTTTAGTAATTTTCCAGGTATTTGGTCATATCCTGGAAATTTTTTGTGACTAGTACACTTTTCAATGCAGTGTCTTATTTCGTTAGCTGAGATTTTTCTTAATTTGTATTGCGGTGGAGGAGTCCTGTTAGTAAAATTAGTAAGATTAGCGTTGCTGTTAGTTTGGTTTTCAGTAAAAACCTTTTCATAATAGTCAGCAAGTTGGGAAGCTTTGTCAGAGTTGGTTCTAGCCCATGTCCCATCCGATTTTTAGTGGCGGCTGGTGAATGGTGCGATTCGTTAAGTCTTTAGCTGCTTTCCACAAAGAGTAATTAGTGTCAGACGTTGGAGTTAGTGATTTTAGATATTTTTCAAATTGTTCATTTTTCCAAATTTTAAGTCTGGCTTTCATGTCTTTAATCGCTTTGTTAAGTTTTGCTTTATCATTTGGAGCTCTCGTCCTTTGCCAAGTCTTACGCAGTTTGTTCTTGCTCACAATAAGCCTTTTAATTAAGTGTGAGATGTTATAGTTGTCCTCTGTTGGTTTTAGTTCGTGTGTTGCTCTATCAGCTGCTTCGTTTATAAAGTCGTTTAAGTGTATGATGGTTTTTTCAATATCGTCTAATTCCTTAAGAGGTACATTTATTGCTAGGTTGATATCAATGAATTTTCTATAAGAGTGCCAGTCAGTTCGTTTATTATACATCTTGCATGGGGGCAAAATATTTTTTATTGAGCAATTATAATTAATTTGGATCGGAGAATGGTCGGAAGAAAGTTTTTACCTTTAGTATTTGTCAACCTTGATCCCCAGTATACATGTTTGGTATTATAGTCTCCTCCAGCGATGAACCTTTGGCCAAGCTCAATAAAATAGTCCTTAAATTGAGCTGTTGTGATTATGTGTCTAGGTGGACAATAGATAGCTGCTACTGTAAAAGATCCATATATATCTTGCAGCATCAATTTGGTCGACTGTATGTGTGCTTGTTGATAGTTTTCCAGTTCAACGTGTCGTATATTATTTTTGATAATAATAGCAGAGCCACCATGACCTGAACCATCCGGATGATTTGGTCCATATATTTTATAGCCGGGAATGCTTAGGTGGTTATTTGTAAGGTGAGTGTCTGATATTAGTGCAATGTCAATTGAATTCTCATTTAAGAAAAGTTGTTTGTGTAGTCCGTTCGCATTCCAAGCAATTATTCTTAACTTAACCATTTTGTTTGTCAAGCTTTGTTACTAAAATTGTTATAATGTTCATCATGTTACCCATTTGTTGGATTAATTCTTTCATCATGTTTTTAAGTTCTGAGATATCGTCAGATGGGATGGTATGATTGTTGTTTTGCTGGGAAGAAATTTTGCCAGTAGTTAGATTAACACTTAAATCTTTTTTTCTTTTTCTTTTTCGGCTGGTCGATTGGTTGCCTTAGTCTGTGAGGAAGAAGCAGCAACGTGCGAATAACTGATTCCTTTATCCACTTTGCGAGAGGTTACGGACTTTTGCTCGTTTTTTGATTCATCGGTCAGTGTTTTGGGTCGAAGACCAGGAAACCTTTGCATTTTTAATGTTTTGTAGATTTCGCAACCTTTATAATTGGCTGTATGAGCTCCACCACAAAGAGCACATTTTATTTTCTTTGATGAATCCATTTGACAGTCAATCGTGGTGTGTTTTCCCGCACATTTAACACAAACAGGATCTTTGGTGCAGTAGTTTTGGGTGTGTCCGTATTTTTGGCAGTTAGAACATTGCACTATCGTTCTCTTACTATGGGGGCCTCAAATTGTATATTGGTGTGAAGTAATGTAGTTATGTTATAAATGTTTTTGTTGTTAGGGCTGGCTTTAAGTTCGAGTGAGAACAGGGGAAGTGACTTACTTGTGGTTTTTTGTCGAATATTAAATACATTCGTGACATCATGGCCTAATTCTTTCAGTTCTCGCTTAATTTCGTCGGTGTCAGATGATTGGTGAAGGTGTCTCAGCATAACTTTAAAACCGCGTTCGTCTGTAGTCTTAAATGTATAGTACTTGGTATTTCTAGCTTTTAACATTTTCATTATTGTACTATATTGTTGGGGTTCAGTCACTTGGATACGAACTTCATTATTGGGCAGGGATTTAAGAATATAGTTTTTTTCTATAACTTCATTAATAGCATTCATGAGAGTATTAATGTCTTCTACCCCCTGCACATAAATAGGCGGTGGCTTGTTGGCTTTAGGAGGCTGTTTGGTTTCGTTTTGTGCATTACGATTTGAGGACTTAGGATCTTTTCCGTTGTTATCGTCTTTTTTTGCTAGCAGTGCGAACATATTGCTAGTATTAGGTTTGCTCAACCAGTAATCATTTAGTTTTGTTTGTGTATTTTTTGCAAATTGCTTTTGTACTTTTTGTTATTGTTTTCTTCTATTCATTTGCCTGGGGATTGCGTATTACGGTTTCTTTTACAAGGGTTTAACTGTTCAGAACTGGGACTATTGTTGTTGGTGTTATTTGTGTTTTGTACTTGCGTATGTGTGTTTGATGTAGGCATAACTGTTGCTGATTGGTCCAGTAGCTCGATCGTTGGATGCATTGCTGTTGATGTTATAGTTGATGTGAAAACTGCTTGCGATGACATGATCGAAGCAGTTGTTGAGTAAACTGTTGTTGTTGTTGTGTTTGATGCTGATGTAGCGGTTGATATAGCTGGAGTGCTTTGTGTTGTTACAGTTACATTTGTTGATACAATAGTTGCTGGTGTTGTATACAGTGGAGTTTGCGGGGGATGGACATTGGCTGCTCCATGGTAGTGGATTCGTGGTGCCTATGGTATCAATGCACAGAGCGGGAGAACAAGAACTAGCTCTTTGCTCTGGCGATTTGATGGTTACAAATGACGCATCATTTTTTTTTGTTAGGGCCAGGAGATACGATCGAAAAATACGCATTCCTGGTTGGCTTTTTATCGTTGTTGTTGTTGGGGTTTTTATATTGAGCGCAAAACACATCTACACTGTTCAAGTGATAAATATAGAATGTAAATCACATCAGTTTGAGTGGAAATTTTATTGTACATTTATTCTTTAAAAGTTTGCCATTTAATTTTGGTTTGTATGGGAGGTATATTATTATTTAATATTATTTTATAATTTTTAATAATGTCATGAATAAGCTGCAAGAAGTTCCTAGAGACACTTTCGAATGACAGTAGTTTAGCCCATCTGAGAAAGCGGGCATTAATTTAAAGAGTGCCAAAAACGCATAGACTAAGGCTGATAGAATTATGCAAACTAGATGAATCAGAATCTTTATCATCTGGTGATAATCATGCAAAAAATATTTTTGTCTCAAGCATGTAGTTATGGTATGTTCTGATTGCTGATGAAACTACAGGTTGGTTGAAAAGTAGTGAAAGCAGAAATGAAAGAATGATAATTTTTAAATGAATTAATTTTTTTTAACCAATATAGTCTCCCTCAACTTCAATATACTTATTCCAATAATCCTCCAATAATTTTATACCATCTCTGTATTGATTTTCCGGAAGCTCTGCAAAATACTGCTCCACAGCTGCAATAGCTTCTTCATTCGACGAAAAGCGCTTTCCACGAAAAAATTGTTTCAAGTTTCTGAATAGGTAGAAGTCGCTGGGAGCCAAATCTGGTGAATACGATGGGTGTTCAATCAATTCGATCTTTAATTCAATGAATTTAACCATCTTCAATACACTTGTGTGAACACGAGCATTGTCTTGATGAAAAATGATTTTTTTCTTGTGCAAACCGGGTCTTTTTTCACCAATTTTTTCATTCAGCTGATCCAAAAGGTTGCAATAATATTCAGAGGTAATTGTTTTACCTTTTTCAAGATAATCAATCAACAAAATGCCTTTTGCATCCCAACAAACTGACGCCATAACCTTTTTTGCCGATCGTTCTGACTTCACCTGTTTTGCAGCTGAACAACCAGCTTCCGTCCAATGTAAACGTCCTTGTTTCAGTTTATGATCATGGTGGTAGATCCAAGTCTCATCCATAGTTATGAAACATCGCAAAAAATCTATTTTATTTTGCTTAAAACGCTTCAAATTACGCTGAGAAATTTGTTTTCGATTCAGTTTTTGTTGAATTGTTAAAAAATGCGGCACTAACTTTGCAAACAGCTTTTTCATATGAAATTCTTCATGTAAAATGTAGAGTACCCGTTATCTGAGATGCCTATGGTATCAGCAATTTCTCGCTTAGTCGAACATGGATCATTAGACACAATATCACAAACTTGCTCAACAATTTCTGCTGTTGTTGCGCTTTTTGGACTTCCATTACGTGGATCATCTGAAACGCTTTTACGACCACGTTTAAACTCCAAAACCCATCGATGCACAGTTCGAAATTCGTTTAAGATTTCCAACAATTTTTTGTGGATTTCCGTTGCTGATAAACCTTCCAAAACTAAGAATTTTAGCACCGCACGATATTCGGTGTTTTCCATCGCAAACAAATAGGCTGACCTGTCAATTTCAAATGGCTTGTAAACAAAGAATAAAGTGCCCATTCAAAATATTTTTTTTAAAGTGTTCAAATAAAAGATGAAATGTTAATATACGGTATAAATTTTTATTCTCCTATTGGTTAATATGTGTCGCTTTCAATACTTTTCAACCAACCTGTAATAACGTTTCATACTTCTTTTTACACTTACTTATTATACCTAATACTTCTTTTATTGGATTTCTGAGTTTTTGTTTAATAAATATCACAAGAAAAAGTTTATTTTTGTGACCAAAGTTGGATTACCAAAAAATTTACACTTACTTATTATACCTAATACTTCTTTTATTGGATTTCTGAGTTTTTGTTTAATAAATATCACAAGAAAAAGTTTATTTTTGTGACCAAAGTTGGATTACCAAAAAATTATTTTTTTTGTTAGAGACTGAATTAAACTGGTAGAAATACCAAAATAAAGTTATATTTCTAATACATTTTCTGTTTTCTTTTTAATTATATTCAATTAATCTTTGAAATAAATATATAATTACAAAAATACAGACGTGATCAAATCTCGGTCTGAGACACCATGCGCGATTATATGTGTTATGGAAACGCGCGCGAGTATACGAAGGCTAGGGAGGTTAAATATATCGAAGATCAACAAACAAACAAAGAAAAAACAAAGATGCAAGAAATTATCTTGAAGTATTCACTAGAAAGACATAACGAATTCATAGTAACTTAGATTTGTTGCACAGATTGCTCTATCGTCACACCCCTTTATATGCAATTTACGGAAAGCGACTAAAACAAAGCGGCGAGCGTTAACTAATGAAGTTATTGGCTTACTATCCGAACCAGAATATGATTATGACGAAGATATTGACACCGACTAACTTTTTACTTATTTTTTTCTCACTTTCTCTTTGCTTACATAAGTTAAGGCACTCCTTTGTTATCTAGCTTATACTCTCTCTTTTCTTATCTTTGTTTTACTCTTGTATTTATTATACTTATATTGATGTTTAAGTTATATTTTAGTTAGTCTCTATTCAGAACTCATGTAAGACACATGTGTCGTATAAATAATTAATTGGCGCCCGAGCAGGGACCGCGAGTGAAGTTTTTATGTAAAATTCGCGGTAATAAAATTTAATTGTAGATTTGGCTCCTTAGTAGCGATATTAATAATTAATTCGCAAAAAGGGGGAACGTGTGTTCTAGCTACTGCAACTTGACTCAAGTACAAAAAAAACAGTATAAAAGTTGTCTACCGATTTAAACGGACAATTAAAAATTATTTTGAAACGATAACTAATCTATTTTAATCATAATAAAAAGAAATGAACAAAAACAAACAAGAAGATAAAGTGGGTGAATAAAATCAACAATAAAATAAATAAATAATTTGGAAACAATAACTAATTTATTTTAAACATAATACAAAGAAATGAACAAAAACATACAAGAAAATAAAGTGGGTGAATAAAATCAACAATAAAATAAAACAAAAAATTTGGAAACAATAATTAATTTATTGTAAACATAAAACAAAGAAATGAACAAAGTCAAGAAATGTACAATATAAAGAATTAAAAACAAGAAAAATCAGCACTAAAAAAAGAAAACAACAACAAGTTAAGTTCAGCAAGGGAAAACAAACAAAAGCAAATTGGAATATTAAAACAACTGGAGCAAGCAACACAACAACAACAATTCAATAACCAAAATACAGTAAGTATCAACTGCATCAACAGCTGTAACACAACAACAACAACGCAATAAAACAACTGCAATAAAACGGTTACAAACTAAAATACAGCAAGTATCAACTGCATCAACAGCTGTAAAACAATATTTGTATAATAATCTTGTACCGTACAATCATAGTCATTTAAATAATCACAGTATTATTAAATGCTGAGAATTTAAAATTTGTTTGTTTGTTGTATGACATTTTATTTACTGTTTTTTTTTTCAACTTAGAAGATTCAACAAATAGCAGCATCAATATCAACATCTTATCATCAGAATCAACTTTATTAGCAGCAGTCATCAATTGCATCAATAGTGGCATCATCAATTGCAACAATAGCAGCATCATCATCAGCAGCGGTAGCATTTTATTTAAGTATTTTTGTATCTTAAGAATGTTGTACTTTAAATCTTTTTGTTCTTGTGAATTATATGTTTGGTTTTTAAATAATGTTAAACGGTTTGATCCAGAATTTGATTCAAATATTGTTTAAATAATTGTTTAAAATTTAATACATTAATATTTTAAATTTAGTAAAATTGTTAGAAGTTAAGTTCATTATTATTATTTAAGTAAAATTATTATAGGTTAAATTCATTATTACTTGTAATTGTAAGTTAAGTTAGTAGCCATGACCGATCCCAAAATAACCTTGACAGATCCCAAGATAACCTTAACAGATGCCCAGGTAACCATGACAGATTCCCAAGTAGTCTTATCAGTGCCCCAAACGACAGGTGACGTTCCTAGTAGTTCACAAACATTTTCAACTGAGCAGAAGCGAGAGCTAGTTCAGATTATAAAACAGGTTTTAAGTTCCCCATTAATAGAGTCGGTGCAGCAAAATCAAAGTGTAGATAGTCTACAAAGTGTAGGAGATTCTGAAAGAATTCCTGATATGGTGAAAAGTTTGAAAGAGTTTTCAGGGAAATCAGGGGAGTTTAACTCTTGGCGGAAGGCAGTAGACAGAATTTTATCTTTGTATTCTCATTATAGGGGGACAGCCAAGTACTTTGCAATTTTGCAAGCCATTCGTCTCAAGATAATTGGTGAGGCAGACGTTGCCCTTGAGTCGTATCGGATACCTTTAGATTGGGGTGAAATTAAAAAGTGTCTTATGCTTCAATACTCCGATAGTAGGGATATTCTAACATTAGAGCATCAAATGGCAATGACAGTACAAGGAAATAAATCTATCACTGAGTTCTATCAAGAAGTTTTTTCCCAATTATCTTTAATACTGGATAAGATAGATTGCCAGGAGTTGAGTGAAGAATCTGTCCAAGTTATGACTCAATCTTACCGGGGAAAGGCTCTTGATACTTTTATTCGTGGATTAAGTGGAGATTTGCCTCATTTGTTGTGTGTAAAGGAACCGGCTAGTTTGCCTGAGGCACTTCAAATGTGTCGGAGATTGGAAAATTTAAATTGTCGAATTGTTCCCACAAATTTTAGAAATTCTGTCACTAACCATACTCAACCCTTTAACTCGGAAACTGGTCCTGCACAGTATAATAGTTCCTATGCTTCTCGTCAACCAACTCAATGGAAATTTAACCAGCACCATCCCCTAATGCAAGACAATCAATTTAGCTCTCGACCAAATCATTGGCATAGCTTCCATCAGCATCCTACCCAACATCCTCAGCAACACAATCATCAATTAGATTCTAGACCTTACAATTAGATACAAGCACCCCATTCAGCAGTTTAACATCAATTCTATTGCCAACACAGTAACACGGTTAACACATCTCCATTTGGACGATAGGGGAAAATTAGAACAATTATTTAACGCTTGTCCAACTATATTCTCTGACCCTGATAAAGACTCACGTATGTTACTGATGTAAAAGCTGAAATTAGGACAAAGGATGATAGACCAATCTACTCTAAAACCTATTCGTACCCAATGCCTTTGAAGGGAGAAATAGATAGGCAGATTCAGGAATTATTGGAAGATGGCATTATTCGTCCATCTAGATCTACCTATAGTTCACCAGTTTGGATTGTACCAAAAAAACTAGACGCTTCAGGGTTAAAGAAGTTCCGTATGGTGATTGATTATCGTAAGTTAAACGAGAGCACTATACCGGATAGGTATCCAATCCCAGATATTACCACTATATTGTCTAACTTGGGGTCGAATAGATATTTTTCGACAATAGATCTCAAAAGTGGGTTTCACCAGATTGCTTTACATGAAGCAGATATAGAGAAAACTGGTTTTTCCATTGCAAATGGAAAATTCGAGTTTACTCGACTGCCATTCGGCTTAAGAAATGCACCTGCAATTTTCCAACGAATTATGGATGATGTTCTACGGGAGCACATCGGAGTACGTTGTTACGTCTATATTGACGACATAATTATTTTTAGTAAGAGCAAAGGGGAGCATTTCGATAGTTTGAAGATTATTTTTGATACTTTAGAGAAAGCAAATTTTAAGGTTCAAATAGATAAATGTGAGTTTATCAAGGAGGAAACTGATTTTCTTGGTATTATAGTAGGGCAAAATGGTATTAGTGCAAATCCTAAAAAAATAGAGGCCATACTAAATTTTCCTCGTCCGAAAACGGTCCATGATTTGCGTTCATTTTTGGGAATGTCGGGGTACTATCGTAGGTTTATTAAACCATTCACAGAAATAGTTAAACCTTTAACGGAGATACTTAGGGGATGTTTAGGTAGTATTCGTAAGAACGAGTCTAAAAGGGCTAAGTTAAATTTAACAGAGGAACAGATTCGGGCTTTTAAACAGATAAAAAAATGCTTGGTGTCAGATGATGTGATGCTTCATTATCCAGATTTTGAGAAAACCTTTGAGCTCACAACAGATGCATCCAATTATGCGTTGGGAGCTGTTCTTTCGCAAGAGGGTAGACCGATTTGTTTCCTTTCAAGAACGTTGGGTAGAACGGAGGAAAACTATGCGGTGAATGAAAAGGAGATGTTGGCTATAATTTGGGCGCTGCAATCGTTACGATGTTTTTTGTATGGATCAAAGAAAGTCAGAATATTTACAGACCACCAGCCTTTGACTTTTGCTTTGAGTAGTAGAAATACTAATGTGAAGATGGAAGGCAATATTAGAGGAGTACAATCATGAATTAGTATATAAACCCGGTAATACGAATGTGGTTGCAGACTTTTTATCACGACCCCCGATTGCAAATCTTAACTCATTAGCAACAATAGGTCACGTCGAGTCTTCAAATCACTTGATTCCGATAGTTGAAGCTCCAATAAATTCGTTTAGGAATCAATTGTTCATTGAGGTAGGGGATTCATTTTATCAGTTTAGAAATATTTTCCCTGGATACAATAGGCACATAATTTCGGAACCCGAATTAACCCCAAGTAAACTCATTCACATTTTAAAACAATACCTTAATCCGTTGGTTTTGAATTGCATTAAAACCACTGATCCCATTAAGATGGAAATTCAGTCAATTTTTCAAGATTATTTCCATAATTATAAGGTTCGATTTTCCCAAATTTTTGTGACGGATATTATTACAAGAGAGGAGCAAGGAAAAATTATTGTCAAAACGCATAGAAGGGCTCACAGGAGTGATAGGGAGAATAGACTTCAGATTTTAGAAAACTATTATTTCCCCTCAATGTCGAGGAAAATAAAAGAAATGGTAAGGAATTGCAGAATCTGTAAAGAAAATAAGTATGAGAGGCACTCGAATGAGCAACAGTTGGGTATAACCCCAATGCCAACTTTCCCAGGACATACTCTGCATGTAGATATTTTTGCAACTAATGGTTATAAAGTACTTACAGCAATAGACAAGTTCACTAAGTTTGCAGTCGTTAGGAGAATTGATGGCAAAAGTGTTGAGGATGTTAGAAAACCGTTAAGGAAGATTTTGGTGAATTACTTGAATTCTCAGTAAATGAATATAATCATTCGATACACTCTACGACGAACAAAAGACCTGTGGATTTGTTTTTTGGTAGGGTCTAGGGAAAATTATGAAAGGTCTAGGGAAAATAATTTCCAGAGACTTTTGGATAGGCAGCAAAGGGACATAGCATATCAAAATAGGGATAGATCGCAGCCGAAAGATTATCAACCAGGTCAGCAAGTTTTTGTTAGGCAGAATAAAAGGTTAGGTACTAAATTAACAAAGCGTTATAAGGGGGAAATAGTAAAGGTTAATAGGCATTCGACGATTATAACAGAGTCAGGGAAGGTGGTTCATAAGAGTCATATCAGGAATTAGTTGGGTTGACTAAATATTCAATCGGGGACGATTGACAATTAGGAGGGAGGAATTAAGGCACTCCTTTGTTATCTAGCTTATACTCTCTTTTTTCTTATCTTTGTTTTACTCTTGGACTTATTATACTTATATTGATGTTTAAGTTATTTTAGTTAGTTTCAATTCTGAACTCATGTAAGACACATAGTGTTGTATAAATAAAGAACTAATAATAAAATACTTAATTTATATATTTCAAATTTGTTTTCATAACTGTATGTTAATATGAATATCTCAGGAAAATTTTAAAATTACACATTGTATGGGCTGGAGGTAAAAAAGTGGGCGGATTACACAATGTTGATCTCTGCATTACTGCTGCCAAATTTCTTTTGTCATACCTACATTTGTTTGGCTGTTATGACTTTTGGCATCCTAAAAATGATAAAAGTCAAACTGTGCGTTGGGACAAACCACACAGATTATTCAATTGATTGCAAATTCGTCAATTCGTTTCTTTCAACGCAAAGGCAACGCATCCCTGAACCCTTTTATGGATAAATCTGGTGTAATGCGTGTTGGTGGTCTATTGTAGAGTGCAAATTTGAGCTTCAGCGAAAGGCATCCAATTATACCACCGGTGGACCATCGTGTGACGTATAGCATTATAATTGATTATCAGCAAAGACTACTGCATGCTGGACCTCAGGCCTTGTTGGCGAGCATCCGGATGAAGTTTTGGCCCATCGGCGGATTATAAGCCGTAACTAAGGTTGTACACAAATGTATTCGATGTTTTCTTGCAAGACCATCGTTGATGTAGCATATCACGGGCAGTTTACCTGCAGAACGAGTAAGGCCTCAGCCTCCGTTTTATACAACAGACGTTTGGCAACTTCTTCATTTTTGGCTGCATTGAGACGTTTCGTTAGCTTAAATAATAAATAAATTGGCGCTTTATTCCTCCGAGATCATCACATTTCGATAGCCTTTGGGAAGCATCGATAAAATTAGCACAGCATCACCTTCGTCGTTCGATTGCTTGTTCGGTGCTCAATTTTGAAGAATTTAGAACTCTTGTTTATCAAATTGATGCTATAATAAAATCTCTACCTCTGTGTCAAATACAACAGACATTCTAGAAGACGTGGAGCATAGCCTATATCACTTTTGCAAGAGCGAGCTAAGTGGCGTCTAAAAACAGAAAACATCCCCGAAGGCTCTCTTGTTCTACTTAAAGATGACAACTGACCATCGATGAAATAACAAATTGGTCATGTGGTTGAAACTATCAAAGGAAATTATGGCGTAGATCGTGGGGCAAACATTCGTTCTAGAACGGGAATCATCAAGCGAGCCATAGCAAAGTTGTGTCTCCTACCTCTGGAAGATGTTGAAAACCGTAGTCCTTCAACGGAGGGAGGATGTTAAGAGAAGAAGCTCTTCAATTCGCTCTTAATCAAGATGATGTAGAGTGGAGTAAATCAAGTTAATGTAGAATAGAATAAAGCAAGATAAGGTAAAGTAACGTAACAGACCATATTGCATTTTTCAAGTTTTGCTTATTTCTTTTATGTTCTAGAAAGCTTTGTATATTTTTCTAAAATCAGTTGTTAATAAATTGTCAAGCATAATGCATATCGGCGTTTCTTACATCTATCGTTTTATTTCGCGTCGGCTTGATAGTTTAAAAATGGACAGCAAAAACGCTTGCTGTACCCCAATCATTAACTTTAATCCCATTTGGAACATATGCGTCTTTTATAAAACTAATCGGGCTTCCAGAATCTATCTCTACAAATTTTGATATATCACTGTCTGTTATAAATGTAATATATGTAAGAACCCCGAAGCAGCGTGACCGATAACACCCACCCACGATAACCCTCTGTTAAGTAGCCGATAGTGGATCGAAAAGTAAGTCGCGTTTTACATTATCCAACTCGGTGTTCGAACTTATCGTCGATTCTTCTTTGTTGTCTGATGGTTGTGTCTGGCTTGCTTATATTGTCAGACTTTCGTAAACATACTTTTTCTCATTTCTCTGCATTTTTATTTTCCTATGCTGAAGTATATTTCATCGCAACACACTTTGCTTACATTTTTGTTTGTATATGCATTTTATTTAGAATTAAAATAAGTTTTGAAAAGGCAAGTGAAATTATAGATCGTGTGAAATTAATTCTGAACATGGATGAGAGTGAAACGATGAATTTATGCTTAAATTGATGGAGTGCTACAGAGTGGAGTTAATTTTCTAAAACAAAAATTGTTTTCTTTGTTAGACTGGATCATTTATTTATTTTTTATTAATTAGAACTAAGATTATAGTTATAAGTTATAATCTAGTTGTATTTATAAGCAATAACAACAGAGCAAAGCAAATTTCTTCACATTCCTCGCTATATTTTTCATTCCTCATGCATTCGCATGCATCCTCACTCTACGAACGCTAAATGAAATGAACAAACACACGAAAGAGGTGAAAAGAAAACAACGAAAAAAAAGGCATCGAAATTTTTGTCTGCGGTACATCGAACACGTCGGCATAGCCAACACCCGCGCGCGCTTGCTAACAAGCAAAAGTCCGATGAGTGAATTCTGCCGCAAATTTGGACAATGTAATAGCGGTCTAAGTCAGTTGCTGACGGTCGTCAGAAGAAGTTGCGAAGTTGAAACGTTGTGTAAATTAAATTGCTCTTATTCTTTAAACTTGAATTCTGATTATCATACTTTATAATAGTGTTATAAGCTTGGATTCTTATTATCATCTATATCTACATGTATAAAATAGGACGAGAAAATTAGTTTAACGGCGAATAACTCCAACACCGTTTGATCGATCAGCATTAAAGTTGGGATGTATACGTATTTCTACATGGAGAATGTTTATATGCTATCCACTTTGTTGGAACTCGCATGTTTTTATATCTTTTCATATGTTTTTTAAAAATAAGTACATTAATTTTTGACTCTACTGTAAGTTCATTATACTACCATGGAAAAAGCTCATTGCTATAGAACTCCGCTTCTGTTTGTTTAATTATTGTATGTTTTAAAATTTAATGGTAGATGGTGCGAATCTACATGTCCCTCTATCGAAAAATCGTGTACTAACATCATGACGAGGCCGTAGCAACGCACGCCGGGCTATGCTAGTACTTTATAATAGTGTTATTATCATAAACTTGTATTCCTTACTACTAACAATAAACAAAGTGACGAAAAGCGGCAAAATGAATCAAGAATAACTGCCGAAAGTTTTAAAAAATTATATCGTACTTTGATGGCCAAAGTATGACGGTGGACCATTGGCGAATTTCGAGCAAAATGCTGACTCTTATGGCCTAACCGAGAAACAGAAGTATGTGCAGGCCCGCGGAAAATGATGAAAACAGCACAGCTATACCTAGAGTCAGTAGTTGTGAGCATATACTCGTATGAAGAGCTGAAAGAAGCCTTAGTAGCAGAATTCACACTGTCATGGGCAGAGGTACACAAGAAGCTAGGGGAAAGAGGAAAAAAGCAGAAGAAACTTTTCATGAGTATGTATTACAGATGAAGAAAATTGCTGCACTTGGAAATGTTGAAGAAGGTTCAGTTATATGTTATGTAGCTGATGGACTAAAAATACGTAATGAATATAAATATCTTATGTACACCTGCAAGTCATATAGCAAATTAAAAGAAAAGCAACAAGAAAAGTGTGCACAGCGAGAAAGCGGAAAAGTAAAATCGTTGTTTGAATTGTGGGGCAACAGATCATGTGAGAAAAGATTGTCCTACTCAGTCAAAAAGTGTAATCAGTTTGGGCATGTCTAAAAAACTGCGAAAAGGCAATTAAGAATGTAAACACTGTGGTGAATGCGCAAAGACTTAAAAAATATAATTCAACGAAGTAGATGTCTATAACCTAGTCGATACGGGCTCAGATATCACTTTTATGAAAGAATGTATGTTTAGAAAGAACGCAAATTGCAAGTTACAAAGGTGTTTTTCTACGCTTCGAGGCCTTGGTAATAAATCAACGATATCTATAGGTCAGTTGGAGGTAGCAATTGAAGTTGACTCGATTAAAAGATCGAGCATGACGTCTTTCTTGGGTACGACTTTACAAAAAAGTTTTGTGTCATCATAAACTAACATGATTATCAGTTTTCGTCACTTCAGGAAGTCACACAGTTAAGTCATATTCTAAGATCACGTCTTGCAGGAATTTATGCGTCAACTGGAGACAAATTCGGATGGCCCCACAACCTATGCGGCAGTGCACAGTTTCGAATCTGTATTTATGCCACCACGGTCACCTTACTTCGGAGGCCTATGGGAAGCTGCCGTGAAGTCAGCTAAACACATGTGATAAGGGCCATCGGAAACGCACTTCTCAAGGAAGATGATGCAAACAGTCCTTGTAGAGTTTGAAGCAGTGCTTAATTCGCGGCCGATTGTGGTCGATAGTAGCAACCCAAACGATGGCGCGGCCATTACGCCAGCTCATTTACTTATGGGCACAACGCTTGCAACACTACCATCCACATGTAATAAGCCAAACATAAAAGCTATCAAACAACGTTTTTGGAAAGACTGGTTTCGCGACTACCTCCTGGGCTTGCAGCAACGCCTGAAATGGAGTCAGGCAATCTCAAAGTTGGTACAGTGGTGGTGATTCATAAAGACAACCTGCTACCTCAGTTCTGGCTAATAGGGATAGTTATTGAAACCATTCCAGGACCTGATGGAAAGGTACGAGTTGTAATTGTCAAAACAAAGGCAGGCCTTTTTAAACTTGCTGTTCACCGCCTGGCACCATTACCAATTGATTGAAGCCTGCGGCCATTCAACGCAGCCGATGGTAAGTCATATTCTAAGATGTTAATACATTAATACATAAAATTTATATAAAATGTTAGCTGTTAAGTAAATAAACTCTGTTACATTAAGTTTTGCTCTCTTTCTCTAGAGAGATCTAGGGCTTGCTTCAGCACTTACAAAAAAGAAACCAAGGTATGAAGTACTCGTGCGTCCTCGAAAAAAGAACAAGTTATAGTGTGCCATTATTGGCACGTCCAAATAGTGAATTGAACTATCAGATACAATGAACTGCAAAATCAGATAAGTATCTATATAAATCTTATAAAATAAAGTTCCCAGATCTGTCTGTCTGTTCACTAAAAACTCAATACGTACTGAACGCGAAGTGAGTCATAAGTAGCCTTTCTGTCTTTATTTCATTCCAATCGGTTCACAATTAATATATTTTTTTAGGATTAAGTTTATCCCAAAAGCATTCAAAAAGATTTTCGTACGTTTTTATGCTTTGTTGCTTCTTGAATTTTGTGTGTTGTTTTTATTGTTGTATTTACGCACAAGAATATTGCGCACTTCTTATTTCTTTGTTCTGCATATTGACTGCAAGACTGTCATATGTTTTTATGTATTGCTGTTTTTGAATTTTGTGTGTTGTTGTATTGATGTTTGCTATGTAACAGATGAAAGTTCTACCAGGATACGGGGGCTTTATCGACGACAACTCACAGCGACGAGTACTGTTCTGTCCTGTGTTCTTTCCTTAGTTGATAAAATTCGGAAACAAATTTCAAATCAACATTCCAGATATATATTTCATCCCAATTTATTCTTAGACCAAAAGCCCATCCCAGATTTAAACTTCTATTTTATCTATTGGCGAGTGATACACATACATACATACATACATATAAGTATACATAAATTCTAATATTCGCTGTTAATTATAATTGCTGTAAGCCTTTTTTACAACATATTGTTGTCTAAATCATTTTTTGCAATTAGGTTGTATTGGTGTCGTAGTGAATCATTTAAAAGTCGCATTTTTATTTTGTGTTGTTGCTGATCCGGATTCTTTAAACTGATTTTTGGAATCTTTGTGATATTTTAAAGAACACTAAGTAATCATGCCTTGACGAAGACAAAATAGTATAACATTGGACCGTGAAAGACATGTTTCCTAAAGATTACGAGAGTCGTCGGTGGATCGTACAGTTCGTTTATCATTAGACCGTGAATGTTATATTTCCCAGAGAGAGCGACAGTCGCCCATTGAACGTAATGTCCGTTTGTCTTTAGACCGTGATAGGCATAATGCTCGAAGGGAAACAGAAACGTCTGAAGATAGACAACTCCGATTACGTAACCAACGTATTCGGCAAGAAATTCGAGGACTAGTGTACAAACTAATAGGGGTACAACACAAAATATCAATAGATGGTCCATTAAAGAATATTCTGCAATGAATTACGATTCAACAATTGATTACAGAAACGATCCGGTGATACCTATAGGCTCTCCTTCGGTTGTTTGTCAATACTCTCAGCTTTGGGATGGAAAGATGAGTGCAATGGTATACGTTGTTCCAATGGAAAGATATAACTAAACGACATAGTCGCACCACCAGACTCATAAAATTCTCTGCTTGACGGAAGTCACCCAAAACATTCAGAATTCATACGTAATATTCGCCGGTACAATAACGCTTTTCATATGACGTCATTCAAAAGCCAACGGATGGTTGAACACGGCTTTATCCCGACATTTACAATCCAGGGACAGGTTTACCACTTTGCAGGAAGCCTTCTTCCGCATCGACCCGATGACCACAAATTTTTGCACATTTATTTTATTGCTGATCCTGAATATTAAACAGCTACGCATTGCAATATAAATAATTTTAATTCAAGAGCACCACTTGATAGCTCTAAAGTCAGGTCATTGCAAAACATGTTGCATTCGCACAGCAGCTCTGTATAATATTTTTTAACTGCCATGGAAAGTGTTCCTGATGTCCCAGACTACAATGTAGTGATTCACGCCAACAAGGTGCCTACTGGTGAGCACCGTGGGCGATATAGTGCCCCCCCCCCCCCCCCCCCTACAAGTGAAGTAACAGTTGGAATTGCTGGACAGCAATTCGACAAAAGGGATATAGTACTACGAAGTCGCGATGAGAATCTTCATAAAATTTCGGAACTACATTGCTCATATGACTGCCTACAATACCCCTTGATGTTTTGTCGGGGCGGAGATGGATATTCAATTGATATTTCACAAATTCATGCATGAACTATTATTGCTATCGTATAATGGAACGCTTCAACCATTATAACGTAATACTGAGGTACGGTATGTTACTTAATCAGTATGTGGTAGACCAGTATGTCATTTGCAGTATGCTTTGCATTCAAATGAACATAATAATAATATTGGACAACTGGTAATACTGCCGTCATCTTTTACTGGAGGACAGAGGTATCTACACGAAAAGACACAAGACGCAATGAAACTACGGAAAATCTGACCTCTTTATTACAATGAAGTGTAATACGAATTGGCCGGAAATAAAAGATAACATCCTAACGCCACATCCAAGATCGGTATGACATTGTAGATCGGTTGTTTCATATAAAAGTCCAAAAGTTGTTATTTCTCATATATATAAAGAAAATATTTGGTCCTACTCGCTGCCATATGTACACAGTGGAATGGCAAAAGCGTGGACTACCACAAATACATTTGCTACTGTGACTAACAAATAAAGTCAGGCCAGACCAAATTGACAGTGTAATCACAGCAGAAATACCCAACAAAGACGAAAACCCAGTATTGTATAACACTGTGGTAAGGTACATGATTCACGGACCATGTGGAGCTTTAACTCCTAATTCGCCATGCATTAATGAGGGGAAATGTTTGAAAAAATTTCCAAAATATAGACGATTATTACCTAAGGAAGGGAGGCATAAGGCTATGATCCGTAATCACGAAATCGACTTTTATTGAAAATCTACGATGCACATATAAACGTAGAACTGTGCAGCTCTGTAAAATCGATAAAATATGTTACGAAATACATCAATAAAGATAATGATCAGGCTACGTTAAGTTTACAATCGACTAACGAAGTGGATCAATTTCAATCCGGCCGCTACATTTGCAGTTCAGAAGCAAATTGGCGAATAATGTCTCTTAACATACACGACCGAGCACCAGCTGTACATTTAGAAAATGGACAACGGGTGTATTTTACTGAAAACAATATAAATGATGTTGTAAACAATCATCGAGATATGACGCTGACAGCATTTTTCAAATTATGCTCTGAAGATGATTTTGCCAGAAGTCTGACGTATGATAAAGTCCCAATTACACGTGGAATCAAGTTACCCAAAAATTTCAACGACGGAAACAAGGAATGATAGTTGAAGACATAAGAAAATCAGATGCTCTTGGCATAGTTTATGTAGTTCACCCTAATAATAGTGAGTGCTTTCACTTGAGGTTGCTACTCCACATTATAAAAGGCCCTACTTCTTTTATAAGTACTGTTCAAAGTAAAACTCATGAAACATTCCAAGGAGCTTGCAAAACAATGGGAAAATGATACTCATTGGGAAAGTACACTTTTTGAAGCTGCCGTATGCTGTTCAGCAAAATCACTTAGATACTTATTTGCCATAATGATATCAAACTGTCAAATCGCTGACCCGCATCTTCTTTCGCAAATCCATCGGAAAAGTATGGCCGAAGATATACGGCGCAGACGCCAAGAAATTTCTTCAAGTGATTTAGATTACGACCAAAGTATCTTTGATGAATATTTATTTGAATTAAGTAAAGAGGTGGAAGCTCTATCATCAAAATCTATACAAGATTTCGGATTCACTTTACCATCAAATACAAATATGAATGCAAGGATCAATATACATTGAGCCAGAAAGCATGCCACTGAAGAAAAATGCAGTTCATCCTATTTACAATCTACAGTACTTGTTACATCATAGAATTACTGTGGAGGAGCCGCACAAGCGTAACACTCCTGTGCCAGGAGTTTGGCCACACAAGAGCGTACTGCACGCTACATTCTGTATGTGTCGCCTGCGGTGAACTGTACAATTCCACCACTTGTAACAAAGATAAAACGGATCCAAAAATGAACAAATACAGCAACTGTGGCGGAAACTACAGCGCAAACTTAGAGGTTGTATAGTATTTAAAAACCTAAAGAGTCAGCTGAACAATAGGACGACGAGTGCTGGTCCTCGACCTAGTAATAATATTGTGCATACCACCCAAGCACAACCGTACGGCAATGCTGTCCCCGGGGTATCTTTTGCTAACCCCTTGAAAACTGAACGCGTGATTGGGAAAGATACTCTCCCCTCATGTGATGGTATATTAGCTCAGTCTATTCGCACTGCTCCCACAGGTGAGCACCATCAACAAAATAATGCGCCCGAAAACACTCAAGGTTCGACAAAAACATCGAAGCAATGATAATATCAATGCAGCAAAGCATGATGAACTTCATGACATTTATGCAGAGTACAATGCAAGAATTGATGCAGAATCAAAACAAACTGCTTCAAATGCTCACTGAGCAACGATCAAAATAGACTATCAACGGGTTGTTAAACATTTATCTCTGGAATTCAAATGGAATCTCTCGACATAAAATAGAAGTTTTGAAATTTCTAAACGACAGGAATATTATGCTCCTTGCTGAAACCCATCTCACGGACAAACATAATTTTCAAGTACCAGGGTATGTCTTCTACAGCACGAATCACCCGGATGGAAAAGCGCACCGTGGAACTGGTGTTCTGATCAAAAACCGTATTAAGCACTACGCGTTGGTAGGAATTGCGGAAAAACAAATGCAAGCTACATCAATACGTCTGCAATCAAAACGAGGAGATATTGCACTGTCGGCAGTTTATTGTCCTCCACGTTTTGCTATAACAGAGGCGCAATTCATGCAGCTATTCAACTCCCTAGGAGATCGCTTCCTTGCTGCTGGTGACTATAATGCAAAACACCCGCTTTGTGTTCCCGACTGGCAAACCCCAAGGGAAGGAATTGTACACCACACATATAACAAATTAAACTATGTCTCCCCGGGTAAGCCTACATACTGGCCAGCAGATCGTAAAAAAATACCGGATTTGATAGACATCGCCATTACCAGAAGGATTCCTAGCAGCTTAGTAACAGCAGAAGCTCTTGCAGATTTGTCGTCGGACCACTCTCCAATCCTCTTCAGCTTACTAGAGTACCCTCAAATCAAATAATACCCCTTGCAACTAACTTCAAATAAGACCAACTGGCTTAAATACAGGAAATACATTAGTACTCATATCGAGCTGAGCCCAATGATAAGCAACGAGTATGATATTGAAAAATCCGTCGATAACCTAAGTTTAATTCTTACTGAGGCAGCCCATCATGCAACTCCTCATGTACCACCAGCCCTGATATGCTATAATCACAACATAACCAAAAGGCACATAGATAGTCTTGTCGCAAAGAAGCGTCGCCTACGAAGGGAATGGCAAAACCTGAAGCGAAACATCGCTTAAGAGTTGCAACTCGTGAACTTAGCAAAGCCTTAAACTCTGAGGATCAGCTCACCAAGCGCCAATATATAGCCAATTTATCACCTACAAGCTCAAATTCCTTTTGTGGAGGGCATAAAACCGTTAATGTTGACACGCCGATAAGGGATAATAATGGTAAATGGGCAAGGAGTGACGAAGAGAAAGCAAAAACTTTTGCACTGCACCTATCAGATGTCTTCCGACCAAACCCACCAACTAATAGTTTCATGCTACCGTCCGATCAGTTGTATCTTGAAACCTCTCCCATCAGAATTCATCCATTAGACACAAAAAAAAATTACAGAGCATTTAAACCCAAAAAAGCCGCCAGGGCACGACCAAATCACGCCCAAAATGCTAATGGAACCACCGGGCCCTGTAATAATATCACTAGAGTCTTTAATGTGATGTTGCAGTGTCGGTACTTTCCAACACAAATGAAGAAATCGATCATAATAATGATCCCCAAACCAGGGAAGGACAAGTCGCAAGCTTCGTCTTACAGACCAATAAGCTTGCTGCCGTGTCTATCTAAACTCTTTGAAAAAACACTGCTTGAAAAAATCAAAAGACACGTGCTAGAAATTATACCCTCTCATCAATTTGGATTTCGCAAAGGGCACAACACCATCGAGAAAGTAAACCGCATAACTGAGATTCGTACAGCATTTGAACACCGCGAATACTGCTCTGCTATTTTTCTCGATGTTGCCCTGGCATTTGATAGTCTAGTTGGACGGCCTTATATGTATATAAAATAAAAATGTTCCTTCCAAAAAACACTCACAAAGTCCTTGAGAGTTATGTCAGCAGCAGATTGTTTGCTGTGCGACAAAACGAGTACACAACACGAAACTACGAAATTAGAGCCGGAGTTCCACAAGGAAGCGTTCTTGGGCCGTTTCTATATGTGTTGTACACATCCGACATACCAACGGACACTCAAATCACACTATCTACTTTTGCAGATGATACCGCAATATTAAGTAGATTTCGTTGTACGATGCATGCAACATCAGTTTTGGCAAGCTATTTATCACAAGTCGAAGAGTGGTTAGCCAACTGGCGCATAAAAGTCAATGAGCAAAAAAGCAAACACATTACCTTCACACTCAACAGAAGCACTTGCCTTCCGCTAACTCTAAACAATACTTTGATTCCACAAGTAGATAACGTTGTGTACCTCGGAGTCCATCTTGACAGAAGACTTACTTGGCGAAAACACATTGAAGCCAAGAGAACTCAAATGAAACTGAAAGCCAACAGCTTTCACTGGCTTATCAACTCACGATCGAGTTGATTGAGTATAAAGTTCTCCTTTATAACAGCATCATAAAGCCAATCTGGACCTATGGCAAGCGCCTCTAATCTGGACGTTATTCAAGAGCGCAATCAAAAATATTTAGAACCATAACTGGAGCCCCCTGGTTTTTTTTAAAAATGAGCGATTACATATAAATCTTAATAAACCAACAGTAAAAAATTAAATAGCCAAAATAAAACTTACTTATGCTGAGAAACTAAACACGCACCGGAGTCCATTAGCAAAAACACTCACTCCACTAAGGTCACAGACACGACGTATGAGAAATGACCTACCAGCCCAACTTCAATTATAAGGGCACTTAGTTCATACATTCCCTCCAACTGGAGATGAAGTAAAAGTAATAAACAAGAAATTAGGCTAAGATTCTGTTACTTATTGTTAGTCTCTAAAGAAAAAGAGAAGATCGAATAAATAATCAAAAAAAGAAAAAAAAGGGGGTCTCCAATGTCTCTGTGTGAATGAAATGGGCTGAGCACGCATAACGAAAGAAAGAGAGTTAAAAGAACGAGTACGTTGTTGCTGCATTCATACACATTATATCTCCATTACCTACTCATTTAATTTCAAACATGATGATGATAACGATCATCAAAAACATATGATGATGAGAATGATTACACACAGTCCTAACTAAATGTAACCATTCTTTGATCCTTTAGCTACCGAGTGGTGTAATTAGATTTTAGATGTGGACAATAGTTTTGCAACTGCAACACCAAACTGGATTCAAATTTTTCCTATCATCAATTTTTTACGTTTACCCCCTGTTATCAAAAATATAGACATATCCACGTCAAAAACGAAGTAACAAACAAAATGAATACGTAAGCTACTTATATATTACACTTATAACAGACAGTAAAATATCACAATTAGAGATAGATTCTGCCCGATTAGTTTTATAAAAGACATATTTTCTAAACGGGGTTAAAGTTGATGTTTGGGTACAGCAAGCGATTTTGCTGTCCACTTTTAAACTATCAAGCCGAAACAAAATAAATCGATAAATGTAAAAACGTCGATATGCATTATGCTTGACAATTTATTTACAACTGATTTTAGAAAATTATACAAATCTTTCTTGAACATAAAAGAAATAGTTAAAACTGAAACAATGCAACAAGGTCCGTTACAAAACTTTACCTTATCTTGCTTTATTCTATTCTACATTATCTTGATTTACTCCACTCTACATCAACTTGATTAAGAGCGAATTGAAGAGATTCTTCTCTTAACATCCTTCCTCCGTTCAAGGACTACGGTTTTCAACATCTTCCATAGGTAGGAGACACAACTTTGCTATGGCTCGCTTGATGATTCCCGTTCTAGAACGAATGTTTGCCCCACGATCTACGCCATCATTCCCTTGATAGTTTCAACCACACGACCAATTTGTTATTTCATCGATGGTCAGTTGTCATCTTTAAGTAGAACAAGAGAGCCTTCGGGGATGTTTGCTGTTTTTAGACGCCACTTAGCTCGTTCTTGAAAAAAGTGATGTAGAATGTAGATCCGGCTCCTCTACTCCTGTCAACATTCCACCAGTCAAGAAGTGCCCTGGAGTAAGAACTTGTAGATCGTCAGGCCCTTCTGTGAGTTGATAAAGGGGTCGAGAATTTATTATAGCTGCAATTTTATAAACAAGAGTTCTAAATTCTTCAAAATTGAGCACCGAACAAGCAATCGAACGACGAAGGTATTGCTTTGCTATTTTGATCGATGCTTCCCAGAGGCCATCGAAGTGTGGTGATCTCGCAGGAATAAAGCGCCAATTTATTCCTTCATTAAGACAATGCCTGTGTACCTCATTCTGATGTTTTTCATTAGACATCAGCTCACGAAGCTCTTTCAGCTCATTCATTGCGTTGTCTGACCAAATAACTCGCGGCCGGTCACGTAAGCTAACGAAACGTCTCAATGCAGCCAAGAATGAAGAAGTTGCCAAACGTCTGTTGTATAAAACGGAGGCTGAGGCCTTACTCGTTCTGCAGGTAAACTGCCCGTGATATGCTACATCAACGATGGTCTTGCAAGAAAACATCGAATACATTTGTTTACAACCTTAATTACAGCTTATAATCCGCCGATGGGCCAAAACTTCATCCGGATGCTCGCCAACAAGGCCTGAGGTCCAGCGTGCAGTAGTCTTTGGTGGTAATCAATTATAATGCTATTCGTCACAGGATGGTCCACCGGTGGTATAATTGGATGCCTTTCGCTGAAGCCCAAATTTGCACTCTTCAACCGACCACCAACAAGCATTCCACCAGCCTTATCCATAAAAGGGTTCAGGGATGAGCATCTACTAGAACGTCTGATCCGATCCGAACAGATCGTCTCATTAGCTTCTAACTCGATGTAGTCCTGATGCATAGTTGCCATTACCATCACAATTAGTACTCTTGTTCCAGCTTCCATCTCCTCCACAGTAAGCTTTAGCGATGGCCAATGATGCGACTTTCCATTCATAAAGTGATATACAAACCGTACACCCTTTGCGTTGAAAGAAACGCATTGACGAATTTGCAGTCAATTGAATAATCTGTGTGGTTTGTCCCAATGCACAGTATGACTTTGATCATTTTTACGATGCCAAAATTCATAACAGCCAAACAAATGTAGGTATGACAAAAAAAATTTGGCAGCAGTAATGCAGAGATCAACAGTGTGTAATCCGCCCACTTTTTTACCTCCAGTCCATACAATGTGTAATTTTAAAATTTTCCTGAGATATTCATATTAACATACATTTATGAAAACAAATTTGAAATATATATAAGCAAAGAAAAAGTGAGACAGAAATAAGTAAAAAGTTAGTCGGTGTCAATATCTTCGTCATAATCATATTCCGGTTCAGATAGTAAGCCAATAACTTCATTAGTTAACGCTCGCCGCTTTGTTTTAGTCGCTTTCCGTAAATTGCATATAAAGGGGTGTGACGATAGAGCAATCTGTGCAACAAATCTAAGTTACTATGAATTCGTTATGTCTTTCTAGTGAATACTTCAAGATAATTTCTTACATCTTTATTTCTCGACTCTTGGTCTTCTTCAGAAAGTTGGCCGATAGGAAGAATAGAAGACGCGATTATACCCTTTCCATGAAATAAAATTTTATACACACTCACTGGCATATTGTACCATGCATATTCTGATAAGTACAGTTCTCTTGTCTCTGTGGCATAGTTGTCGAAGCCCACAGAATTAATTTGATACCCATATCCTATGAAGGAAAGTATTGTATGAAACCTTTTTAAGAGATTTATATTTATGCCTGTTATGTCTGCTGTTACCTTAGGATCTCCAAAAAATATTAATGCCGTGTTATCATCATTTGTAGTGCCAGCTTTTTATTTGGCATATCAATTAGAAGACCAAATTATTTCCTGAATCTATTTTGGATATATTCTTTCTTTTTTATCATCTTCACCTTATTTTCTTTGCCCCGTACACACCATGTCTTCACTTCCATCCGATAAGTGATGTGTAGCATACACTCCATACATCGTATCCATGAATTTAAAGGAAAAATCCGAAAGCAAGCATGCTTTCGTCTACTCTTCGCTCCGATAATGGACTTAAATTATTCATATCTAGCACTTTTGGGATGATGTATATGCAGACAGGGCATTACAAACTTTACCGTCAATCATGCACAACACAAGCGTACTTTTTACTTATCTGTTTAAATTGTTGTATGATGCAGATCCGATATCTGATCTTCGATATATTTCACCTCCCTAGCTTTCGTGTACTCGCGCGCGTTTCCATAACCCATATACTCGCGCATGGTCTCTCAGACCGAGATTTGATCTCGTCTGTATTTTTGTATTTATATATTTTTAAAGTATTATTGGTATTTATTTTAAAGATTAATTGAATATAATTAAAAAGAAAACAGAAAATGTATTACAAATATAACTTTATTTTGGTATTTCTACCAGTTTAATTCAGTCTCTAAAAAAAAAATAATTTTTTCGTAATCCAACTTTGGTCACTAAAATAAACTTTTTCTTGTGATATTTATTAAACAAAAACTCAGAAATCCAATAAAAGAAGTATTAGGTATAGTAAATAAGTATATAAAGAAGTATTAAACGTTATTAGTTTCATTTGCGGAATCAGAACATGCCATAACTGCATGCTTGAGACAAAAATATTTTTTGCATTTCATGCAGTTGTACCGTGTTTTTCTATACTTATTATTTTTTTTTTTTGACGAACAAAATGTGCAACGACCTGCTTGATGATTATCACCAGATGATGAAGTCTGATTCATCTAGTTTGCATATTTCTATCAGCCTCAGTCTCAATGTTTTCGGCAGACTTGAAATTAATTTCCGCTCTGTAGGCTTGCGGCTTCTTTTTGTGTTAAAATTGTATGGCCTATATATTATAAAAGAATTTATTCCCGTAACATTAATAAGGCTTTAAAAAATATCCATAAGCCAGTTCCTATAGCACAGTTATAGGTCTCGCACATTTTGGTCATTTAGTGTTTGTATCTTTGCCGAGATAGTACTTTGAAGATGTATGCGAAACCTCTTCAGATTCGTCTGACGAATTACCCTCCTGCTCAGTGTCTTTTTCCCATGTACTTCTAAAGCATCCCCCACTGTTACTCTTGGCTTCGTAATTTGAGTCAGAATCATAACATTGTAACAGCACCTTTATCCTTATCATGGTGGCAAAATTGGCTACCAATGAATAAAAACGGTCCTTAAATAATGTTATCCATTATATTCAATAAGTATTATATACTACTTATCTAAATTCATAACAATATTGAGTTAAAATTTAAAATAAAAGATTAATAACTTATATAAAATTGTAATACATGTACTCGAGCCGGTCTCACAGACCAATTACAGTATAAAAATGGGACAATGCACTTTGCACATGCACTTTCATTGCACTTAATAATGCCAAACAACAAATTAAGAAGCTACTAAGAACCGCAAAATGCTAGTCATGATAATTTTGAAGATAACAACAATTTACGGTTTTGTCGGTCTGAGAGACCGATGCGCGAGTATAGGAATGTTAGAAATGACATCTCGTTTTATAATCTTTCGTTCGTCAATTGTTGTGTACATTTGAAGGACTATTAGTGAAATGAAAAACAATCAATTAGCGATTGTAACTCAATTTCAGCATAAGTTTCTGTTACGGTTATTTGTGGAGGGACACCTTTCGATTTTTTAACACATTTATATGAAGGATATATTTTTTGGCTTATTTCTGAAGTATGCTGCCTGATCAAGTTATATCCATGTGTTGAAAGATTTGTATCAACTATCATCGCAAATGCTTGGTCTGGTGAAAAACTTTTTATATTTTCATTGGAAAATCGAGATTTCTTTAATGCAGTGCCCCATGATGGAGAAGTCGTGGATAAATATTTTTGCAGAATTTATTTTCCCAGACGATCTCATAAGTTCCTTGGCTTTTCGTTTTTTTGAGCGAGAAGAAGATTAAAAAAATTTTTTTTGGCCAACATATAAAATATCACGCTTTTTCAATTAACGCCTGAACAATTAGAGATAAAAACCAGAAAGAAGGCTATCATTGGCTATGCCAAAGATATAATACTCTTCACGCTCCTCCGGGTTGTATCCAGCCTTACATTCTTAGCATCACTAAATTCGCTTTTTTCTAATAAGAAAAATAATTTAAATGGGGGTTTGTATGGGAGGTACTCCTTCTGGTAACCCTAGTATCAGGAAATTTACATGGTTGATGAATACATTTCAGAAACTTATAGTGTCCAAATTTCAGTTCGATAAGTTAAAAAACAATAAACTTTTTCTAATAAGAACTTTAATTAAAAGGTAGGTTTGTTTGGGAGGTACCCCCCTAGTGGTCCGATTCGGCTGATTCCGGCAAATAAACTGCGTATGGTAAAACGAAACCTATGAGCAAAATTTCAGCTCTCTAACTCAAAAACTGAGGGATTAGTTTGCGGCCAGACTGACATCGCTTAATCAACTCGTCTCATCGAGCTGATCACAAATATAAATGGGACGGTACACTAGCCGGTCCAAAATTCTATGGGACCGATTTTGAAGTCCAAGGTCTCAAAATGATCGTCTGAATGTCCACTATTGAAAGCCGTCTGGCCCATTGAGAAATTCAATATGGCGTCCAAATTATGGCGTCTAAGCTGACTAAAAATTAGAGTTTATTTAAAATCTTGTGTGCTCCTAAGAAAACCAGGAGCAATGAAAAAAAAGTAATACTGATTCTTTATGTTCTTAGGGTCGCAGATTACGATTTCGGAAGCAGATTTCCAAAATTCAAAATGGCAGATCCAATATGGCGGCCGAAAATATTAATCTATCGGTAGACTGCCATATGCTGTAAATTACTTGAGTTAAATTGTCATCTTTTAGAATTTTCATCACGTAGTCAGAAAAATGTTCAATTTTTGGAAAATTCTCACATTCATTAAAATAGCAAAGTGGTGTTGCGTTTTCACACGTAATAAACTTCAAGCAATCACTGTAATCTTCTACTGGATTCGGTAAATCTTTCGTCAAATTTTTAAAATCAACAGCTTCGAACATCAGTTTAAAATTTTCATGAATCACACATACACACACGCTATGTGTTCCTCTTGAGCCAGCAAGTACACACCATTTTGGCCTTAATTCTGCAAATTTACTCAACCCAATAAGCATTTCAGGATTCTTTTCTTTAAACTGTTTGTGAAGTACCTTTATATCACAAAGCAACAGTCGTTTCTGTACTTATTGTTTTTGACCATCAATTATTACTTTTACAACGTCTTTCTTATTTGCCATTATTCTACTGTTTATGTCGTTCTCATAAAACTCTTTAACTGCTATAGCAGTACTATCAGGTAAAATTTTACCTTTTTTCTCAAGTGGAGTACCCAAAACTCCTGCAGTCATTTTTAATTGTTTGGATTCTTGAGCCATTCTATGAGAAGTATTAAACTCTTCTTTTATTTTCCGAATTGACCAACAATCAGGGGCTATTGTGAGAATAGACAACCGAAGAGGATCATTTTCTGGTAGACTAGAAAATTTTTCTTTAAGTCCAGTCAACATTACTTCTAATTCATCTTCTCTAGACAAACATTTTTTTTTGTTCGGGCTCACTTCTTCCTCTATATCTGAGTCTTTCAGTTCTTCAGAAAATTCTGTATCTTCAGCCCTAGAATCAATTTCTTTAAAGCACATAGCTCTACAGGTTGTGCATATTTTTGCATTGATTGGTAAGTCTGGAAATTTTTCAAACAATTTTTTGGAAATTTTCCTCAGACCTTTACCAACGTGGCCATCAACCTCTAATGGATTCACACATCTATCACCATGAGATTTATTTTTAAATTTATCACAATCGAGTTTACAAGTCGACATAATTATAAATACCAATAGGAAAAGAGATTTAATCAAAACCACCCAACTCAATTTAAAAACCTGATCAGGTTTTAAGAATATATCATCATCAACTTTATTTCACGTAGCAGAATAAAATAATAATCAATTGCTAAGACGAGAAAAACAAAACACGTACAATTACAGTAATGAAATAAAAACAAATTTTGGGACCACCAATTTTATCTGCTAAGTCAATAAGAAGAAAACGACCTTCCTTCTTTAGATTGAAAAAACAAAATAAAATCACATAAAGTGAAATTGAAGCACCTTGAAATACACTGTGAGAGTAAATGAAATAAATGTTTGTCAAGAACACAGCTACAAAAGACCCAAATAGCACGTTATAAAATAAAAAAAAAAAAAATAAAATAAAATAAAATAAAATTGGAATAAACCCTTTTAAGGAACGGTTTCAAAAGGATTTCATCAATTTATTTATTTTTGGCCGCCATATTGGATCCGCTATTTTGAATTCTTGAAATATGACTCCAGAATCGCAATCAGCGACCCCAAAAACCCTTTTAAAACAGGTTTCAAAAAAATCGAAATAATTTTTTTATTTTTGACCGCCATATTGGATCCGCCATTTTGAATTTAAAAAATCTGACTTCAGATTCGTAATCAGCGACCCCAAAAACCCCTTAGAAATACATTTTAAACAAATCGAAATAAATTAATATTTTCGGCCGCCATATTGGATCCGCCATTTTGAATTTTGGAAATCTGCTTCCGAAATCGTAATCTGCGACCCTAAGAACATAAAGAATCAGTATTACTTTTTTTTCATTGCTCCTGGTTTTCTTAGGAGCACACAAGATTTTAAATAAACTCTAATTTTTAGTCAGCTTAGACGCCATAATTTGGACGCCATATTGAATTTCTCAATGGGCCAGACGGCTTTCAATAGTGGACATTCAGACGATCATTTTGAGACCTTGGACTTCAAAATCGGTCCCATAGAATTTTGGACCAGCTAGTGTACCGGTTGACGTGGAACGTCCCAAATATATAATATTTATAATATATGTGGTCTACGATGTCTCCTTCTGTGTGTTACAAACTTCATGACAAACTTATAATACTATTCACTCCCGTGAAGAGTATAAAAACTCGAGCAATTAGTCGCAAAAACTGATTACAGAATTTGAAACTAGTCATATTTCTTATTAATTTGGTAATAAGCATCCAAAAGAATTCGATAGAATGATGTAAGTTTCACTCTATTGAAAAAAAAAAAAATTTTCTCAATTCACTCAATTTTTGGTGATTGCCTTTTTAATGGAAAAAAATAGAGTTTCTGAACTTTTCGCAGTCAGACAAGTTCGACAACGGTTATTATGCTGACTGCTGTTTTTTTTCTTTTGTTTTGAGAGCATATTCATAACATTTGTACTAGACAGCTGCGTGGCTTCGCTCACAACTGAAGTCCACAGAATGAACTCGAATTGAATTGAATTGAGTGAGAGCGAGACACGAAATGAATGAAGATGAATGCGACTGTCTTTTGAAATGAGTTAGAAAGAACTAGCGTGCAAAACGAAATAAAAACTTCAGCATAGCCGAACACATCCGAATTAATTCGAATTTTCGTTTGATTTGAGTGAAGCGCGTGAGCGTACAAGGAAATGAGCGGAGAATTAGACTCAGACGTATGGAAGTGGTTGTGTGTACTACATATGTTGTTTTTGTTTTTTCTTTCTTCTTTTCCTTACGCACAGCAGAATAACAACAGCCCTTTGTTGAATGCATCTTTGTGTGAATGTTCAGTGCACAAATTCACTCGAATTCTTTTGGCGTCGCATTCTATTTATTCACTCAGTTTATATTGAACATTGTTGATTAGAACGTAGTTTTTTGCCATCATGCATTCTTCTAATATGTACATTTATATACTACATATCACAAAATTTTTACGCTCGGAGAACTTTTTTTTTGCCTTTTGGCATCCTAAAAATGAAAAAATCACGCTGAGCGTCGGTTAGAATGTTGATTTAGTCCGCTAGAGCTGTTTTTGAAAAATTACTTGAGTGTATTTTTTTTTTTTTCGGTGAAACTTCTTTAGCGGCGTTGGGCAAAAATTAAGTACAAATTTTGAGTGAAAAAATACAGATTGTAACGCTTTCGGATTCTGTATCTCATGAATCGACTCTTCAAATTTTCACAGAATGTGTATAATAATAATAATATTAATATAATAAAATTATTGGAAAATCCATCGGAAACAACATGCAAGCAATCAGATTGTGTGTTGTACAAAAACAAGCGAATATACGAAGAAAAGAGAACGAAAAACACACATAAGCTCGCACTTGATCTAATTTTTGGCAAGAGGGGATAGACGGCAATCGGTAACACAACAATTACACACGCCAAAGACAAAAGTAACATACAGACGGATAGACAGACGGACAGACTGAAAGACAGACATAGCTAAATTAACTGGACAGAATATTTTGTATCCAAATGTTGTATTGTTGTATTTGTTTTGAAATGATCTTTCTCTCTCTCTCTCTGTCTGTTTTTAAGAAATTTCACTTCTATCACGTGCACGATGGCACACATGCAATTTTTTTTCTTTTTGTGACAATTTCTACTTAAAACAATTTACAGTTTATAAATATCATACATTGTCGGCCAATTATTGCCCGAAACCAAAACTGTGGCAGAAACTAGATTTCTTGGCCGAAATCAGTCGAAACTGAGACTTCGGTCGATCTCTAGGCATAAGTATCTTTGGTATATTTTTACTTCCTTGTACACATAAAACAAAAACATCTCAGAAAAATATGTATACAATCATTAAAAACATCCACTATTTGACTGAGTATCATTTATTTTGGTTCTGTTTTTATGTTCAGCACATATACATATACATTTTTGCACATACATGTTGTATTTCTTCGACATCTCGCCCATGTGGACATTTCCCGGACAGATGGTATCTTATAGATTTGTATATGACAATGAGAAAATGATAAATATGTCCATAAAATATAATTAATAGGATGAAAATACGTTTTATATTTAATTTAGCCATTAATAAATAAAATATTACGAATTTATACTTAGGCTTTAGACCTAAAAGTTAACTATCCATGACTTAAAGCTAATTGTATAAGTGGGAGCACTTTAATAGAGGATAGATCGGCTAGTATGGCTTCTATACTATCTAACGAAAATACTTGCATTATGCTCTCTTTACGAAAGCTCAGGATTATAATTGCAAATAATGGTAGAATCTCCAAACTATCATATCCTAATACCTGTAATCAGCACTTTATAATTTACAATTTATTTACTATAAATTTTCATAACTACCAAATCCCATAGTATTAGAAGCTGATCTGGTGGCAAATGACCCGAAAATGCGCGCATTAGCCATTTGAAGGTAACGCGAAGGCTAAGAGAAATTTAAGCTGTTATCAAATATTGTTTTATGAAAAGCTGAATTTAACACTCACGGTTGTATTTCCAATTCTCGAAAATGTGACCATAGTTGAGGCTCATGGGTCTGTAAAAGTTTTTCAAACAACAAGCACAAACTGATAATGCCCTGTAAAATTATAGAAAAATCATTACATTAAAAAATTTAAAAGTGTGTTTGATAACAAACTTACCTGTGAATGAGTGTTTATTGTGGTAAGTCGATGGCAATAACGAACGTAAAAAGAACGAAACGTGAAATACAAACTTATAGGCGAATCAAAGAGATAACAAAATGGTGCCGCTGTTTTATGCATTGATATAACATTATTAGTTGAAAATGTTCAGCAAAATATGAAAAAGAAGGACGAATACACTTCACACAAGTAATCGCATAAAAAATATATAAAGTTAGTCAAGAATCAATTAAAAAAAAAAAAAACTGACTAAAATGTGTGATCGATGTAAAGCGCCTATATCTAATTTTAATACACTATATTCCAACCACTATATCATTTGTTGTGTATCAAGTATGTGCCAGAAATCTCTTTCTACTCAATTGCAACCCAATTGCACCATTTGGTGTGGCAGCAAATTTTTAAGATTGCTATTTGTTTAAGTTTAGCCTTATTCGAAACTATTTTTAAAAAAAATTTCCATAAGTGAAGCTGATTAAGGAATTCAATATTTCAGTTGTTTTAAGAATAAACTTGGATTTTACAAAAATGTTTTTAGAATCAAAAAAAACCAAGCAGCAAAAAACTATTAATGATGTAAGAGAGAGCCATCTCTTTGTTGTGTTCCCAAGAATATCCAACAACAAATTTTGTGTAATTTTTTTGTTATGTATCCCGAGATTACACACATTTCGACTTACTGTCTTTAAAGCATAATAGACCGCTTTTACATTGTCCAACTTTGCGGCAGAATTCACTCATCGGACTATTTGCTTGTCGGCAAGTGCGCACGGGGGTTGTCTATGCAGACGTGTTCGATGTACCGCAGACAAAAATTTCGCTGCCTTTTTTTTCGTTGTTTTCTTTTCACCTCTTTCGTGTGTTTGTTCATTTCATTTAGCGTTCGTAGAGTGAGGATGCATGCGAATGCATGAGAAATGCAAAATATAACGCGGAATGTGAAGAAATTTGCATTGCTCTGTCGTTATTGCTTATAAATACAACTAGGTTTTAATTTATATTATATATTTATATAATCTTAGTTCTAATTAATAAAAAATAAATAAATGATCCAGTCTAACAAAGAAAACAATTTTTGTTTTTGAAAATTAACTCCACTCTGTAGCACTCCATCAATTTAAGCATAAATTCATCGTTTCACTCTCATCCATTTTCAGAATTAATTTCAATTCATTTGCCTTTTCAAAACTCATTGTAAATATTAAAAAAATGCATATATAAACAAAAATGTAAACAAAGTGTTTTGCGATGAAACATACTCCAGCATACGAAAATAAAAATGAAGAGAAATGAGATAAAGTATGTTTACGAAAGTCTGACAATGTATAAGCAAGCCAGACACAACCATCAGACAACAAAGAAGAAGTTCGAACACCGAGTTGGATAATGTAAAACACGACATATCAGCCAAACGAATAAAGCTTTTAATAGTCTTTTCGCATTGAGCATTTAATACTGTATTCACAGAATTTTGGGAAAAGTTGTTTTTTGTTTTGGTTATACACACACGTGGAACTTTGGCATTAAAACTAAAAATTTGTGATAAATACATGATTTAGAACATTTTGCAATAAGTATATGCAAATAGTTCTTGCAGCTCCCTTTTTCATTCCTGATACCTATTTAATTATAAACCTTTAAAAAAAATTAACGATTTATGGTTTTGTGTTGGCACGCAACAAATAAGAGAAATAAAATCGAATATGACCTAAAAAAGGCAACAATTACCCAGTCCTGGGCAGAGTGACTCATCTCACAAACAGCATTTTAGTAGCATTATTAGCAATTGCTGCATTATATACTACAACAACAATTTCAAAACAACGTCATTTTCCCTGTTGTAGTTGTTGACAAAAGTAGCATTCAATACAGCATTCGAGAAATGTGTGTGAAAAGACTAAGACTAAGATGAATTTTTTTGTCAATAAATATGCAAATCTTGCCAAAAACTAGGACACACACAAAAACATTTCAAAAACAAACCAGCATGTAACTCCTGGGGTCACCACAACACACCGGTACTTGTACCCCGAAATGCGTAAACTGCTCAAAAAATCATACAGCTTCTGATAAGCCATGCAATTTTTTAAACAACGAAAAGAAATCTTAAAAAAATACATCTTCATCAAAACATCCAAAAAATGTATGATGCCAGAACCTTTTACAAAGCCTCATAATATCCTCATCAGAAAACACAATCTCTATTCTCTGACGTTGACTCTAACGTGTCAATATCACTTCAATAAACAATAATAATTTTAATAAAATTAAACCTTTAAGGCTTATAACTCTATTCATTACTTTATATGATACTTAAAGTTATTCAATGGAATTGAAAAGGCAACATAAACCACTTTTAAGAACTAAGACCTCTAATACTGTAAATAGCTACTGATGTTATATTATATGTATGTCTTCAGGAAATAAATTTACCCTACAATGCTAAATACATAATTTGCTCAAAACAATATTCTGGGTACTTTGCCAATCTACCAGTTAATTTAACTGCCAAACAAGGGGTAGGGTTTCTTATCACGAAACACCTGCCGCACACTTTACTTCCTACCATCCACAACACCATTATTTTGCATATGGCTATTGAGATAAACATTAACCAAAAATTTACAATTGTTAACGGGTATATTCCACCATATCAGTCATTTTTTGGGAACGAAAGCTTTTTATAATAAATAAGTAGATACTCGGGCAGACGTTGCTTTGCCTCTCCTTCCTTAAAATTTATTGGATACTTATTGATTGATATTTGTATAATCATTTCTCGTCAAATGTTTTAAAAAAGCATATTTTTTCATTCAAATTTGCTTGTGGCACTTTTTGCTATGTCTCCCTATATTATTTTCAACTTCTTCTTCCTTGGCTTCTTCTTTTGCGAATAAATGCAAGTTGTCCTGGCTTCTATTTAAACACACAGCACATGACTAACGCTTAATACAAGAGCTTTTTTTATGGTTTTTCAGAATTTTCTTCTTTAAACTACCCCAGTTTTGAGTCGAACAAAACCAAAAAAAAAATTATTGAAATCTGTGGAGCCAATATCGAGCTTATGCAGGATTTATAGAAAGCAATTGATTTTTATATTGTATATATAGAAGATAAATGTGTGCTCGCCATTGTGCTATGTCACTGCCTGATGTTTTGCATGAGGTTCCAGCAGAACAAATGCCAGAGGGAATAAAATAATTACATTTAATGTATAACACATTTTTCCACTCATGAAACATTCGTAGACCTTACATTTATTTCCCCCTCAATTTACCCCCGTTGCAAACGGGAGGTTCTGCCCGACCTACATGGCAGCGATCATTTTCATCAAGCTAACTTTGAAAAAATTTCATTCTCTCCTAAATACAAAACAGAATTAGCCAATTGGGAGATTTTTGTTTCGTTTTGCTGCCAATATTGCCATACCAGCAAACTATTTAAATGCATTTAGTCCCAAAAAAATTTTCTAACTGCTCTTTTCGATATTGCAAACGAATTTGCCAAGAGTTGGTCCGATTACTCCGTAAATAATAACATTGATAAAGAATACACACGACGTAAGAAAGTACTTCTCGAAATCACGCTTCCAAAGTCCAAAGGCAAAACACCAGGACACGACCGCATAGCATACTCAATGCATTTGCCGGTTTTAGCCAAGACTAGACTCTTGGGAACTTCCAATTGCATTTTCAATGAAGTCCGATACCCTCATGTTTGGAAATCGGCGCCTGTGATGCCTATTCCAAAACGGGTCCTCCGAAATATTCAGTTTCCATCCGATCTCCCTACTCTCATACCTCTTTGAGAAAATGATAGCTCTCATGTGGTGTATTACCATTAATAAATTCCTAAGCCCACATTCAACCGCCAACAGTTACGATAAAGTCTACAGCCCCACCGTGGCCATCATCATCCATTAACAATTCGCTACGAGAGTTCCCAAAGACGGACACTACCGCGATGCTTTCGGCAAACTATTTGCCGAAGAGTCGGCTAAACCAATACATAAAAGCCGAACCTGGCTGTTCACTGATGGAACAAAAACCTGGCATATCAAAGCTTTTGGCGGCTTCCAGAATATAATAATAAGTAGCAATAACTATCCAAAAAGCAGTTAACTAAGCACAGGGAAAACTTGAAAATTCGTTATATGCACAGACAGTTTGTCCACACTGGAAGTTATAACCAATATTAGAAATTAGAATCCCACAATTGTCCTAATACGGGACGCTTTGAAAAAACAATAGCCAAACTTCACCGTTTTTGCTTACCAAGCCACAAAGCTATAACCGGAAACGAATTAGCTGACGCTGCAGCAAAATCAATGGATATGTATCTCACCGTCACCGTCATTCCCTCCGTCAAAAAGCACATAAAAAAGCAATCTACCCCTACCGTCGCGGGCAGATAGTAAACAACTGGGCAGATATAAAGATTTTAGTCCAATTATCAGTTTAATAATGTTTTATCAATGTGTTCGATAATCTCATGAAGGAACATTATCTTATTCACCAGGCAATGAAAAGATTATTCAAGTAAATACAAAAAGTATATTGTACGAATTTAGTGCTGAATATTGCTTGTGTAATACACAATGTGTATCATGCAACCAAAGGAAGCAAAAGAAACAAAGCAAGCAAAAGAAATAAAGCAAGGGGTTATATGCATTAAGAGTCAGAGAAAAAGAAAGAGAAAGAGAGAGAAAGGTGAGTATGAAGATGTACGTTATTGTTGTATTCCTTATCTTTTGAAATATTTTTGTGTTATGAGACCGCTCACCTTACCTCGCTCGCCCAGTAGATAGCGTTACAACAACTTTCTACTTATTGTGCATATCGTATGCACTCAATACTTTCCATAATCATAGTATTAGTAATCATTTCGAATTGATATACAAAAAAGTTGTTCTCTTTTTCTCCCGTACTCTTTGTACTAGTACAAATGATTAATGATTACATAAAGTATCACTACATATTCAGGGTAGAAACAGAAGTGCGAAAACTGATTGTAATTATTCACATGTCCAGTATGTATTATAGTATAATTCATTTTAATAAATAGTAATAAAATTGAAATAAGAAGAATAGCGATCTCTTCGTAAACGATTTGTCCAGTCTATATAATTTCATTGTTTGATTGTATCTTATATATTTAAACGAGCAATTCTTGTAAATATATCTATATAACATAACGACTAATTATTGCGACGTCATTGTTCTAATGTAGTTGTTACCCTAGTGGTGGTAATGATACCCTACACCTTGTCCGTTGGCTTTTACCAATTTTGTGCTTCAGAGGTTTTGTATTATGCTTTGACCGGTGGTTGTACTTTGTCACGTAGGCCAGTAACTGTGGTCATTATCTTCTATTTTTCCCGTTGTCCGAGTTAACCAATAGGAAGCCGCCACTTGGCACTGCTATGAACGGTTGTTTTGGCGTATGCATTGGCTTAGGCTAAGGTTTGTAAAAGTAATTTTGTTTAGTTTGAATTTGATGTTGCACATATCACATATTTAAATAAAGTAATAAACAAAAACTGTAAAAAAAGTTTCCTATCTATCTATCTATATATATATATACGAGGTGATGGATATCCTCCGTAAAGGCGAAGAAAGCCCAATGATGGTGGATACACAACTACTATCAGAATTCGAAATGTAGATGTTGACATAGACAACAGATGGATCGTGCCGTACTCACCAATTCTTTCAAAAATCTTCAATGCTCACATCAATGTTGCGATGCGGTGAGGAACTTCCCACAGGACAAACAGAAGTAGTATTAGTACCATATGTACAGGTGGAGTAGTGCAGAACCACGGCGATCCATGTGCTTATCCCAAATATTGCAGATTGGTTTAAGCGTCGCTCCTTATAAAGGATATTATCCCTCCCTACGAAGAAATGCTTTGGGGCACCGTAGGGAAAAACTGGATTTGTGGCTATGGGGATTTTTTAGTTGGTCTTTGTGCTTACAAAATAAAAACAAAAAGATCTCAGAAAAATATGTATACTATCGTGAAAAACATATACTGTCTGACTGAGAATTATTAGTTTTGGTTCTATTTTTATGTGCAGCACAAATACATACATCTTCCCCAGGTGGACATCTTCCGGATGATGGATCTCATCAATGAGGAAATGATAAATATGTACATAAAATATAATTGAGCTGTTTATTTTGAAAGTGGCATAAAACACTTTGTTTTTTAAATTGAGATATTTAAGGGTTTGCGTTTTAACATGGTTAAAAATGTTGACGCCAATTTTCTTGAAGATTTACTTGAATTTGTTGCCCAAAAACATCAAAATAGTGATAGCAAATTTTTTTTTTAAAATTGAAAAAAAAAAAAAAAAAATGATACTGTTAATTTGTAAGTAATGTGTGGAGACTCAGTCTCAGCTGACAAATGCTAATTTGACAACACGGCACCGTCGCAAGGAAACGCTGACGCCCTTCGAGCATGCTAGTCATATATCCCGTTTATAAGACAGCCGAAAGGGTTTTCACTGAAATCAGCTTTACTCAGAACCGTTTTTGTTTAGGTATACGTGCAACGTCATTGCGTTCTTATTGAAAACAAATATGTGTTTGTTTAAGTTTCCATATGCATAAAATATAATGTAGCTCACCTCTCAAAATAAGGTTTTTTTATAAATCACACTGTACAAAACCAATGTGAAATCCATATCTTAATTTTTAATAACATTTCAATCTATAATTGACAAAATAATTGAGAAAATGATAATAAAGGAAAATAACTGCACCATATGGCGACACTGCACAAACCAACATTTTGCGAACAGCTGATTTTCAACGTTTGCAATAAGCTATGCATTTAAAAGACACATAAATTTGGTTCCCGAAAATAATGACGGGTTTGAAACGTGCACTTAATAAAGTTGATACGCGTATTCAGAACGATCTGAAAATGTGTTTATGCATGCGTTCTCAGCCAAGCTTATCAGAGTGAAAACCGTTTCGGGTGTCTTACAAAGAATATATAGTTCAATAAAAAGTAAAACGTAACCAAGTTAGTTGATTGGTTACTACAAATTTTATCATCAATTTGATTTTTTTGAAAAACGGCTCATTTAATAGAATGTAAATACGTTTTATACAATATTTAATTTAGCCATCAATGTGCCATGCGCCATCTACATGTGACTATTGCTTTATTGAAATTAGTATGAAATGCGCTTTATACATGTGACTATTGGTGTATTGAAATTAGTATGAATACTGTCTCTACCCTAAAAGTAATTAATATAATATTTCAGCATACTCATTCACAGTAGCGTGAAGAGTATTACATCTTTGGCATAGTTAAAGATAACCTTCTTTCTGGTTAATATTGCTGCTGTTTTTGCGCTGCTTGCATGTTCTAGCATTGCTTAATTTGTACTATTGGTTGTTTGGTTTACCGTATTTGGCAAATTAATGGATATGCTTCCTGTACTTTTGCGTGGACATCATTTCGAATTATCCGTGGCGCCCACTTAAGATTCTACGTTCAGTTGAAGGAGCGTGATTTATTATCCGCAGGTGAAGCGTACTCAACGTTTGGTAGTTTTTGTATTTTTTAGATTTTTAACTATTTTTTATGAAATAAAGGTCGATACAAAATTTATTTTGTGATTTCTATTTCTTTTCTTTTTTTTTTTATTGAACAAAGCGATCCCAAGTATAAATCAAACTTTGCCACCACTCTTGGAGCTCCACTTATAACACCACTTAAAGATGAACTTATTTAAGAGGTAGACGCAACTTATACTATTCGTTGCGGGTCTAGTGAGCCTATTGTATGGCATAAGGACCATGACTATATAGTAACGGCACAAGAATTTAAAGCTGAAGACGTCCAACGCTCTTTTAATCCAAAAGAGTTAGTTGAGTTAGACCATATAAATATATTGTCAGTAGAAGCTTATTATTGCATCAAAAAGCCAAAATACCCATTGGAGCTCGCTCTCCGGCAGGTAATATAAACGAGCTAAGAAACAACGATGATGCATCAATTATATACGTACCGTTACAACAGAAATTATCATTACAACCGTGCATTATTCCTATTTATATTTTTAGGATTATCAGAATTACTGACTACGCCAATAGAACCAGTGATAGCCGCACCACAATACAGTGATGTCGTGGTACCATGTAAACTGCTCCTAATAGGCAATTCACACCAAACAAAAGCGACTCATTTTGAAGCTGCCGTTCACACACCACTTCGCTTTAAATGATCAGTTATTCTTTATTATTGTTATACATACACATGGAACTTTGCGCGCAAAATTTATCACATAATTATGTCAACTTGATTCGCCCGATATTTTAAACTATTTCAATTGTTGCGCAGGATACTACAATTAAACAGAGAACATCATCACGCACTAACATCACGCCGCAAGCGTAGCAAAGCACGCCAGGTATACTAGTTAACATTGTAAAATAAAACTAGAAAGAAGGCTATCATTGGCTATGCCAAAGATGTAATACTCTTCACGCTCCTCCGCAAAGCCAACCTGTGAAATTATCAAAATACAGTATTGGTAATTGGGAAAGAACTACATTTTGAACTTTTTTGTGAACCAAAAAGAGTTGTTTGATGTTGTAGTAAATTACAAATACCTGTTTTGGTGAATGTCAAACTTAGTGTTGCCGTCTTTAGTGAATGACAAATATGGATAATTAATGATAATAATCATAATTACTTTTATTATTGAATCAATTATTTATGTACATGCAAACTTTTCTAAGGAAATTCTTTAATTAACAGTGAAAACCGTATAAAAATACGTTGCGTGGCTTAGAAGTAATCAGTATTCTAACTTCTTGAAATTTCGACTTTGCTTTATACTATGTAAAGAAGTTTGCCATTTAATTTGGGTTTGTTTGGGAGGTACCACTCCTGGTAAACCTAGGATCATGAAATTTATATGGTTGATTAATATAGATCAGAAACTTATAGAGTCCAAATTTCAGTTCGATACGTTAAAAAACAAAAAACCTTTTCTAACAAGAACATTAATTTAAAGGGAGGTTTGTATGGGAGGTACCCCACTTAGTAGCCCCAGGATCATGAAATTTACATGATTGATGGCCATAGATTACAAACTTATCGTGTCCAAATTTCAGATCCATATGTTGAAAAACAAAAAACGTTTTTTAATAAGAACATTAATTTAAAGGGGGGTTTGTATGAGAGGTACCCGCCCTAGTGGACCAATTCAGCTGATTCCGACAAATGTGCTGCGTATGGTATAAAGAAACCTATGTGCAAAAACTGAGGGACTAGTTTGCATACATACAGACAGACAGACGGACATGGCGAAATCAACTCGTCTCATTGAGCTGATTACAAATATATATACTTTATGCGGTCTGCGATGTCTCCTTCTGTGTTATTCACTCCCGTGAAGAGTATAATTAACAATCACTTAAAAATGTTATGTGGCATCATCAGTTGTTTACTTTGGAAGTTGAAAATAAGCTGACCAAAGCAACCATGATATTTGAAAATTTGCGTGTTGTAGAATTTTGAAGCTGCTTACAGAAAAAGCAGCTGTATTATTGGTGTGAAGTGATATTTACAGCATCCCATGGCAAAATAAGATAAATAAGTATATTTTTTGTGTCTATGACCTGAAGCTATTTTCTTACATCATTCTACAAGGTTTCTTCTTATATTGTATATAAAGGTCCGGCGTAAATTTCTATGAAATGATAGATCAAATACAAATTCTACTATTGCTTCGATATGGTATTCAAATATTATAGCACTCATTAAAGCGCACTTACTTGCTCCTATTAACTTTTTTTGCAAATTTATCCCTCATACTTTAGTGTGAACAGATATTATCACCTTATAGAGCAAGAGCCTGTGAACGCCAGACCTACAATATTTTTTAAAAGTTGAAAGTTTTTCAGCGTAAGCGTGTCTGGCAATGAAGGACATGATTTATAATATTACTAGCGTTGACGGCGCTACGCCCCCGTCGTGATGTTAATTACAAACAACAAATAAACATGATGATGATAATGATAAACAATCAAAAAGTAAAGCAACAATAAGAATTAACTGTCTACGAAATTCGTAAACGACGCGATCATTGAAAATGCCCATACACAACACACATATGCCTTAACTTATTTCAGCATTAACTATTTCATTCTTCTCTTTTACACCCCTTGCATATCTTCAAAGGCACACGTTGCTTGCCCATACACATACCGACATATACACCATAACTTATGATATCTGATACAGTCGAACTCTATGACTCGGTTGGAGACTCTGCTAAAGTCTCAGTGGTCACCCCCGACGAGGTTCTTCAGCCACTCAGAAGGCTTGGAGACAAGAAAGCCCCAGGGCCCCAATGTGGCACTGAAAGCCACCGTCCGAGCAGATGTTGCAACCTTTTCAAAAATGTACTCCGCATGGAAGGATCGAACGCTTTATTCAATGCCCAGTTTGGATATCGTCGTGGAAAATCCACGGTAGATGCGAACCAAGTAGATATGGATATTGCGCGTAGGGCAACGAGTGGAACTCAATGGAAGGGAGCCGACAAGGAGTACTGCGATGTAGTGACCTTGCATTTAAAAAATTCCTTTAACAGAGTACTCCTGTACAATACCGATGGCGGATCGAAAGAGTACAAGGTTACAAGGCTCTGTCCTAGGCCCCACTCTGAGGAACATATTGTGCGACGCTATTCTCAAGATGAGTCTCCCTTCTGGCTCAAACTTGATTGGCTATGCTTACGACATCGTTTTGGTGGTCGTGGGTAAAACGATTGACCGGATACAGGCTCTGTGCAGTGAAGCTACGGTCGGTGTCATGAGCTGGCGTAGCCGCGCACATCTGGAATTGGCAGTTGAGAAAACTGAAGTGGTTCTCCTGTCTACCCGGAAAATGAGCAAGACATTCACTTTTCGTGTTGGTGATTGCATCATTCATAAAGTATCTCGGAGTCCTCTATGCGGCTCCAGTATGGGTAGACGCAACATTGAAGACCACATACATGGCGGGTATTCGTTCAACGTATCGTCTAAGCGCTTTGAGGTTAGCGAGCGGCTTTCGCACAGTGTCTGATGTTGCGGTTGAAATGAATGCCACTATTCCACCAATCGACATAGTGGCACGTGAACTCAGACGTAGCTATAATACAAATGCATCTAAAGATGATGTGAGGCGATGCAGAATACAAGAATGGGAAAGAAGGTGGGAAAAGTCTGAAAAAGGGCGTTGGACGTTTTCTTTGATCCCTAGCATGGACATACGAATGACACGAAAACATGGTGAAGTGGATTTCAAAGGACACGGTTGCTTCAGATTTTACCAGCACCGTTTAAAACACGAGGAGGACCCCTGCTATCCTGTATGCGATGGCATCGCCAAACATGCTCACCACGTCCTCTTCCATTGTCCCCGCTTTGATGACGAGAGGCTGCGAATGGAGGAATGTTTTGGTAAGCCAATCACAGTAGGTAACTTTGTGCCGCGAATGTGTGAGTCACCTGCAAATTGGGAGGCTGTGAAGATAGCCACGGCTCTCTCTGTGCTCTCTCAGAATGAGTGAACGCAGAAAAGCAGCTGAACGGTCTGTCTGTCCGTGAAAACTAGTCCCTCAGTCTTTGAGATAGAAAACTGAAATTTTGAACATGGGTTTCTCTTTACCATACGCTGCACATATGTATGTCGGAATCAGCCGAATCGGACTACTAGGGGGGTCCCTCCCATACAAACCATCATTTAAATTAATGTTCTTATTAGAAAAAGTTTTTTGTCTTTTGACGTATCGAAATGAATTTTGGACACTAGGGTTACCAGGAGGGGTACCTCACATACAAACCCAAATTAAATAGCAAACTTATAAAGAATAAAAGTATATACAATAAAAGTACCACTCATACTGTGTTCTTTGTTGTTAATCAAACTGTAACAGAGAGAATACAGTGTTGCTAAGAAAGAAAGGTTGGATGCAACCCGGAGAAGCGTGAAGAGTATTACATCTTTGGCATAGCCAATGATAGCCTTGTTTCTGGATTTGGTTTAATTTTTCGACACCAAGTGAAATCAATTGTCCAATGTATTTGAAAATGTTAATGTTACTCATAATACATCTGCAATCCGTCTTAACATTTAACAAATTTCAATAATACGGTAACATGACATAAATTTACATACTTAACCACGGAAAACAATTTTTATCCTATATAACATGAAAACAAAGAATATAATATACATTCTTTATGTTCTGGACGGTACATGATGACGTTTTAAATGTCGATTATCTTGATTATTATCCATTAATTAATTAAATCCAATGCACAAATTTAATTGCATAATTTAACCATTAAAGCTGACATCATCTGCATCATCTTCTTGAACATGGCTTTAAGCTCTGACATTTCATCACTTGTTTTTTCCATCTGCATGGCCGTGGATTTATGCTCTATCATATCATCACCAGAATTATTTTGGTTTTTGGCTACACATAGCGTAAGATTGATGTGTTGCATATATGTATATCCTCAATCTTTTTAAGATTGTTGCCACAGTGTCCGGGTACCCAGATTAATGTGATGCTATGAAATTAATTGATAGATTGCTGAGAGATTTAAGTTTTGAAGGGAACAGAGACAAATTATTTAGGGGAAAAACAATTTTGTTGTACGGTGATTTTAGACAAATCCTGTCAGTTGTTCGTCATGGTTCACGTGTTACCCTCATCGAAAATTGTATTATATCGAAACTTTCATTATATAATTTTAACTCTAGATATAAGAGGCCTTCCTCATGAATTTTAATTTGTTCAATTTCTTATTGCACTTGGTAACGGTGAAATGGAAGCTATTCTTCAGTTTGGATATCGTTGATATACCTAATCATTTACATTTCGAATTCAGTTATTTTGGTACCAAAAAATGAAGATTGTTCATTTATAAATTTAGATGTCTTAAAACGAATGCCTGGAGAGGAAGAGGCATACTACAGATTTGATAAAATTTTCTGCGATGATGTTATCAGTTACTGGTCTGTATTATTGTATTAATACAGGAAAGGCATTAGTGGATTGCGATTTTGTATTTCAAATTCGGGCCATTGATCATGTGATAGTTTTGGCAGAGAAAACTGTTTACAGACAAGTTATTGTATTAGCACTTAAAAAAATAAATGCTTTTTCTAGAATGCAGTCGATTGAGTCAGTAGTTTGCATAAATTCTTCAACTAGGCATAATTCTTAAACCTTTAAAATTTTGCAGCCTTACCCTTACTGTTCTTGAGAGCGCAGGCATTTCAAATCATGAGTATATGCAGTTGTGCATTCTTATTGAAATACTGTATCTCACTCAGGCCTATTGATGTGTCAGTTCTATTCAGTGTTTGGTACAACACGTGAATTTTTTTATCGAAACCGGTTCAGTGGTTTAAGCAGGAAAGGATTAACAAAATCAATGTTTGCAGTTTAATTATGTGGAGACTCCAACCTTCTCATATTTAAGTTTTGTCACTTTCATTAATTGATATGTTAAAATAAAGTAAAAACGTTATTAATAAATTTATGATTTATTAATTTTCTTTTAAAATGTTTAGAAAGTTCAATAATCTCATTGGTGAAGTTTAGTATGTCTGCATTTTGTGAATGAAAAATATAAAAAAGAGTAGATATGTTGCACATACACGTATCGACATCAGTTCGTCAAATTTCGAATTGTTTAGTTTTTTTTTAAAGCGCACACAGTGCTCACAGCGAAATGCGGTGGCTGAGTCCATATAACATATGTATTTATGATCTTTTCCGACGGAAATATTGTTTGCAGTAGCAGTGAAGTATAAATAATGTTTGTAAACAAGTGAAACTGCAGTCGCGCATGAATACAAGCAGTACCTCGGCAGCGCAGTCGTTCCTAGTATTACTTTACTTGATTACCCGGCGTACTTTGCTACGCTTCCGACGTGATGTTAGTGCGTGATACTGTTCTCTTTTTACTTTTGAAAAATCAGACAAATCAAATATTAATATTGACATAATTTCCTGATATATTTGACAAAGGCGACTTGATTGATTTTAAAATATGTCTCTAAGCTATATATGCAGAATATTACCCACCAATTTCTGGACGACAGCAAATCCGATTCGCACCAAACTTTACTGAAACAATCTCAAGATTATCCTAGAGATTCCCTTAAAATTTCATCCAAATTGGTTCAGTAGTTTCGAGAATCTCGTTGTTCCTACGTTTCTGCAGCTCTTGATGTTGAGGCTCTGTAACGCATTTGCTCAAGCCAAGAATCTCATTGTTATTGTATTTCAGCAGCTCTTGCCATTGAGGCTCTGTTACGCATTTGCTCCAGCCGAGATTCTCGTTCTTTTTGTGATTCCAATGCTCTACATTCATTTCTCTGCCTGGTTTTGGATGTTTTTCGGCCAATTAATGCTTTTTTGGTGGAATTTTTCTCTTTAATAATTTACTTATTTTTTTTACGCTAGTATTAGTACTTTGCGTAGCAATTGAAATACTTTTGAAAAGTTTAACAAAGGCGACTTGATTGATTTTAAAATATGTCTTTAAGATTTGTATGTAAACTATTATCCACCAATTTCTCGATAACAGCAAGTCCGATTATACTTTACTGAAACACTCTCAAGACTATGCTAGAGATGCCCTTAAAATTTCATCAAAACCGGTTCAGCAGTTTCGGAGTCCATAAGCGCCTTACATGCATTCATTTAGTAAAGAAGACATTGTGTGGTAGAACAGATGAAAAGATTAGTCTGAAATAAATGAATGTTCTGGCTTTCTTCTCTAAATTCATTCCAGTAATTTGCAATATCCTAGGAACTAAATGCACATAGTGCAGCTATCTGGAATGCAAATTGATGCAATATTCAGATTCCATCTGTCTGAAGGCACTTAAAAGCACATAGTGCAGCTCCCAATACATATTACTAAATTCAGATTTCTTTAGTTCAATTCCAAATAAACTTATGCACATATCGCAGGTATGGATCGGCTTGCAGAAACAGGAATAATGATGATTGGAGAATTGCTCAGCATCATGTTGCTATCAAGTTTGCCAAAAGCGTCCGACAATTTCGTGGCTGTCATGGAAACACGTGACCAACTGCCATCGTTTGAAATTTTAAATATAAAACTGTTAGAAGCAGAAGAGCGCATAGAGCAGCAAAATGAACAAGAATAAATGTCATAAGCATACAGTCCCCAGAATTAAGTTTATTAATTTATTTATATAACTAGCGTACCCCGCGTGGTATGCTTTGCTTCCGACGTGTAGTTAGTGCGTGATACTGTTCTCTTTTTACATTTGAAAAATCAGACCAATCGAATATTGATATTAACATAATTTCCTGCTAAATTCGTATTTGATAAAGGAGTCTTGATTAATTTTAAAATATGCCTCTAAGATTTATATGCAAAGTAAAAAACTGTGTCTCCAAAACTACGCCACCTACCAGGTCCCAATGTAGCTTATAGCCACCAACTTGACCCAATAAGTATAACAAAAAAAATTTCTTCAAAATCGGTCCAGCCGTTCTCGAGTTTGGAGCTTATGGAATTGAATTTATTAATTTGTCGGTTCATTTTCATATATACGAGTATAGAGATAGAGATTTAAAAATATATTTAATATTTTTAATTAGAAAAGGCCTGCAAAATTAAATTATTAATTAATGTTTTTATATAGATTCTGTAGAATAGAACCTCCTGATCCCAAATTCAATTTAATAATAAATTTTAAACCCTTTTTCATAGAATTTTGCAATATTTATTGATAATTTTTCAAAAACTAGCATTACCGGCAAGCCTTGCTACGCTTCGACTTGATGTGAGTGTTGAAATAATATCAGAATATAAGTAAGATGTATAAATTGTATACTAGCATTCCCGTTAGTGCGTGATTGTAGTCATTGTTTTTTATTAATAATTCTTGGGAATAAACATATTTTAATATTCCATTCGCTATATAACCGGAACACAGTTTCGTGAGCGATTTGTGCAGTTACTCAGTTTCCCCCTAAGCGTGATACGAGAAATTTTATCCAACATGCTCTAGGTTCATTTCTTCGCCTAGTTTTGGATGTTTTTCGGCCAATTGATGCCTTTTTTGTTGGTAATTTGCTATTTAATATTTTACTTATTTTTTTTTTTTTAGTAGTGGTACTTTGTGTAGCAATTGAAATCCTTTGAAAAATTGGACGAATCAATTGACAAAGGCGACTTGATTGATTTTAAAATTCTGATATATTTGAAAAGGTGACTTTATTGATTTTAAAATATGTCTCTAAGATTTGTATGTAAACTATTATCCACCAATTTCTCGACAACAGCAAGTCCTATTCGCACCAACACTCTCAAGACTATGTTAGAGATGCCCTTCATCAAAATCGGTTTAGCAGTTTCAGAGTCCATAAGCGACTTACATACATACATACATACATAGATACATTCAATTTATATAAATATTGATAATTAATCTGGCAACCTCGTGTTGATCTCTCTGAGAGTAATCATCTGATTACTCTCTCTTATGTACATACTAACTTAGCCCGGCGCGCGTTGCTACGGCCCCGTCGTAATGTTGGTGTTTTCTGTAGTCATTGTTCCTTTCTCGCTCTCATTTGGTCCACACACACGTGTTAAATTTTTTGCTACTAACGAAAGTAAGAATGTTATTGTGTTTCTTTCTTCTCGTTTTTGTTTTCGAATATTTGCGTTTTGATAGAGAGGCATATAGATTCGCGCGATCTACCGTTAAAATTTAAAGCATACAATAATTGAACAAACAGTTCTATAGCAATGAGCTTTTTGTATTGTAGCTCAATGAACTGACGGTAGAGTCAAACTAAATGCACTTCTTATTAAAAAAAATATGAAAATATATAAAACTTGCGATCTGCACTAAAGTTGATAGCATATAAATACATGTAGAAATACATATACATCCGAACTTTAATGCTGATCGGTCAAACGGTGTTGGAGTTCATCGTTGTTACATTATTTTTCTCGTCCTATTTTATATACGTGGCAACCCACTGTGGAGTACGTTGACAGCTCTTAGAAAATCCTGTGCCAACCCCAACGAACAGATGGGGACAGGAAAGCGAGCTTGCCAACACTAGTTCAAGGTTTCTTTTTTTCTGTTTGAGTCGGCATCGGAGTCGCACGCGTTTTATTAATAATCTCGTTTTATCGCAAGCATCACTTAACATTTTAAGTTTTCTTCGAGGTAAAGATTTGTAAATGAATAACTTAAAATAATCGTAAATGTATTGTATAAATTAGAATTAACAGTATAAAGAATTCTAAATGTATATAGATAGATATCTAAGTTCATTTGTTCACTTCTTCTGAAATGTTAAAAGGAGACAGCTGCGTTATTTCTACTTCCTCTGTAAAAATATACAATAAAGGTTTATGGAAAATTGTGACGGAAGTCAAGCCAGGATTTCAGTCGCCAGAAGAGCTTGTGGAATGGACCGCAATTGATGTTCGCCACAGTAATATTAAATGTCATGCCAACACAATTAAACTAAATAAAAAAATCAAAACTTACTCAGAAGCATGGATAAATCCCCAGGAGATCTACAAACCAAAAGGCCCAATACAAAAGGTTCCTCTTTGCAAGAAACTGCTTAGCTGACAGAGAACGATATCATGGTCGAGTTCATCAATACGAGATCATCAATGAAACAGTGGATCGTTTTGCAGAAACAGGAATAATGATGATTGGAGAATTGCCCAGCATCATGTTGCTTTCAAGTTTGCAAAAAACTTACGACAATTTCGTGGTTGCCATGGAAACACGTGACCAATTGCCATCGTTTGAAATTTTAAAGATAAAACTGTTAGAAGAAGAAGCGCGCATGGAGGAGTAAAATGAACAAGAACAAAAGTCAGAAGCATACAAATACCAAAGGAAACGGCGACCAAACAGAAGAGAAGAAATTCAGTGCGAAGAATAAAGGCAAAGGCAATTTCAAGGGCAATATTACAACTGTAAAACATATGGGCATCGCGCGTACAAATGTCGAAACAATCAAAATAATGACAACGAAAAAGATAAAGAAGAGCGGCTGATCAAAAACAATTTACAATGTGAATCGATAGCGGAGCAACCTCACATATGTGTTGTTTAAAGATTCTGTTCACAGCATTTACTAAGCAAAACGTACCGATAAAATTAGCAGCAGAAAAGTATGTTGAGTCACCCGGTATTGGCAGAGTTATATTTGAAGGAAATAAAATAAACATCGAACTGCGAAATTTTCTCTATGTTCCAGCTTTACAAATGAAAATCTTCTCAGTGAGCAAAGCAACTCGAGTATGGGAATTTACTATTTTCGGCGAAAATAAGTGTCTTATATATTTAAACGAACAATGCTTGTCTATATATCTATTACCCCGTTTACGCGATAGCTGATTCGGTGTTTAGCCAGTTCGAGTCAATTTAGTCCACTTTTGTTAAGGTGTTTACACATGTACAATCAATGCGAGCTTATTGTAACCGAGTTTGTTTGTTTATTGGTGAAGAATTACCATATGCATAACATGTAATGTGAAAACTCATCTGTTTACGATGTCCTTGTGTTTGTTTACAATTTCACAGTTGCCATATGTATTAAATATAATGTGGTTTACCCATCTTTTTTTTTTTTTAAACCACAATGCCATTATTAAAATATACATGTAAAAAGCACATCTTTTTTTCCCGACTCTTTAATAATGTTTTACAATGATTGTTTAGAATACAAAACGTAAAAAAACATTTAAAAAATGAAAATACAGCAAAATAATTATACCACATGGCAACTCCGCACTAAACACAAATCATTTTCGATTCACTAATATGCAATTTACACCAAAGCACATCAACATCAACATTGATGTGCCTACTGATACGTATCAGATTCGACAACAACCACAAGGAAAATGATGTCATTCAGGGGTTGTTGTTGTAGAATGTGATGGGGATCAATAGTCGCATGAAGAACTGATGTGCCTTGATATGAAAATTAATAATGGTCTCTCTAGACATTTCTGCAGTGCTGCCAAGTTTTTTTGTGTTTTTCCACCTGTCGCATCACTAAACAGCAGCTGATGGCTCAAAACATTGTTAAGTAAACAATAAATTGTCAATTTTTTAAAAGAATTTAATAAAATAAGTATCAGGAATGAAAAAGGGAATTGCAAGAATTATTTGCATATGTCGCAAAATGTTCTAAATCACGTATTTATCACAAACTTTTAGTTTTTATTTAACCAACGTGCTCGCAGGTTCCACGTGTGTGTATAACCAAAACAAAAAACAGCTGTTCATGATGCAGAATATCCGGTATAAACGGAAAATCCCATCAACGTGATGTACTTTGGTGTAAATTGCATATAAGCGTCTATACTAATGAGCTGCACAAATTGTTCTATCCAGTTCACTTCACTACTGTACAGTAGTGCCAAGCACTATATTTCAGTGTAGCATTGACATCAAATTAGGAAGTTCTATTTAAAATTTTGACAGCGAAACAAACATTGCACCATTTGAAAAGTTTTTGCTGAAGTGCTTGACAGTGCTTGATTTCTATTCTAAAGCAAAAAATCAACACAGGGCAAGCCATGAAGTAAAATTACGATGAATTGAACCAAGTACACCGAGTGACAATTTATTTTTTTATTATTTTTTATTTTTCCTTTTTTATTATTTATTTTTTTTTTTGTTTGTATCAATATCTCTATATATATGTACTACAGTACCCGGCGTGTTTTGCTACGCTCCCGACGGAGGAAAAAAATGTCAAACATCCTCTATCCGGAAAACTATCCTTTTTTAGTTTTAATGTATTATTTAATAGATGAGAAAACCAATCTGTATATGGAGTTAAATACAGCAGAAGATATTGATGATGGGGTAGATATCTTTAGACGAATTCTCTATGAAGCTGCGTATTTCGCCACTTCGAGTCAGCTGCCTTGTCGTCCCATTCAACCTCTGACTCTTTTAAAACCAGAGATTGTTAAGCTGGTAAGGTACAAGCCCACTCTACGCCGACGCTTTCTACGTAGCCGAGATGAACGTGACAAAATTGCCTGTAGAAGGACTGAGAATGAGATAAAAGAGAAGCTTGCGGTGGCTAGGCTACGCTCTTCGACAATCTCCTTATCAATGCGGATCCAAATAAAAAAGTAGGATTCAATCTATAGCGAGCAACAGCCACACAGACACGTTCCAGTACATGATAGTTCTAACCAGTGGTGTCGAACTGATAGCCAAAAATCAGAGGCGTTTGCTGAGAATTGGAAAGCCGTTTCTCAAAACTGCAACTCGCCGACGTCATGGATGAGAATGAAACCGCTGATGCCTTATACAATAACAATTAGACACGTCCCTACCAAACGAATGCTATTCTTGGTGTTGCTCAATCCAATTCAATTCGATGCTCAGGATCTGTCACTTCCCCTCCTGATCCCGAAACCGGGAAAACCAGAGAATATTGTTATTTCGTATAGACCCATAAGCCTTCTTCCAATGTTGGAAGAAAGAATATTTTTGAGTAAAGTGTTGGAAGTGCGAAGGATCCAATGTGTCATATCAAACCATCAATTCCTTTTCAGAGCTCAGCACGATACTCCTGAACAACTTCACAGAGTCGTACATCATATTATAACTGCATTTGAAACGAAGCAATACTGCTCGGCTGTCTTTTTGTATGTCGTGCAAGCCTCGACAGGGTTTGTTTAAGTGGGTTACTTCATAAGTAAAATACTTCCAGGAAAGCAATTTCTGATGTTTAAGAGCTTTTTGCCAGACAGAGCCTTTTTTGTTAGAGTCCGCGACACTGACTCCGACATAAGGCGTATCAATGCTGGAGTATCTCAAGGCAGTGTTCTCTCTCCAGTTCTTTACTCTCTATTCACTGCCAATGCGAGATAATGACAACATTCTGGTCGCTACCTATGCAGATGACACTGCCATTCTTTTTACGCACAATTGTTGGAGCCCCTTGTATGTTCGCAATAAAACCATGCATCGTGATTTCCTCCTCCACTATACGTACCAGTAGTACAATGATGATTATTAAGACACCCAAAAGTAATAGCAAAGACTTTGGCTACTTACTATATAGGCCCTTTAAAAGACTATAAAGATATCACCCATATGAATTATGCAAAAGAAGACTTCATTAGAAGAATTAATTTACTGTATTATAAATTAATTAGTTATAAATAAATGTAAAAATTATTGTTGTTTATAAATTACGTCAAATTCACGTTTCATGTATGTATATATTTGTTTTCTTAAAAAATAATTGATGTTTGTATTATAATATGAGATCACTGATTCCCAATCTGTCTTCAGTTTTTACTATTACCCTACACGAATGAAGTAGCTAAAAAAAAACTCAAAACATTTAAAATTAGCATGAAAAATTAGCTTAAATTGATTTCAAATATTCCATGCAAAAAAAAAATGCTGTTGTCCAGTGTTCTTGTGTGACGCATGATACAATGAGACAACATGGTGTAAGAAATAGAGGTGGTGCCATTAGTTTACAGTTATGTGTCGTTCTCAATTTTTGACGTCATTCGCATATCAGTGTATAGAACACTGAAATAATACATTAAGTATTGAACATGATTTGAAAATGCATTGAAAATTGAAGAATTTTTATAGCACTGCTTCTTCAATTATCAATGCATTTTTAAATTATGTTCAACACTAAATGCATAATTTCAGCGTTCTATACACTGATATGCGAATGACGTCAACAATTGAGAGTGAGCAAATTTCAAGAGAATAAAAGGTCCTAGTGGCGGTACCTTGTATTATTGTACCATGATGAGACAAGGTAGCGACATTTTGGCCAGTTACGCTTTGAAAATTGCTCGCTCTCAATTTTGACTTCATAAGTAAATCAGTGTGCTAAAACGCTAAAAAAAATACGCATTTAGTGTTGAACATAACGTGAATGACAAAAAAAATTAATAAACAAATGGTAGTGTTGTGCAGCGTAAAAATTTAGAAGAAGAAGAGCGTAAGTATATTCTTGAGAGAGAACCACATAACTGTAAACCATGGTACAATAATAGCCCAAGGTGTAAGAAATAGAGGTGACGCCAATTTTTTACAGTTAAGTGTCGTTCTCAATTTTGTGAAAAATTGGCGCCACCAACATGTTTGCTCCTATTATTTATTACTAGTATACCCGGCGTGCTTTGCTACGCTCCCGACGTGATGCTGGTGCGTGATGCTGTTCTCTGCTTAACCAACCAACCAACCACCAACCTGCTTAATTGTATTATATCCAATTTACACCAAAGTACATCACGTTGATGGGGTTTTTCGTTCACACCAGATATTTTGCATCACGAACAGCTGTTTTTTGTTTTGGTTATACACACACGTGGAACTTGCGAGCACGTTGGTTAAATAAAAACTAAAAATGTGTGAAAAATACATGATTTAGAACATTTTGCAACATATGCAAATAGTTCTTGCAATTCCCTTTTTCATTCCTGATACTTATTTTATTAAATTCTTTTAAAAAAAATTGACAATTTATGGTTTACTTAACAATGTTTTGTGCCATCAGCTGTTGTTTAGGCGGAAAAACACAAAAAAACTTGGAAGCACTAGGAAAAACTTGGTGACACTGTCAGAAAATGTCTAGAGTGACATTATTAATTTTCATATCAAGGCACATCAGTTCTTGATGCGATTATTGATCCCTGAATGACATCATTTTCATTGTGGTTGTTGTCGAATCTGATACGTAGTTGGCACATCAATGTTGATATTGATGTGCTTTGGTGTAAATTGCATATTACATTGCACAGCAGTTGAAATAATGTGAAAAATCAGACGAATCAATTAAGTATTAATATTGACATGATTATCAGATAAATTTGACAAAGGCGACATGATTGATTTTAAAATTTGTCTTTAATTACCTGGATATTATTCATACGAAGATACAAAAATCGCGATTAAAAAATGATGGGATAAAGGAGAGTGAAAAATACCTTACGACATATTCTCATACCTACCAAATATATACAAAAAAAAATTCATAACAATCGGCCAAGCCGTTTCGGAGGAGTTCATACACTATCACTGTGACACGAGATTTTTATATATTAGAAGAAGATAATTACTAATGTTGATATTTATTTTATAAATATTAATATTTATTGGCTGACTATTTGAAAACTCAATTTGTAATTACTTAAAGGAGTCAAACACTATTTAGTAAGACCACTATTGAAAATGCAATCAGTAATATTAATATTGTATATACATAAATACATATATATTATTATAATTTAATATATAATAATACATACATAAGTAAATTGATATCGTTCTTGATTGATTTAATCATGATTAAGCATGTGTGCCCTTTATGGAAAAACAAATACCAATACATGTACAAGTAAACTACAATACCAGAGCTCGAAAAAAAATCTCATCAGTTTCATTTTCTCCTAAAAAAAATATTGTTGAAATGCATAATTGTTGGACATGAGCATGATACAATAATTACACTGTGTCACAGCGAAAAAAAACTTCTTATCAGACCTAGTGGAGGTTATAGGTCATAAAAAACTAAAAAGAATGGTATATATTAAATCTCTGATACACCCTCAAAATCTTGTTTTAGAGCCCAAAAACCGTTTTTAAGAGGTTCCTGTACATATTACCTTATAACTTGGCCATTTTTTATCGGATTTCAAATTCTTAATTGTTGCAGATAGAGGGAGATAGCTAGAGGGAGATAGCTAGAATAAGAATAAAAAAGGAAAGAAAACTGTCATATGCAATTACAAAAAGTACAATAAATCAAGTAATTTTTAACCGATTCTATTCAAACAGGGTTCATTTAAAGCTAAAATCATTAAACTTTCGATGTACGTTGAGAAAAAATATAATTTAGATAAGATAAGGGGCACAAATTAGACTTAAAGTTGCAAAATCGATGGAAAAATCAAAATTTTGGAAAATTTTTGGTCTGTATCTTCATGAATTTGAATGATAACAAAATACATGGTACATGGTTGTAAAGGGCTATATTTCAGCTTCTAAATACAAAGAAAAAATTTGAAATCCGAAAAAATGGCCAAGTTATAAGGTAATATGTACAGGAACCTCTTAAAAACGGGTTTTGGGCTCTAAATCAAGATTTTGAGGGTGTATCAGAGATTTTTTATATGCCATTCTTTTCAGTTTTTTATGACCTATAACCTCCACTAGGTCTGATAAGTAGTTATTTCAATTTTTTTTTTTTTGTAACACAGTGTTATCATTGTATTATGGGACATGAGATTCTGATGAGATTTAATTTTTTTGTCATCGCTGCAAAAATCATCATGTCTTTTTCTTTTTCCATTCCTTGTCTTTCACCAATAAATTCAATGAGAGAAAAATAGAAGATCGTAATATTTTTTAGATGTCATGTTTATATTTTATTTATCTCACGTAAATGTCTTAATTATGATGAAACAAATGTATAAAAACCCATCCGGTTGTTTGACATTAAATTACATAAAATTATATCAAAAAAAAAAAACTTAAAATTGTCAAACATTTTTTTTTTTTTTGTATGTACTTATTTCTCCCATGGGGAAGAAACAGCGAATTTTATGAATTGAGATTGACATACTTCCTTAGATATTTAAGTTAAATTAGTAAAAATAAAAAAAAGAAACAAAAGAAAACGTTGACTGTGATTTTGCAATGTCCGGAGACCCATAGCGGTAGTATTTTTTTATTTTTGGAGGTGAATATTTTCCTGATGGATATAGCATAGTAGTTTTGGTTGGTTATGTTTTATTATTTATTGCTTGTACGAGTAATTAGGACAGAAAGTCTGTGTAAATGGTAAATGGTTTGGATGCGTAGCGTAATTGTGCTAAAAAATTAAATAGTCTGGACAAATGGCTCTTTATTGTGCCTACACAACAAACAGAGAAAGAAAATATGTGTATTCGAATTTTATCCGTGTTTCTTGTTCTCTTTTCTTCGTATGCATGCGTTGTACACGTATTTTCTTTCTTTATTTCTGTTATATCATAATTTCTCTTTCATCCCTGTCATTGAACAATTGGTTCAATTTATTTAAGTTTAAGGGTGTCTGCCAAGGGGCTTTCACTATAGGAAGTGTCTGGCAATGAATGACATGATTTCTAATAATATTCCGAAGAACATATGCTTACTTATACGTATTTTCTCTGTCTCAAGCTTAGCAAATATCAAAATTAATTTTCAAACTTAGTGAAGTGTATACAATAAAGAATCAAGAAATTATTGAATAAACTCACCGAACATACATATTCCATGAAACGGTACTACACCTGATGGTGGCCCATCATACATTTTTCCTTTGACCGGATAATTATCATAATCAATTAAACCAGATATTTCCGTATCACGGAAGAAACAAAGCATTACTTGATATAGCACATCTTCAAATACGAAATACTGGTCATCATTTGAGGCTGTTAGTTGAATGTCTTTGAAGACAAGTCTGTCAACAATATGATCGGTATTCAATACCACTCCACGCAACTGTGACCAATATTCTATATCCTAAGAAATATACAAAAAATGTTAAAATTATTTTAAATATAAGCATATGTATTTATAAAACATACATAATCATGCAAGCTACTGTCCAACACACGTGACCACATGGTGCCCCTTAATGGACCTGGCGTACAGCCCTTCTTTAATATTTTTTGACAGAGCGGCGAATGCTTAGCATCTAAAATACGACGACATTGCAAGGAAATGTCATAAATGCCGTTGTATACTTCGTTGCACAATACTTCATTATACTGCAAGCGCTACTTGCAAATAAATGATAAGTACCTAAGTCTTCAGCTTTTCAATTGCGTGTACCTTACCAATTCTAATAAGTTTTTTGTGATCAACTCTATATGTGAAAACTCCCACGTTGGGATCTCTCTGTTGAAATAAATAAATATTTAGAAATCTCAAAATTCATTATTTTATTAAATGACTCTACACAAACTCTGAATTTTCCAAATTATTTGAGGGTCCTTTTAGGGATAACAAAACTTCCATCAAATCTTTTGGTGCATACACTGGGCGATACTTTGAGAGATCTAAACAATTTGGGTTAATGAGTTTTATTTCAGCATTTTAAATCATGCACCTATAGTGTAATTGCTAAGATCATTCCATCTAGTCAAAAAGTCCTCTCGGTCTTGTCCAATACGTGGTTGCCCCTGAAGCTCTATTTTAAGCTCACCACACATCGCGTTCAGACTTTTACGCACACGACGATCCCAAAGAACTCCAGCACGACGAAGGTAGCCCAGCGGATCATGATGCTTCACATAAAGAAATTAATTATTAAGTAAAATGCATTTAAAGATTACATACCGTGAAGTGTGTTTGCATGAATGGTATTTTATCATTACCAATAATACGACTCCGCACCATGCTGTAAACCATGTTTCGTATTTCGTTTTCTAGACCAGCAACCCTAATAGCCTGTTCCAAAGTGTTACGCATATCGTTTTTATCAACATCAGGATTACAGACAAGTTTTTGCAAGTCATAGAATATTGGCTCATATGATCTTATCGACTTTATTGCTGTTAATAATTTAGCAGCAGTGTGGTGTATACTAGCATCTTGTAGTTCCTCCATACTAGAAAAGAAATTTCAAAATAATATCGCTTATAATTTTTAATTTAACGTGTATTAATTTTACCCAAATGTCAACCTTTTCCTTTTTGATTTCAATTTTTTTTTGTCATATATTTGTTGTCACATTGTAAAGCAAACTAAGTATAAACAAACTATTACATACAACAATATATTGATCAAACAATATCCGAATATTTTTTGTTTAGCTTGTGGTTGTAAGGTAGAAAAAAGTAATTTTTGTTTTCCTTATTAATGGATGTTAATAGCATTTTATTCTCCTAAGGTATAACAATAATAATAAAATATATTAGATATTTATTAGCTGCTGTCGAGGTGATAATTTAAAATAAAAACATATTTAATATTAGTAGACCCGGCACACCTCCTGATGTAAGAGTCAAGATTGTGAATGGTTAGCTTTAATAATAAAAAATGTACTAAGAACAACTAGAAAACGAAACGTTACATTACTGTAACAACATTAACATCAGCAATATTTCTTCTAGAATAGCAATAGCAACAACAATTTTAGAAGCTAGGACAATAGCAACAACAGGCTAGCAGTAGTTTTGTATAATCTCAACAGCGCAGCTTCATCAACTGATAGCAAAAGCTGTTGTCATTGGTTGTCTAGTTATTAAAAAAAAGGGGGTGTTTGAAAAGCATATCAATTGAATAATTTGTATATTGTAATTAATGACACCTTTTAGAACACCTCCACCTGGCGGAGGAAAAATGCCAAACAATCTTGACAGTATTAAAGAGCTCAACAAGAAACTCGAAAAAATAGAAGAATTGTGTGCTAAACATGCAAAAGAAATGGCCCAGCTGAAAAATTAAAACACTAAATTTAAACTAAAGCCCAAACCAGCAATTATTGGAAATATATACACACAATTCTGTCCAAGAAAAAAAATACTGTTTATGAAACAGATGAAAAGGAGCTTTCTCACGAGACTGATTGGATCCTGAAAAAAAAGAAAGGCTGAACAGTCACCTAACCCTCCCGAATCTATGTCCCCTAAGATCACTCCAAAAAAAAAGTAATCAGCAAGGAAATGCTGTCGGGGGAATGTGAATACCAGGAACTATTTAGCATTGCAAAAACTCAATCCAAAAAAGAGTTTTATATCAATCTTCTTAACAATAATACATACAAAATCAATACGTCAGATGCTGAAGATTTTAAAAATTTAACGAAAGTTTTAACAAGCGAAAATCTCTCATGGTACACTTATGAAAATAAGGAAACCATACCTATTAAAGTCATTGTGAAAAATTTACATCACACATGCGAACCACAATCCATAATATCTGATCTTAAAGAACAAGGATTCAAAGCTATAAGCACGCAGTCAATAAGCTAAAATGGAAAAGGAAACAACCATTAGACATGTTCCTTCTTACCTTTGTTGCAACATTGCACTCTATGGTGACTATCGAGGCAGTTAAGCAATCAAAAATGATGCCTCAGTGTAAATCATGCCAGGCTTTTGGCCGCACGAGGAACTACTGTTCAAAACAGCCAAGGTGTGTCAAGAGCGCAGGAAAGCACAAGACAATAGACTGTAAGAAACCAGAACAGCAGCAACCAAAGTGCTGTAACTGTGGTGATTCCCATCCTGCTAGCTACAGAGGATGTATTGTTGCTAAGGAATCACAAAATAATCGCGACCAAAGAACTGGCAATAAAAAAAGTAAATCTCAGACCAATAATTCCACAAATAAACCTTTAGAGAGTCAGCCAAATAGGTATCAGAACAAACGAATTGCTCAAAATAAGGATGTAACTCAAAAATTACCGGAATACTCGCAAGTTGCTAAAGAAAAAAGAAAAACTGAGGAAACGAATATATTGCAACAAATATTGGATAGATTTGTGAAACAGCAAGAATTTAATGCAACACTTGAAATGAGTCTACAAAATCTCGAAAAAGCTGTACACCAAGTTAAATAAACATGCCCAGATTCCTAAAAATTATGTTATGGAACGCTAACGGACTACTGAAACACCATGTAGAACTAGAAATTTACTTAATACTGAAAAAATCGATGTTTGCCTAATATCTGAGACACATTCCACTAATCAAATATATATAAAAATCAAAGACTATGAAATATACCACACTATCCACCCAAATAATTGCGCGCGGGAAGGTAATGCTGACACTAACAACAGATTATCATTAACAGCCGTTTATAGCCCTCCACGTCATCAGTTCAAATGTGATTTATATGTAAAACTAATAAATAGTCTCAAAAACCGGTTTTTAATGGGTGGCGAATTCAATGCTAAGCACACTTTCTGGGGCTCAAGATTCATCACAACAAAAGGCAGAGAACTTTATAAGGCCCTGCAAATGACAGGATGCCATACCTATTTTACTGGTACACCAACGAACTGGCCAACAGATCCACTAAAAACACCCGATCTTATAGACTTCTTTATTTCGAGAAAAATTTCAGTGTATTGAAAATGGTCTAGATTCGGCCATATGCCTTGCACTCTATGAAAGCGTAGCTACTAAGGAGCGACCACCCACTCTTATCATTAAACACACCGACTGGGAATACTTCAATAGAATCCTGTCTGACTACAATCATGATGAAATCGTTATAAACAGCACTGCTGACTTAGACGATGAAATCCTAATCTGACAAAAATCACTCAACTTGCAGCTTGGGGAAGCACACCACCCACAAGAAATAATACGGCATGACACAAGTACACCAAAGAAATAAAAGAAATGGTTATGGAAAGACACAGAATGCGTCGAAGATGGCAACAACCAAGATCTCCCATTGACAAAACCCTGCTTAATAAGCTAACAAAAAATTTATGCAATAAAATTAAAGCTTTTAAAAATAGCGCTCTTAGCAAAAAATTTAATGAGGTAACTAATGACCTTTACACTGATTATTCGCTTTGGAAGTACACAAAAAAGTTTTCTCAACCAACTGTGCAATATCCATTTATAAAAAAACCTGATAACACGTGGGCTAAAAGTAGCGGAGAAAAGGCACAAATTTTGCAGATTATCCATGGAGCTCTCAATGCCCATACCCGCGAACCCCCCTTTACACAATCCATGCTGCAACTGTATCAGCAACAACAACTACTACAACACAAAGCACTGCTTGTACCTCAACAGCTTCAACAGCAGCATCAACAACAACAGTTTGCTCAACAACTGCTTCGATCGCGTCATCGTATGCAGTTACCCTAACAACTATTAATACCGAAACCCATGTCCTTAACAACAACAATGATTCGATCGCCTCATTGGTCAACACTGTGACAGTTACGAGTACAGCAAAAATTAACACTCAAGTACAAAACTCAAATAATACAAACTGTAAGAATGGATCTGAACAGTTAATTTCAAATAAAAGAAACAGAAAAACGCAATCACCAGCCTTACCGACTGAACAATCACTAAACAATAACAAAAAGCTTAAATGTAACAAAACGTCACCTTCCATAACTTCAAGTTTAAATAATCCTAAGCAACAAAAAAAAACAGACCACACTTAACTACTGGTTTGGCAAGCCATCTTCCAATTACTTTGTCATTTTAGATACCGACGATGACAATGTAGATGAAGAGAAGAAGAATCCGGACAGTGGTTCCAATCAGACTCCAAAAGCTAACAAGCCACCACCTATTTATGTGCAGGGGGTAGAAGAAATCAACATTCTTACCAAAGCTCTGACTGAAATAGTAGAGCATAACTATGTACTTAAAACAGTACCCAATAACGAAGTTCGTATCCAACCGGCAGAGCCCCCACACTATAAAAAAAAAATCATAGAATTACTAAAATCCAGAGATACGAAATACTACACTTTCAAGCGCAAAGATGAACGTGGTTTTAAAGTCATGTTAAGATACGTTCATCAATCAACAGACACCGACGAAATAAAACGCGAACTAAAAATATTAGGCCACGAAGTTTTAAATATACACAACATCAAACAAAGAACAACCAATAAACCACTACCTCTGTTCTCTATTGAACTTAAATGCTGCTCTTCCAACAAAAACATTTTTAATTTAACTTCATTACTACACACCAAAGTTCAATTTGAGGCCCCCACAACAAGAGGATGATAGTGCAATGTTCCAACTGCCAAGAATACGGACACACCCGCAACTATTGTACAAGGGATCCAGTATGCGTTAAATGTGCTGCTAAGCACAAATCAATCGACTGCTTTATGGAGTCAACAAATAAAATAAAATGTGCTCTCTGTGGTGGAGCTCATACAGCCAATTATAAGGGCTGCGAAATATATAAAACATTAAAAATCCAACAATTTCTTGCGCTTTGACCCAAAATATTGTTGGATGCCACAAAAAATCAACAAATCCCCATAACGTCCATGAAACTGGAGAATTGCATAAGCTACGCGCAAATTTCAGCCACGCCTTCCCAACCCCAGCCAACCAACCGGCTTACCCAAAAATCTAATGTCAGCTCTACTGACAATCCGTCCATAGACAGTAATTCCTCCCAGAAAAATAACAATAACATTATGCCAAATGACGATACAGCTGAACTTAAAACCATGATGAAGCAATTTATTCAACAGATGACTAACATTATGAACATATTAACCCTCCTGATAACCAAACTTGACAAACAAAATGGACAATAAATTAAGAATAATATATATAGAATCGTAAGCCTTTTCGTTCTGTGCAGGGTAATCTCAGAAACGGCTTAACCAATTAAAATGCGGTTTTCACTTGTGTATTGTAGCAAGCTTCTTTTAATATATAGCGTTTATTTTATTATTTATTATATCAAAATCAACACACTAATCCAATAGATATTCATATTTTTGGTTCTGTTGCCTACTTTTTGGTTGATTTTCAAATGTTTTCTCTTTTGCTGCGCGTCAATATTAAACAGCTGATGATTAGGAAAAAAGTTAACAAAATGCACGCTATAACAAACATATTTCGAATACCACGCGTACAAAGTCGTGGGCACAGCTAGTTAAGAATAATTGCGTGGAATGCGAATGGTCTACACAAACATATCCTAGAACTCCAACTATTTCTAAATGACAATATGATTGACATAGCTCTAATCTCTGAAACTCACTGCACAAGCAATCACTACTCGAGCATTCCCGGATATAAAATATATAGAACAAACCACCCGGATGGATCAGGTCATGGTGGCACGGCTATTTTTGTTAAAAACAAAACTCACCACGTTGAACTAGAAAATTATCAACACGCTTACATGCAGTCGACCAAATTGCTACTAAAAGACAAAAAAATCACTTTCTCCGGCAGCAGATACCAATTACTCATTGTGGAAGGCTGCTAAACACATCACTAATCGCACCTTCCACCAGCCACCACTCTTAAAATTGGATGGAACATGGGCTAGAACCAATTCTGACAAAGCTTCACTTCTAGCAGATTATTATGAATTGGCTTTTACTACCAACCAATCTAATAGTAATACCAATTTGTTCAACAGGACTCCGTCTCCTCAATACTGTACAAAAAAGATTTCAACCAATAAAGTCCTAACTTAACACTGTATTGAAAAGCGCACTTGGCAGAAAAAAACGCCAGGTTATGACCAAATGACTGGAAAGTTACTCAAAGAGCTCCCTGCCAAGGCATTGATATATATTAGGAACTTATTCAATGCGATATTACGACTAAGGCACTACCCATCTTTATGGAAGGTTGCTGAAATAATAGCCATACCTAAATTGGGCAAAGATCCGACTAAGGCGTCTTCGTACAGACTAATCAGCCTACTGCCGCTATTGTCTAAAGTATTTGAACGTCTTCTACTTGACAGAATACAACCAAGACTAGACGTGAACAGAATCATACCTGACCACCAATTTTGATTTAGACAAAGTCACTCCACAATCCAGCAAGTCCACAGAGTAACGCACAACATCTTAAAGGACCTTGACGAAAAAAGAGTTCTGTGTTGGTGATCTATTCGAAATCATTAAAGCAACCTTGACTCTCGCTATTTCTACGTAAAATGCAATGACGAATCTTCAACACTGAGACAGATAATAGAAGGAGTGCCGCAAGAGAGCGTGCTTGGTCCTATGTTGTATACTTTATACACATCAGACACCCCAACTCCAGGAGATAACTCTTCAATGGTGGCTACCTTTGCCGACGATACAGTATTAATGTATTCACACAAAAATTTAGCTGTGGCTACAACTAAGCTACAGGATATTCTGGACGAGATATGCACTTGGCTTGATAAATGGAAAATTAAAGTCAATGAACTAAAAACGACGCAAGTAATATACACGACACGGACAGCTTATCAGCCAAGACAATTAAATATAAAAGGTACTGACATTGCATTAAGCAATGTGGCAAAGTACCTGGGCATGCACATTGATAGTAAACTGAATTGGAAATATCACATTCTGAAAAAGAAAGAGCAACTCACATTAAAATTTAAGCAACTATACTCGCTTGTTAACAGTAGATCTAAGCTGACAACCAATGGGAAATTAGTGCTATACAACAGTGCAATAAAGCCTATATGGTCGTACGGCATTCAATTATGGGGTACAGCCAAGAAAACTAACTTGAATATTATTCAGCGTCAACAATCTAAAATGCTTCGAACAATAGTTAATGCGGACTGGTATATAACTAACTACGAAATTCACAAAGATCTCGGCGTAACTATGATTCAAGAAGAAATCAATAATGCTAGCAGGAGGTACTACAAAACATTAGAGCGACATACCAATGTCGAAATAACATACCTTCCCTCTAACAAATTGTCTAGAGGTAGACGCCTCAAACGAAGCAGATCAGTCGATCTAACCTAACTCAGGTAACGGGTGGCGCTGAGAGGCATATTGCGGTTGTTGGCCTGCCGCAAATAATTCTAAGAAATAAGGCCTAAATCTTCCAGTCATCCAGACCATTATTCGAAAATGTTCGATATTGTCTACTGTCTTCTCCCCTCTTATCGTTTAAAAATGTACTTAGTGTTTACTTTCATATTTAAGATATAAGAAATAGGAAAACAAATGTACATAACCAATCGGGAAGTAGAAAAAAAAAAAAATATCTAGAGAAGACCTTTAAGCCATGACAATGATATTGAAATTCCGCTTGAAACAGTAGCTGAGCTATCTGAAGAGATAATGAAACTTAAGTCAAATAAGTCCCATGGATTTGATCTTATGACCAACGAAGTACTAAAGCAACTCCCACAAAATATAATATCCAAGCTAAGATTAATCATGAATACTACCTTAATAATGCAACATGTTTCCATATATTGGAAGACAGCAGAGGTAATAATGTTAAACAAACCTGGAAAACCAGAGCCCGACGTAACATCATATTGACCAATATCTCTGCTTCCCATAATTTCAAAACTTATGGAGATGCTTTTTGTTAAACGTCTTAACCAAATTACTTACCAAAGGGGACTTATCCTAATCCTTATCCTAGAGTTATCGAAAATGCTTTTGAAGAAAAGAAGGTGTGCTATGCAGTCTTCCTTGATGTATCAAAAGCTTTTGACAAGGTGTCATAATGGCCTACTAAATAAAATAAAAGTGTTATTCCCTAAACAATATTATCACTTTCTAATATCAAACAAGAACTCAAAGAAATTAAAGCTGGAGTTCCCCAGGGTAGTGTACTGGGCTCCATCCTTTATATTTTATTCACATACCAACATTAACTGCTTTACTGCAACATTTGCTGACGACACAGCCATACTATCTGTTGGCAACACAGAGATTCAAACTAATGCACAACTCCAATGCGAGTTAAACGAAATCTTTGAGTGGACATCAACATGGCGCATTAAACTCAATGCAACAAAATTAACACATATAGATTTCTCGTACAACAAAATACAATACCTCCCATTGTATATAAATGGCGTACAAATTCCACACCATAATACTGCTAAATACTTAGTGGTGACTCTGAACACCAAGCTCAAGTGGAACGAACATGTAAAGAAAAAAAAATAGAAGAACTTGAACTAAAATTCAGAAAAATGTATTGGCTCATGGGTAGGCGGACTGCGCTATCGACCTATAACAAAGTATTATTATACAAACAAATACATAGACTTATATGGACTTATGGTATCCAGTTATGGGGCTGCTCGTGTTCCAGCAACATAATGTCAATACAAAGGTTCCAGAACAAAGTGCTGAGATGTGTTGTGAATGCACCCTGGTACGTCCGTAGCAGATATATTGAACGAGATCTTGGCATCGATTCAGTCGCAATAACCATTCGGAAATAAGCGAGGTCTCATTCATATAAATAATGAAGCTTCAAGCCTTATAGATCCAAGTGGTTGGAAAACAAGACTGAAACACAAAAAGCCGCATCAACTCCTAGAGTAACCTAAATCTCTTCAATCAGGAGTCCCAACAAAGTTTCTTTTAAAACTAGTTACTATACAAAAAAAAAAAAAAAACACTGTTTGGTAAACGACTTTTTTTGTTTCATAACCTTGCGCTAAAAAAAAAAAACAAATTTTGAAGGTTTTCCAACACGGGGACAGGCCATGCGAGAACTATAGGTTTTCAAGATTATAATAACCACTAAGGGGGGTACCTGCCATACAAACCCCCTTTTATATTAATGTTCTTATTAGAAAAAGTTTTTTGTTTTTTAACTTATTGAATTGAAATTTGGACACTATAAGTTTTTGTTCCATATCCATCAGTCATATAAATTTCATTATCGTAGGGTTACCAGGAGGGGTACCTCCCATATAAGCCCCCTTTTAAATTAATGTTCTTATTAGAAAATATTTTTTGTTTTTTGATTTATTAAATTTAAATTTGGACACTTTTAGTTGTTGTTCTGTATCCATCAGCCATCAGAAAAAAATACAACAATAACAACAACCAAAGCATTAAAGGCGAAAAAAAATACAAAAACCTTTTATGCTTGCTCTTGCTGTGGTTTTCAAAAAACTTAATACTTAAAAATATTATATTAGAATTAATTTAAAAAAAAAAATTATTAAAATCGGTTTAGTATAGCGTGCGCTAGGTAAAAAAATTTTAAAAATTTGGTAAAAAAGTGCCTGTATCTCGACAACAGCGCCACCTACCGGTTCTGACGCATACCCCATCTTGGTGACCCCAAAAGTAAAAGAAAAAAAAATTATTGAAATTGGTATAGCCGTTTAGGAGCAAGGCAGTCACAAAGCATTGTACACTCGAATTTTATATATAAAGAAAGTACAATAAAAATACAATGCAACTCAAACTGTGTTCTTTGTTGATATTTAAACTGTAACAGAGAGCATATAAATGATAGCCAATGATAGCCTTCTTTCTGGTTTTCATTACTTTTTTTACTGATACCGTGGCTTCGTGGACAAGTAAATTTGTATTATGTTCCTGATTTCCTGCAAGTTCGTGTTCCTGTATCATTATATGCTAGGCGTGGACATCCCGTTATATGTTATTGCCATGTTTGACCGTCACAGTTGACGAGAGCCATTTGGTTTGGTTTTGAAAGTGGATATTGTTCTGTTGCAGTTCGGCAAATTTTTCCTTATGTAAAGCTCAAACGTGGAGCAAGGTTGAATGACTGAAAGCTAGCGTCTTTGAAAATATCCAAAAAATTTGGAGAATGGGCAAAATTGGGCAAGAACTTTAATGAAAAATTTAAATAGACATATTACACTTTAATCACAAGTGCTTACATTTTGGCACAAATTGACAGAAAGTTAGTTTTCAATCCATGAGACACGGTCAAATTGGTTAAATTTTTTCTATTATAACAAATAATTAAAACAATTCACACAAATATAAATTGACAAACATTGCCATTAAACATCTCTATCTTCTCTACTATATATATTTGGCTGGTGTTTGCTAGGTTGATTTATTTATTTTTTATTTATTTATTTATTTGACCCATAATTAATACAATTTCATACATAATTAATTATCTTTCCTATTTTACAGAGTTTAGTTTTCAAGTTTTTAATCTACTTAGCTACTGAAAAATTGTTTCAATTATTAAATAAGTTATATATACACATTTTGTGCTAAGGAAAAATGAGACAAAAACCTTAGATAACGAACACTTAAAACTAACTTAACTAACTTAGACTAGTTAACTGGTACTTGTAAGCGCTAATCATAGACTAGAGATACAAGTACCAGTTATGCGCAAACTTATATACATAGTGTAAACCCTATATAAGTGAATTGCGATTATTAAAGATTGAGATATAAATAGAGATTTTTTCTTCAATTTTTTGAATGTTTGATTTCAGATGTAATTGACTAGTCGAATAGTAGTATGGTAAATTCAGTAACAATTTGAGTAGTTTATTCTGTGCGATTTGAAGTTTTTTTATGTGTTATAGCACAATCACCCCAGACCTGTGAACCATACATTAAAATGGGATTAAATATTGATTTAAAGATAATGAGTTTATTGTGCTGTGAGAGTTTTGATTTGCGATTTATGATCGGATATCGTTTTATTAATCTTATCCAGAGTTTTCCCGATATGAACATTAAAAGTAAGTTTCCTATCTAAATGTAAGCCAAGATATCGTATGCTATTTAACCAAAGGATGTCAGTATTTTTGCAGTTTAGATTACCATTTGGCAATTATTAACTTTTCCTTTTTCTTGTGAAGAAAATAGCATTAGTCTTATTGACATTTAGCATGATTTTCCATTTTTTATAGTATAAATTTAGTTCAGTCAACGAGCTTTGGAGGGTGGTGTGTATGCCTATGTAATTTGTATCTGCACAATAAAGCGCAGTATCGTCTGCAAAGATAGAAACAGTGCAGTTGTTAAATACAGGTACATCATGGATATATAAGTTATATAATATCGGTCCTAAGACCGATCCTTGCGGTACCCCAGCACTAATGGTTTTAGTATCCGATTGAATGCCATTTAATTCAATAAAAAAGTGTCTGTTTGTGACGAAGCTTTGAACAATTTTTGTTAAGTAGATAGGTGTATTTGTAACCATTAGTTTATGTATTAAACCATCATGCCATACTGTATCAAAAGCTGCTTGTATATTTAAGGCAACCAATCCGACTGATTTTTTATCTTGCAAATTTTGTTTTATAAATTTTTTGAGCTTTAGAAGAGGGTTTATGCAACTTAAATGCGACCGAAAACCAAAATGAGTTGCAGGTATAATCGAATTTGTTTCGAGATGAGAGTTAAGTCTTGCCTTCAAGATTTTTTTAAATATTTTTGAAAAGCAACATAACAAGCTGATGGGGCGGTAGTTCTCAGGTGAATCTGGTGGTTTTCCAGGTTTGGAAATGGGTATGATTTTTGCAACTTTCCACGATTGGGGAAAATAACCAATTTGAAGTGATTAATTAAAGATAAGTGAGAGAAAACGGATTACATTTAGTGGGAGGTTTTTTACACATATATTTGGAAGATTGTCCGGACCTGGAGATTTCTTCGTCTCAAGCAAAAAGATAATATTCTTAATATCATTAGTTGATACAGAAGGAACATCAAATGATCGATGGTTATCAAGATCACTGATGGAACTCTTGATCGTTCTAATGGTTTCACTATCAGAAAGAGAGTCCGTAATATTATGTTTTTCTTGAAATATTTCTCCAAGTAAATTGGCCTTTTCTTGTCGAGTAGAATACGTTTTGTCATTGTATTGAAAGCTTGGAATAAAGACATTTTTGTTTTTAGTTAATTTAGTTATTTTCCAGAAACTTTTGGAATTTTTATCTAGGTTCGCAAGCTTATTGTTCCAAGTACTGTTGTTATGAGCATGGATTTGACATCTTATTTGATGTTTAAGGTGACTTAACTGAGCTTTCTATATAGGTTGCCTTGTTCTTATCCAACGTCTATTCACTATATTTCTTATTTTAATGAGCTCAGAGATATGGTAAGGTAACTTTTTGCAGAGTTTCTTAGATGTTTTTCTTGGAACTGCAATTTCAAGTGCAGCAGTTACTTCCGTTTTAATTAAGTCTACCATTTTATCTATCAGCTCTATAGTAGGAGGAGCAATGTGTGCTCTAGAATAAACTGGGAAAGTATTTTCTGTTACACATGGTTTAGCATTAACTTTGATGATAACAGGAAGGTGGTCTGATGTGAGATCATTAATGGCTAATGGTTCAGTCATCAAGTTTGGAGAGTTAGAAATGAAGAGGTCTAGTGTTGAGGGTTTTGCCTTGTAGCTAAATGGAATATATGTAGGGTCTTTGGGGTACAGTATTGAAAATTTGTCAATATAGGACATTTCATAAAGAATATTCCCCCAACAGTTTGTTCTACTGCAGTTCCATAGCCTATTCCTACAATTGAAATCACCACCTAATAAATACTGACCGTTTACTCGTGAGAACTTTACCAAATCTGCCTTGAATAAGCTTCTATGGTGTGACTTGTCGTTTACCAGAATGCAAGAACTGTCTAGACATTTCGCCGATGCTCCTGGAAAGTATATTGAAAATATTTTGATAGTGGTTTGCGAGTCACTAATAACTTCTACACCAACGTTTTCAATTAAATGCGTATTAACAGTAGGGACCTCTCTATGTTTTAAGTTATTAGTTATTGCCAAAGCTACGCCGCTTCCCCTACTTGCAGTGTGGTCTTTCCTATAAACTGTATAATTTGGAAGTATGAACCGATCCTTATTTGTTAACCAAGTTTCACTCAGTAAACACACATGGATATTGTTGTGGGTCAAGAAATTTGCTAGTTCTGCTTTTTTGGAACGGACGGCACGTGAATTCCATGATATTAAGATGGTTATTACTTAGCTGCATAAAGGTATTTACAAGCTAACTGAGTAATGATATTAAATTGTTCGCTCTTACTGGTACAGTTCCTCAATTTTTGAAGCAGTTCAGTGATGAGTGAATTAATTTTATCGATGGTAAAGAGATCATTCGTTGATTGCGTTGACGAATTCAGTAGGGCATTCCTGTAGTCAAGCATTTGTGGAGCATTGTTGCTGCTGGATGGGATGTTGTCTTTCAATTCAATAGCAGAAGATATAACGCGTGGCGTGTGCAAGCTATGTATTGCTGTATTGCTCGTTAAGGTCGGATAGTCTAATCCATAGTTACCATTATTGTGCATTCCGTTTCTGCTACTCATGGTGTCGTGATGATTATTCCTCTGTTGTCTGTTGACGTGAGTGTTGTTGGTCATACGACTTCGAAGAACGGCATGGACAGTTAGGATCAGTAGATCTATGTTCACCATTGCAATTAGCACAACGAGCCATGGTTGGTGACGTACAGGCAGTTGTATGATGTTGACCTGCACAATTAGCGCAAGAGGTTTTCACATTAGAACTATTAGATCCGTGGCCGAAGAGTTGGCAATTGTAGCATTGGGTTACCTTATTCAAGGATTTAGTTTTATATTCCCATCTCACTTTTGTGTGATATATACACGAATAATTTTGTTTCAGTTGCTTTAAGGTAATAGTTCTATTTTCGAAGTACACCACATATAACAATATTTTTAGACCTGAGTTAGTGCTCTTTTCAATTGTTTTAACATCAGTGCATTTTAGACCATGAGATATTAATATTGATTTAACCTCATCATTGGGTAATTTGTCGAGACCAGAGAGGACGGCTTTATAAGGCTTTGTTTCTCTGTTCTCATAAGAGAAGAACTCACAATTGTCGATTTTAAGATGGTCATAAACAGTATTGAAACAATCAATGCTCTTGACAATTACTTTGATGCCAATAGATATAGTTTTAACGTAGTATGTATTTATATTTAATTCCTTAAACATATCGTGTATGTATTTAGCGCTTTTCTTTAGCACTGTAATAGGAGGAATTTTTATATTTGGTGTGGCTGAAGGTACCGAGTCATCAACTGCTTGATCTGTTAATGGATCGTCTACGGTGGTTTCACTGTCCATGATAGTTGTAAGCAGACGATAATAATTAGTATAGCAACTGTCAGCATTAGAAACAGTTGTATCTTTATTCAATCGCTGCCTCTTATTTGTACTTGAACAGTTTTCTTGTACTTTAGTCTGTACCGTTTTTTGTACTTTGCTACGCTGCTTTTTGTCGTTGTTTTGATATTGTTCGGTCAGACTTTCAGGTGATTGCGTTGTACGGTTTCTCTTGTAATTGGCACTTTGTGGTTGCGTGGGTGCTTTTGTTGTTGGTTTAGCTGTAGAACTAGCCGATGACGCATTCGATGCCTGATTGGACGCATTGCTATTGTTGCGGTTAAATGTTTGGGTATTTGTAATTATTGCAGTAACTGCATGCGATGATGCGATCGATGCAGTTGCTGAGTATAGTGCTGTAGATGATGATGCAGTATTAGCTGTACTTGTATAGGTTGTACTTTGTGTTGTGTTTGTTGTTGCTACAGAAGCACTAGTTGCTGCGATTGTGCAAAAGGGAGTTTGCGGGGATGGGCACTGGGCGCTCCACGGTAGAGAATGTCTGCTGCTTGCGCTATTAGAGCTTAGAGCAGGAGAGCTAGATCTTGCTCTATTCTCAGGCAACTTTGTGCTAAGCAAGGAATCTTTATTTTTGTTGCTGCAATCCATAGAGGCAATCGATATATAAGCGTTTCTCTGTGTATTTATTGGTGGCTTTTGACTGTTTTGACGAGCAGAGCTCATCTATCACTTCTGTATTTCACTTATTTAAAATAATTTTTTTTTTTTTTTTTTTTTGTATTAAATAATGTTCTATGCACTAAACACGTCAGCACTGCTTGAGTTGCAAAACGAGAATGTCGATTTATGTATTGTTTTTAATTTCACATTAATTAATGTTGTTAAGGTCTTATTAACTTTAATACGCAGCAATCTGTCTGTTGTCAAATAGAATTCACTTAACCTCTCTAATGATTAACACGTGTCTATTCTAAAATAATTTTCAATTCACAATAGTAAAAACTTATTCGCAATAGTCAAAACTTAATTCACAATAGTGTGGTGAGATCCTCTAATTTCGATCGTGGTGAGATTCCTAATTTGTAGTTTCCACAGTACTCCCCTTCTAGACGAAACCCGTACTGTTGGCAAATGTGATCCTTTGGCCAGAACGGGAAGGTTTCGTTGATGCTGGTTGAGGCTCTTGGTTTTCCAGTCCAGTCGACGATGTAAGGGCAGGCTTCAACCTGTCGATGCTGATGTTTGTTTTGCGTTCCTTCATGAGAAGTTTGAAAAACTTTTTTGATTTTTTCAAAATTTCGAACGGTCCATCGTACGGATGGGTCAAGGAAGGTCGGACTGAATCATTGCGGACAAAAACATGAGTAGCCAATTCAAGTTTCGGAGAAATGAATGTCTTCGGACGACTATGGAATGCTGTGTCTGTCGGTCGCAGGTTTTGCATTGATTTCAAAAAATCTTTCACAGATTTGCTTTTAACTTGTGGTGTTTTGGTTGTAGTGAGAAACTCCCCTGGTAACCTTAGCGTGGTACCAAAAACAAGCATCGCTGGTACTGCCTTGCCTCGTAAGCCAAGTAGAATTGTGAGTAAATACTGCGTCCACCTGTTGACGTCGTTGCAAAGAATAGCTGATTTAAATGAACGATGCCACCTCTCAATCAGGCCATTTGATTGCGGGTGAAATTTTGTAGTTCGAAAATGAGTTGCTCCGATGAGGGTCATCAGTTCGGTGAAAACTGAAGACTCGAATTGTCTGCCACGATCTGTTGTGATTTGTGCTGGGACTCCAAATCGTGAGATCCAATGTGTCACAATGGCTTTTGCGACCGATTCTGCTGTATTGTCAGGAATTGGTGCTGCTTCTGGCCATCGAGTGTAGCGGTCGATCATCGTGAGACAATATCGTTGGCCTTCACACATTAGAAACGGGCCAACGATATCGATATTTATGTGACTAAACCGTGCATCAGGAGGTTCGTATCTCATTGGTGTAGAGAGTGTGTGGAGGAGTACCTTAGAGCGTTGACAACTTATGCAGCTCTGCACAAAACTGGTGGTGTCTCTCTTGATGCCATGCCAAACAAATCTATCTGTCATTAATTTGGTCGTCATGCGGGCACCAGGGTGCGCTAGGTTGTGTACTGAAGCGGTTATTGTAGCTCGAAACTGCTTTGGAATTTAAGGGTGAACTTTCGGTGTTGATGTATCACACATCAGCTGAGCGTCACTGCCTGTTATTGGAAAAGGTTTTAAACAAAGAGAACAAGGATGCTTACCGTTTTTTGTTAAAAGCGCTTGGAGTTCGTTGTCATCTTGCTGGGCTGCAGCTATTACCATGAAGTCGATTGGTTTCGTGATGACTTGAATCCGTGATAGAACGTCGGCTGCGCCAGGAATATGACGTATGTCGATTAAAAACTGATCGATAAAATCCAAGTAACGAATTTGGCGAGGTGATGCTTTATCTAGCTTTTGACGAAAAGCGTAGATTAAGGGACGGTGGTCCGTGACGATGCAACATCTGCGCCCCTCGATCATGTAGCGAAAATGGCATACGCCTTGGTATATCGCAGTCAACTCTCGGTCATATGTGCTATAGTTACACTGGGCCTTGGAAAGTGCCTTTGAGTAAAAACCCAATGGTTGAAGAATACCGTTGAGATTTTGGTGTAGTGCGGCGCCTACAGCTGTGTTTGAGGCATCCGTGTGAAGCACTAGTTGAGCTTTGGGTTCTGGGTGAACGAGTGATGTAGCATTAGCCAGCTCTTCCTTACACCGTTGAAAAGCGTGTTCGGCTTCCGCGGTCCAAGCAAGTGGCGTGCGATCGTTTTTTTTTTGTTGCCTGGCGTGATCTCTCGAAGAACTTGTTGGCATGAAACTGCGTTTGGCAAGAACTTGCGATAAAAGTTTAACATAGCTAAAAAACTCTTAAGGTCCTTCACCAATGCAGGTTTATTTTCAGATAATGGATAATGTCTTTTCTCTCTGGTAAGGGCTGGATTCCTTTTGAGTCGACTAAGTGACCTAGAAATTTTAGTTCTCTTTTTGCAAATTCGCATTTCCTTAGGTTAATAGTAAGTTTGTTGTCTCGTAAGCGTTGGAAAGCATCTCGTAGGTCTTTGTGGTGTTGTTCAGGCGAGAAAGAAGCAACATAAATGTCGTCAATGTAAGGAAAAACACAATCCAAACCGCGTAGAACTTCGTTGATGAGTATTTGAAAAGTTTGTGCTGCATTGCATAAACCAAAAGTCATAAATTTAAACTCAAATAAGCCGAAAGGTTTAGTAATGGCTGCCTTCGGAATATCGTCCTCATGAACAGGTACTTGGTGGAAAGCTTTTTGTAAATCTATCTTTGAAAAAATCACCCTACCATACAAATTGCTCATAAAATCCGTTAAATACGGTAGCGGATAGCGGTCTGGTAGTGTTTGTGTGTTTAGGACGTGGTAAACACCGCATGGGCGCCAGGTGCCATCACTTTTTTTAACCATGTGTGAAGGGCTCGACCAGTTGCTACTTGAAGGACGACAAATTCCAGCTTTCATTAGAAACTCAAATTCGGCTCGGGCGGCTGCTAATTTCTCCGGTAAAGGCGTCTTGGGCGAGAGTGTACCGGATGCCCTTTAGTCTCAATTCGATCGACAACGATTGCGTTGGTAGCAGTGCCGCACACTGGGCGTCTAGTAATATCTGCGAAATCCGCTAATAAATTGGCAAATGGGCTATTGATGTTGAAAGTTTTTATTGCTGCGGCAGAGAATGGAACTGTAGTTGTAGCTGACGATTTTAGGGAAGTTATGTTGTCTATGAGTTCATTGCGACGCATGTTAACAAGAAGATCGTAATGTCGAATGAAGTCTGCATTAATAATAGGACTCGACACGTCGGTGACCACGAAAGATCAACAGAATTCGCGTCGGAGGCCTAAATCTAGTTTAACACGCTTTTCACCAATGACTTTAATAGGTGTACCATTCGCAGCATACAGTTGTGTACTAGTCGGACGTAGGTCGAACGTCTTTGAGGTTATTGGCAAACTGGACACGTCTGCACCCGTGTCAACGAGGAATTTTCTCTTTGAAATCATGTCACTCACCTGCAAGCGGAAAATTGTACGTTCATTGGCTAGGACCTGCCACGTCCTCAGAATTTTGTTGGTGATATCGGGTGTGCTGACTGGATCTTGAGCCGCTCTGATTTCGTTCTCGTGAAAGTAGAGTCATCTTGTCTATACGCCTGTTGAGTTCGACAACTGCTGCTCGCAATTCGGTGAGGCTGTCTGTTTGTGAAACGCTGAACGTGTTGCTATGTGGGCCGACTGCATCCATTACAGAATCTGCGATCTTCACAAATTCTGCGTGTGTTCCAGAAGATGCTGCAACAACTGGCTGAACAACTTCAGGGAGGCGCTTTGTCCATAAGCCTTTCATTGCTGCATCACTTAAAGTAGTCCCTGCCACTCGCTTCATCTCAAAATATAAATCCGATGGTTTTCTATCTCCAAGAGGTAGCTCAGACAATAGTCTATTAAGACGGCGTTGTTCACTATGTTCAATGATTTTGCGTCTAATGTATTCGAAACGGTTGGTGGTTGGCAATGCCGCAATCATATCGCTGAGTTGCGCGATGATGTTTGTGTCCAGCGCTGCTAGTATGGTTGCCTTTTTTTACGGTCGTCTCTCATTCCAGATGTGATGAACCAAAAGTCCATGGAGTTGAACCAAGCCTCGATGTTAGTGCTGCTCATTTGCGGTATCGGCAATCTCGCGTGCACCATGTTCACCTCACTATCTTGTGTAATTGTGAGTGTTGAAGTGGTACCGGCAGCACCTATCGCGCCAGCTTTATCGTCAGGCATACTGCTTTGTTCAGCGGGGTCACCAATTTGGCTGGTGTTTGCTAGGTTGATTTATTTATTGTTTTTAATTTCAGAGTAATTAATGTTGTTAAGGTTTTATTAACTTTAATACGCAGCAATCTGTCTGGTGTCAAATAGAATTCACTTAACCTCTCTAATGATTAACACGTGTCTATTCTAAAATAATTTTCAATTCACAATAGTAAAAACTTATTCGCAATAGTCAAAACTTAATTCACAATAGTGTGGTGAGATCCTCTAATTTCGATCGTGGTGAGATTCCTAATTTGTAGTTGTCACATATATAAAAAAGTCGTATCACAGAGTTTATGGACTCCGAAACTACAGAACCGATCTTAATGAATTTTTTTATATTTATGTCATTTGGTCCAACTTGGCCATGTGGTCCAACTAGGATAGTTTTTATCGCGAGTAATTAGTTCAATATTTTTTAATTTCAAATGAAATGTTTTTTTTTGGAAAGTTCCATAAATTTGTAACAGATGGCGCTGTGGAGCACCTATTGTTGCGACCTTAACCACCACCTTTCGGTATAGTGCACCTGGCAGCACGTTTTGTTAGAAATTATACAACATTGATGCGCCCATTGAAACAATGACTAACACTAAAAATAAGAAATCAAGAACACTAACACAAATAATAATTCTAAGAATGCTTGTAAAAAAAGACGCGTGCCTACCAATTGAGAAAATTATAATAAAATATAGCAAAATCCTATAAATGGTGACCCCGAAAGACTCTGAACATTAAAAAATCAACAACTCAGTGCTTTGTAACAAACAAAGATATATTTTAACAATAATAAATTGAAAAGAAAAACCGGCAGTCATTTACAAGCAGAACGAAAAGCGCATCATCATCATCTAGCATGCCGCTTACACATAGTCCGCGCAAAGAAGAGGAAGAAGAGCCGAGAGCCTCTCAACAACAGGCCGTCACCTCAGTAGAAACTGAGCTGACACCGACGACGCATGAGTCACCAAGTGCCACACTTGAAGCGATCAGCCTAGTTAAGCTACCCAAATTTTTGCCAGAGGATCCGGAATTATGGTTCACGCAAATCGATGGATTGCTGCACTGCAGTCGCATCACATCAGATCTTTCGAAGTACTACACCGTAATCACATCGCTGGACTCAGATACACTACGACAAGTATCTGATGTCGCAAAGAACCCGCCGTCAACTGATAAGTACAACACATTAAAAAAAGTGCTAATCACACGTTTTGGTGAGTCACAAGAAAAACAATTGATTAAATTACTCACGGGTCTAGATCTTGGAAACAAAAAGCCAAGTCAGTTGCTTAGGGAAATGTACGATCTGGCAGGAACAAATGTGTCAAATGAAGCTCTCAGCACATTATGGCTACAACGCATGCCAAATAATGTTAGGTGCATACTTTCAGCATCGCAGATCGCATAATAGACAACTCACCATCGTCAACTTATGTAATGGCAACATCGCACAACAACTCTCCTCAGGGGGTAGCCACTTTTTCAAAAATAAACAACATCGAGTCAAGAATCACGGCATTGAAAACGGCAATAAACCAAATTGTTATTAAATTAGCGGAGATTTCTACAAATTTAGTTGTACGAGATCAAACTGACTCTGCTGATCGACACCACACTTCACGAGCATGCAACCGCAGCTCATCACGGAGTGCTAATAAAGTTTGCCGTTATCACATCAGGTTTGGCACCGCAGCGCGAAAATGCGAACAGCCTTGTGAGTTTCCAGCCACAAACACACTCACAGCAAATACGGGAAACTAAAATTGCTGCCGTCCGTCCATGCAGCTGTCGGCAGCGCAGAAAATCAGTGCATCACGGAAGAAAGACTACACATACGCGATCGCAATAGCAACCTCAACTGTTTGATTGACACAGGGTCAGTCGTGTCAGTTATCCCACTTACATCAGTAGACGCAAAACTACACACAATACCCGACGAGTTTCAATTATATGCAGCGAACAACAGCCGAATCGCCACATATGGTTTTAAACGATTTCATGTAGACATTGGACTTCGACGCTCCTTCTACTGGAATTTTGTAGTCGCTGATGTGAAGTCACCGATATTGGGAGCTGATTTCTTGACGCAATTCGGACTTATGATAGATCTCAAGTTAAAGAGGCTGGTAGATCCAATTACAAAATTGTCAACTTTGGGTAGTCTACAACACGCAAGACACAGCAGCATCTCCACCGTAAATACTCAAACTAAATATTACCACATTATAAATAAATATGTCGACATCGCAAAACCTAATGTTTTACAAATATCAAGAACAGCTGACACCATTCACAGAATTATCACAAATTGTCAACCAATCGCAGATCGTCCTCGTCGTTACACGGGCGACAAATTGAAAGCAATTAAGGAAGAGTTCGAAACTTTACTGCAGCAAGGCATTATACGTCCTTCTCACAGCCCATGGTCGAGGCCCATTCATGTTGTAAAAAAGAAGACTGGTGGCTGGCGAGCATGTGGTGATTACAGAAAGTTGAACGCAAACACTCAGCCTGATAGATACCCAGTACCGCATCTGGATGACATAAGTGAAAAACTTTATTCGAAACGAATTTTCAGTAAAATTGACATTAACAAGGACTATTACAATATACCGATGCATCCACAAGACATCGAGAAAACTGCTGTGAGCACACCATTGGGATTGTTTGAATTTGTTGCCATGCCTTTTGGACTTAGAAATGCGACTCAAACATTCCAGAGATACATGGATTCGATCTTCCGAGACACACCTTTTGGTACGTAGACGATATTCTTATATATTCATATAGCGAAGAAAAACATGAGAAACACGTTGAAGTCATACTACAGAAGTTACAAAGCGCAAATCTCTCCATAAATCTTTCAAAATGCGAGTTTGCCGTCCAAGAATTATGTTTCCTTGGTTACCACATTACTCCAAATGGAATGAAACCGCCAAATAACAGAGTCGAAGCAATTGTTCGTTTCCCAAAGCCGCAAACAATTCTCGAATTCCGTCGTTTTCTTGGCATGATGAACTTCTTTCGTAAATGTATACCTAACGCCGCTCAAGCACAATCATCACTAAACGGTTTATGCAAGCACTCAATTAAGAAAGACAGAACAAAAATCGCTTGGACACCAGAGCTAGAAATAGCCTTTAATAATTGCAAAGAAAACATCATAAGAGCCACTCAGCTAACATTTTTATCGCCCAATGCATCGCTGTGTCTAACTACAGACGCTTCAACCATCGCTGTTGGCGCTCACCTTGACCTTGGCTCAAAATACTGCCAACCGTAATGCTAGGCCTGAGAACAGCATACAAACATGACATCAACGCATCGGCAGCTGAAATGTTGTACGGCACAACACTTAGACTGCCCGGTGAATTTTTCGAAGACTGTGACGCAACATGTGATCTACAGCAATTCATCACGCCATTTCGACAGTATGTACAGAGTGTACGCCCAAGACATGCAGCACATCATGGTACAAAAACAAAATTCGTCCATAAAGACATATATACTTGCACACATGTGTTCCTTCGATCCGATCATGTAAAACAACCACTAGAAGCACCGTATACTGGCCCATTTGAAGTTAAAAACCGACTCAGTTTACAGTACGAATCGGGGAGAAAGATCAGAATGTATCTGTTGAGCGACTGAAACCCGCATTTGTTGTAAAGGAACCTGACGATGTGGAACCGCCGTTGAAAACGTACACCCGCAAAAGAGTCGCATTTGCTGAGTAACATCTTTATCAAGGAGGGGAGTATCTGTGGCGACCTTAACCACCACCTTTCGGTATAGTGCACCTGGCAGCACTTTTTGTTAGAAATTATACAACATTGATGCGCCCATTGAAACAATGACTAACACTAAAAATAAGAAATCAAGAACACTAACACAAATAATAATTCTAAGAATGCTTGTAAAAAAAGACGCGTGCCTACCAATTAAGAATATTATAATAAAATATGGCAAAATCCTATACTATCTACAACGTCCTACCATTGCTTCAAAACTCATATAAACATCTTTAGTTGCAAACGGCTCGACTGATTTTTATGAAATTTTTTTTATATATTTGGAAGGTATGAGAATAGTTCTTAAGGTATTTTTTATCCTTGTGCCTTTTCATTGTGAATTTTGTCTTCCTTTTCTTTTTTGTTGCGCGCCAGCACAAAACAGCTGATGATGTCACAAGGCAAAGGTAAATAAAAAATAATATTTTAAAAATTTTTATAAACAGAAAACCTTTAAGGAAAACCAGAACACAACAGTCACCACAATGCACACTGGGCCAGAAGACCCGAGTGAGTGGCCAAAACTCTTTTTTCTTAGGAAAAGGCCATAAAACCGATTAAAACCTCGTTTATTATAGTTTTTTAACTCTATGAATGCGAATCTGAAGTCAAAATTAAAAAATTCAAAATGGCGGATCCAAAATGGCGGGCATGAATTTTAAAAAATCCGTATTTTTGCTTCAAACTCAGAATCTAGGGGTTTAGAACAATGCACATTACGAATATAATGTCAACTTTGAGAAATTCAAAATGGCGGATCCAAAATGGCGGACATAAAATTTAAAAAATCAGTATTTTTGTTTCAAACTCAGAATCAAGGGGTTTAGAACAAAGAAAATACGTCTAGAATTAGCTGTACTCATACACCCAGGATACACCGCGAGGAGGATTCTAGTACGATTTAGTATCCCAATTTTTCTTTGGTAATTTTTGTAATTTTTAATTTTTTTTTGTAATTTTTGTAATTTTTAATTTTTTTTTGTAATTTTTGTAATTTTTAATTTTTTTTGTAATTTTTAATTTTTTTTGTTGTAATTTTTGTAATTTTTAATTTTTTTTATTTTGTACACGAAAACTGCGGAGCGACTATTTGCAGTACTACGAAGTCATTTCGCGATGTCATATTTTGAGCGAGAGCGAACAAAGTTCAATCTCTGTTTTTGGTCTACTGCGCATTTTATTTTAGTGACTATGAGCTCCTGTGTAAAACTACGACGCAATTATTTTTCTACTATGACTCTGACTGTTGCGCAGTTAGAGTCATAGCTTGGAGTCCTAGTTTGACTTGTGCGCTATCAGCTCTACTCTGTAGCTGACAATGTTTAACTACATAGTTAGAGCAGAGCATTATTTGGGGTACTACTGCTGCTGTGAAGTAGTAAATGCAAACACTGAATTAAACTCGATTTTCCCTCGGTAGTTTTGGCTCAAACATTAATGGGTCAGAATTATTTGAGATTTCTCTCACACTAATATCGATATTTCAGACATGTTTATGAAAAGGCGCAAAAAGGCGCATATATACCTTATTTAATACTTCTTTACGAACAATTTGGCAAACTCATTTGATAGGGGAACTTCGCGGAACTTTGTTTTCAAAGTAAGTCATGTATGAATAAAAAACAGATTTTGTTGATTAAATGTTAAAAAAAAAAAACTTATTCAACATAAATACACATGGTTTCAATTATAAATTATTTTTTGATATCCATGAAGAAAAGTTATGGACGATAATAACATCTTGAGTTGTATTTTTCACAACAACTTATTGATAAACATTGTTTGAAAGTGTTAAAAATCGAACTAAAACTTTGACTTTGAACTGTTACATAAAAAAAACTAATTGATAAAAACTAATGAAACTTCATAATTTGGTGTAAAAAATTACTCAAAATAAGATGATGTTATAAATTTCCTGTTTAAATTAAGTCGAAAATTTTTATTTTTGGCCACTCACTCGGGTCTTCTGGCCCAGTGTGCAATGTCAGGGAAACAAGTACATAAAAGTAATATAATATGCAATTTACACCAAAGTACATCGCGTTGATGGGGTTTTCCGTTTACACCGGATATTTTGCATCACGAACAGCTGTTTTTTGTTTTGGTTATACACACACGTAGAACTTGCGAGCACCTTGGTTAAATAAAAACTAAAAGTTTGTGAAAAATACATGATTTAGAACATTTTGCAACATATGCAAATAATTCTTGCAATTCCCTTTTTCATTCCTGATACTTATTTTATTAAATTCTTTTAAAAAAATTGACAATTTATTGTTTACTTAACAATGTTTTGAGCCATCAGCTGCTGTTTAGTGATGCGACAGATGGAAAAACACAAAAAAACTTGGCAGCACTGCAGAAATGTCTAGAGAGACTATTATTAATTTTCATATCAAGGCACATCAGTTCTTGATGCGACTATTGATCCCCATCACATTCTACAACAACAACCCCTGAATGACGTCATTTTCCTTGTGGTTGATGTCGAATCTGATACGTATCAGTTGGCGCATCAATGTTGATTTTGATGTGCTTTGGTGTAAATTGCATATAAAAGTGAAATATTCATGCAGCCTAAAAGTATAGTACAAAAAATGCGGTTAAATGAGAGAAATTACCACGGAAATTTAAAATTTAATTAGGTTAGGTTAGGTGGCAGCCCTCAGACGAGAGGCTGACTTAGGCCCATTGTGATACCAGCAAAGAGTTGACACGGCACCCCCTAGTCCGATGCGGAAAAACATTTGGATTCCGAAATGAACCTAGCTATGTCCTATATGCTTACCAATCGGTAGGAATGATAGTTCGGTTAATCTGGAGAGAAACCAAGCGCCTAGGTGGTTCCATCTTCTTCTGGAGAGGGATGGACACTGGCACATGAGGTGAAGCACAGTCTCCCCCTCCTCTTCCGAGCAGCTGCGGCAGAAATCGTAGTGAGGAAGCCAAAGTCTGCCAGCATGTTTGCCTATGACGCAATGGCCCGTTGGTACTTTTATAGTCTTGCCTATTGAGGTTCTGCCGAGATTTAGCAGCTGGCCGGTTCGTTTGCTGTTCATATTTGACCAGGTTTGAATAGCTATGCTGCTAGTGCCTTCTTCTACCCAGAGAGTATTGGCTTTTACATTTTTAATCGTAAAATATAGTAAAATGAAACAAAGAAAATCTGTATTAATTTCGTAGTGCAGTTGAATGAACAATGTTTTTTGTTAGTCCGTCTTCAGCCAATATAAATAAGTTCGTAGGCTTGCCCACGCAAGAACATGTCACGTATAATTGTCCACGAGAAAAACATGATGTGCCCAAATCTAATCCACAAACGGACATAGCTTGGCCTTGCGACTTATTGACTGTCATTGCGGAAGCCAATCGAATGGGATATTGAACGCGTTTGAATTCAATTGGGACGTCTGTTGGGACTATTGGAATGCGTGGCAGCAAAACGTTTTCGCCTCGTAATTTGCCATTCAAAATACTGGCTTCGATAATGTTCTTCATTAATTTTTTAATGACCAATCGCGTGCCATTGCACAGCCGTCGTGGGTTCAAATTCCGAAGTAAAATAACCGGAGATCCAACTTTCAGTCGTAGAATGTGTGGTGGCATGCCTGGCAAATCCAGTGAGTTCAAAAACTCTGTTGGAAAATTTACAGCTTCGTTGGCATCGCAAACTGTATCGATCGATTTGTATGATACCAAGTTGCCTGGCAACAACTGTTGTATCTTAAAGATTAAATCGTCTACGTGCACATTTTTTGGTGCCAAAATGGCTCTTCCCGCCAGCCAATTTTATGCAGCCAGTATTTTCATGGACAGCAACTTTTTCATCGCCAATACGTAACAATTGTTTTGAGAATGTGTCAGCGGATAGATCTTGTAGCATTTGTACCCGCATGTTTCTTGTTAGCTGGACTTTTTCAACATAACGCCACAGTGACGATGATTACAAGCAAGCATTGATCTCATCAGCGTACGTTGAACATGGAATGACGGGAAGTGTTTGTCTGAAATCACCTGAAAGGAATAACAGAGTGCCGCCGAATAGTTTGTCGTTGTTTTTTATATCTTTGAGTGTTCTGTTCAACGCTTCAAGAGAATGTTTGTGGGCCATAGTGCATTCATCCCAGATGATAATATTGCACTGTTTCAGGACTGTGGCCATGGACGATTGTTTTTTTATATTTCACACTGCGTCTGGGTTATTTTGAATATTCAGAGGCAGTTTAAATGCTGAATGAGCTGTTTTCCCTCCATCCAATAAAGTTACTGCAATGCCAGATGATGCAACGGCCTATGCGATGCAATTACTTCATCGTATTTCGGCGAGAATTAGCGAAATGAGAAATGCTTTGCCAGTTCCGCCTGGTGCATCCAAAAAGAAGAGTCCACATTGTCCCGCTGAAACTTCATGCATAATGCGGTCGTGAATAAATTTTTGTTCATCAGTCAGTAGTGGGACATTGCGTGTAACCGGGGGACCCATTAATTGGTGTGCCTTGCATGTGGGGCATCCATTTTTTTATTTGATTCCATGTGAAGTACCGTGGAAATTCTGAATAGAGTAGTGTTCGTGTGAAGGCACCGAAATTATCCGCACGATTACACAATTCGAAAAAATCTGTGAGTATAGTTTTTGGTGGATTCATGGCTCGCTCAATTGCTGTCTCGTTGGTGAAAAATATGCGCTGACCGTTTTCAAGATGAACCGCTAAATGTATATGCTGGGTCCCGTTCATGAATTGGGCAACCAAAGATACGCCAGGCAGCTTAATTGGAGCTGATGTACCTGCCAATTTGATAACGCATTATTTCGTCGTTGTCATTCAATCGATTAGCATTTACATCGGTATTCTGAATTTGAAACGCAGCCATATCGCTGCCTTTATTCACATACTTGCAAATATATTTGATACTTGCAAATATATTTGATAGACTTCACCGAACTGCAGAACTTAACATTAATATGAGCATTGAATGTTTTGCTCAGCGGAGGCGAATATGGTACCACACAACGATTGTCAATGTCAATGTCTGCGTTATTGATATTTTTCGTGAATGATTGTCCTCCATTATCAGTATTTCTTCGACGATATATTGGATATCCGTCGACGTTTGTGATCGTGTCGTTGGTGAAATCTTTAGGAAAACGTTTTATACATTTTCTATCTGCCATGCAAGGCGATAAACGGTTCAGATCACGGCATGGGCCATGAATCATGTTTGTGGTAAAAATATCGAACAGAAGTTGATCCGTAGACGGATCTGGAATTTCCACGGAAAACACACTATCGATTTCTTCAGGTCGTATTTAGTCGATAAACCAAAACGAAATGTGTGCATGAGGTAATCCTCGCTTCTGCCATTCAACCGAATACATCCAGCAACGTGTGGGACCGAATACGTGTAATTTTGTAATGAAGCTCATTAAAGACTTCAATTTTTGATTGAACACACGTGCTGTAATATCATGACGATGCATTGCGTTTTGGCCTGGCAATAACAAAGATCTCCTGCCATTTAGGATTACATGTAAACTTTATAAATAAACACGGTCGTCCGCACTCGTGCACGAAAGCCATAGCATCCTGTATGTATTCTTGCATATGACGTGGACTGCCTACGTACGATGATGGTAGAATGATGGAGTTACCAATTTCGGCGGTGTCACCGTTCCTGATAGAGTGTCGCAAGTGAATGAATCGCAGTAGTTCGCTCTCTATCTTCACGTACATGTCGACGAAAAATTGTTGGCACAGCTCACGACATCGCAGAATGACGTTGTCCTGACCACGTCGAATCATCATATGATACGCATAAAAATCCATCGAGTTCACTTTCTTGTTTGTTTCGGCTCCTGCACAACTGATTGAAAATGATCTCTAAATAAGTAATGAATGAAGTACCTGTGGCGGGATCTTGTTGTTTAATGTTTATGCAAAACCGTCTTGTTCCTTCCAGAAAATTAGCGGATATTGGAGAGCGTCGTATGAACGGTGTGTGTCAACGATGAACTGCAGATTATTGTTTCTTTTTCGAATCACAATTTCTCGAGTCTCTGTGCGGTTGCCAACTCTGATTCCAGCAACGTCTTCCACAACAGGCGCGTTTAATCTACGCACATGTTATCCAGCTAGTGTTTTATTAGGATTGATGACAATAGCGTGATTGTCATTTTGTAATTCGTGCATGTGTGATTTCCAGAATTTCAATAATTCATGGTGCCGATTCAATTGGGCGTCCATCTCGCCGACGATTTGTTATTAGTGTAGCCACAACGTGCATCCACGCGATTGGCGTCCTCACCGCTCATGAAGTATATTTGTAAAAATTTATGTGTTTCATTTTGCATTGGCAGCAATGAGCCCACTTTTGTGGTACACTTGGCCTCTGATTTTGAACGTTGAATTGAATTGTTGACCATTTGCCGCAGTATTATGAACTATTTTTGTTGCTCCGAACGATGTCATTTGGAAGCATAAATTGAATGTCCGAATGGACTTCAAGAAGAAGAGGTTTGAATCGTGCCGATGAGCAAGCCGTTCAATGGTTCTGGAGGTGTCTCAATTACTGGTAGTTGCACTTTTCCTGATGCGCAACACATGCCAACAGGCACATGTTTAAATTTGAGCGCATGACAATGGGGACATTCTTTGCCCATTGCACCAATCAGCACTTTTGGATGAGCTGAATATTCAATATCTGGCTCATACTCGAATGCGAGAGGAAGAAATGCTCGATGTACTTGTTGGCGTTGTCGGTCATTTGACCTGTATGTGTCAAATGCGAACCGGGACGAATGTCTCCGTTCCAAAAGATGTTTCCGTATGTCTGTGGTGTTCAAATTTTTTTTGGAACATGAGCGTGTCTCTAGCAGATTGATCGGCAGGTTCATTTCCTGCTATATTGCAGTGCCCAGGAACCCATAAGAGAAGCAGTTTGTTGGCACGGGATGATAGTGTGCTTCTAATGGCTTTAATGTAAAATGTTTGGTTGTTGATGTTGGCTATTGATTTTAATGAGGAGAGGGAATCAGTGCATATTGCATACTTCCCTTTACAGTTCTTGGCATATATACATGCTGTGTGTATTGCTGCAATTTCAGCTGTAAAGACGGATGTGAAGTGGGGAGTATACTTTTTATTACTACCTCATTAGATGTAGTGACGCTGTATACAACACCTGCGGACGACTGGGAGCCATCGGTACACAGGAATTTGTAGTTATAGAGTGACTCTTTCAGTTCACCGAATTTTTGTTGATAAATTTCAGGTGGGGAGTTTGATTTAAGAGTAGTATGGGGGGAAATGTTTAAGCAGGAGCAATCAAATTCCCAGGGAGGAATGATTTCTTTAATGATGCTGGTGGGTGGTATTTGGAGTTGGGTTTTATTGATTTCTTCTACTGTATACTTTAAGCTTGAGGGGACTTTGGGATGTTTTTTTGATTTTATAATTTTTTTGTAGATATTTTCTATAGGCGTGTTTTTGGAGGTAATTATTAATTTAAAGTTTTTTAGGATAAAGAGGGTTTTTCTGGTTTCTATTGGGCTAATGTTGGCTTCGTATAATAAGTTGTTGATAGGGGTGGTACGGAGTGCTCCAAAAGCTAGCCTGAGCGCTGAATGATACAAAGTTTTTAACTTGCTAAGTGTAGATTTTTGTGCATTGCTATAGAGGAAGAGCCCGTAATCGAGTTTAGACATGATGATAGCTCTTATGACGTTAAATTTGGTGCTTGATAAACATTTGCAAGGTTATCAATGTGTTTGTTCCATTTGTAGTTTTTGGCTATGATTATTCCAAGAATTTTCAGTGAGTCTACGTTTTCTAGGGTGAAGTTATCAGATTGAAGTTGGAAAGATTTGATTGAATTGTTTTTGAAGGTTCCGTACCCAAAAGGTGCTAACGGGACCCTATTACTAAGCTTCCACCGTCCGTCCGACCCCGCTGTATCTCATGAACCGTAATAGATACACAGTTAAAATTTTCACAGAATGTGTATTTCTATTGTCATGATAGCAACAAATAGTTAAAAAATTAAAGGGGTCCCCATACAAGAAACGTGTGCTCTAATATGCACTGCGCACAGTTTTAGAAGCTTTATTATTTATTTTGTTTCATATTTTGGTAATTTTTTTTTTTAATTAAAATTAAAGTTGATATGCAGTATGAATACTGATTCCACCCTAAACATAAGTCAAATCAATAATTTAATATTTGGAGCATGAGCTCTTTGTCAATTTCATGAAAAATATTCATTGTGTTTGGAATTGCTAGAGCATTGAGTTATTGAATACATAATTAATTTTTGCGGCAAAAAATCTTGTACGATGGTACGGAACCCTTAGTGTGCGAGTCTGACTCACACTTGGCTCATTTTAATACTCTTCACTGGAGTAAATAGTATTATAAGTTTGTCATGAAGTTTATAACACACAGAAGGAGACATCGCAGACCACATAAAGTATATACATATACACTCCGCGCCACTTGAATAGGACACCTAACAAACCTAATTTTGCAGATCCAGAAAAAATACCATTTATTTTTTTTAATTTTAATTGAATCTATAATTAATTTTAAATCAATTTCAGAAGGATTTGTTTGTGTAACTGATACAGTTAATTTGTTACAAATTTTTTGGTAAAGTAACTATAAAAAAACACGCAGATTTATGCGCAACTTGAATAGAGCACCTCTTCAAAAAAGCAGTTTATTAAAATTCGTATGTTTCAAACATGTGTACTGCTTCTTTTGGATTACATTTAATTATTGCCAAATGCATTTGAAATTTTTTTAGTAGTGGGTTGTGCCCCTTTTTGCTCCAAAACTTCACAGATCCTTCTTGGAATTGATTCGTACAACTGGGCTAAATAATTGAGTGATATTGAACTCCAAGCTAGTTTGATGGCTTCTATTAGTTCAGGTATGGTTCATCCCCAAACATTTTCGATGATGTTTAAATCCGGTGAGTAAGGTGGCCAGCTTAAAAGAGCCAGTTTCTTGCTTTCAATATGGGATGACGCTTCGGGTAGTATGGATTGGCGCATTGCCATGTTGATATGTCCATTGCAAGGGTCCAAAAAGGGTGTGGAAGAATGGAAATGCATTTTTTACTCACAGGTGCCGTAAGACGAGATCGCTCCCCATGCCATGACACCTCCACCCTTGCTATGTAAGCGGTCCAAATGATGGGCTTCCTTTCGTATGTCATGGAAATAATAAGTGTAGCCATCGGGTCCATCTAAATTGATTTTTTTTCATCTGAGAATATGACGCGTTGCCACTCCATAGTCCAGCTCATATGGTTACGGCAAAAAAGAAGGCGTTACTCCTTTCGAAGTGGATTCAGTGGTGGTTTTTTATTTATTTGTAACCTTTTTAAATGTTCAGCTTTCGATATTATACGCCGAATAGTGGTTAGGCTTGCGTTAAGTCCACATTTTGAATTGATTTTGGATATTGAGTCGTGAGAATTTGAGGCTTTTCTCAAAATAAGACGTCTGTCCGAATCAGAGAGGACACTTTTAGTACGGCTTTCATGTTTTCTCCATATTTTAACTCATTGGCTAAGAATGCGGACACCACTTATCGGCTTCTTTCGATTTTTTTTGCGATTGTGGCAATAGATAGACCACTGTCCTTGAAAACTTTTACTTTTCCTTTTTCTATCTCCGTTAAGGCTTTTACCGACCCATTTTAGTTAAATTTGATATTTAATAATTCGAACTTATCTAAAAAAGTGATTAAACAAAAAAACGTGTGCACACAGCACATGTAGAAGTCTTACAAAACAAATGTTCTATTCAAGTGGCGCAAAAATTTGTGCATAGTTTTTGATGGATATCAGAACAAAATAGCAAAATACATATAACGGTATATTTCCATTTTTTTCATATAGACAGCTAAATAGTCATTGAAAAAACACTCAAGAAAAAGGTGAATTTTTAGTGATTTGCATTTATACTGATGGTTTACAGGGTGTCCTATTCAAGTGGCGCGGAGTGTATGTATTTGTGTTTAGCTCGATGAGATGAGTTGATTTAGCCATGTCCGTCTGTCATTCTGTATGTCTGTTCGCAAAACTGGTCCCTCAGTTTTTGAGCTAGAGAGCTGAATTTTTGCACATAGGTTTCTTACGCTGTTCATTTGTCGGAATCAGCCGTATCGGACCACTAGAGGGGTACCTCACATACAAAACCCCCTTTAAATAAAAGTTCTTATTAGAGAAAGTTTTTTGTTTTTTGACGTATCAAATTTTGACACTATTAATTTCTGGCCCATATTCATCAACGATGTAAATTTCATGATCCTAGGGTTACCAGGAGGGGTACCTCCCATACAACTCCCGTGAAGAGTATAATGAATACCACAATGAACATAGATTTATGTTTTTTATCTCTTCAATAAATTTTTGCTCCATGTTAAATTGTTTTGCACTCCACTTTCAAAAAAACGGTAAATTAAATGACATTGCTGTTCGCCATTCACAAAAACAGGTATTTTTAATTCACCACAACACCGAACAGTAATTTGTTGGTTCGATAACAGCTATTATTGGTTCACGAACCAATCTTTCACCTATTCTTAACACTGGAAAGCCTCAAAAGTTGAAAGTTGCCCAACTTTTCGCTTCTCACGCTGTTATTTGGAAATTAAAAAAAAATAATAAAACACAAAGATAGCAAATCATTAATCATGATAAACTAATATGCAATTTACACCAAAGTACATCACGTTGATGGGGTTTTCTGTTTACACCGGATATTTTGCATCACAAACAGCTGTTTTTTGTTTTGGTTATACACACACGTGGAACTTGCGAGCACGTTGGTTAAATAAAAACTAAAAGTTTGTGAAAAATACATGATTTAGAACATTTTGCAACATATGCAAATAATTCTTGCAATTCCCTTTTTCATTCCTGATACTTATTTTATTAAATTCTTTTAAAAAAATTGACAATTTATTGTTTACTTAACAATATTTTGCGCCATCAGCTGCTGTTTAGTGATGCGACAGATGGGAAAACACAAAAAAACTTGGCAGCACTGCAGAAATGTCTAGAGAGACTATTATTAATTTTCATATCAAGGCACATCAGTTCTTGATGCGACTATTGATCCCCATCACATTCTACAACAATAACCCCTGAATGACGTAATTTTCCTTGTGGTTGTTGTCGAATCTGATACGTATCAGTAGGCACATCAATGTTGATGTGCTTTGGTGTAAATTGCATATAAGAATATCTATGTTGCTTGCTTCATACGATTTCATACATCTAAACTATTGAAGCCGAAGCGTTCAAAGCCAGCGAAGCCCCAAAAATAGCGTTGCAATGCTTTAATTTCTTATTGTATCAGATAAGCTGTAAACCACTGTAATAATGCAATGAAAATAATGTAAGCGAAATTCTCTCGAAATTAAGTGGGAAAATAATTATACAAATTACCAACGTCGATTGTATTTTATTTCTAAATATACTTTTAAGATTACTTAGTAGTATCACCTCTTATTGCACCTTAGTAAATATGTATATGCGACCGAGTTGCACCACCACTCTATGTTGACTACAAACAAACATGTTCTTTTTGGTACACAGTATACACAGTAAATGAACGTAATCGTTCGCTTGATTTCGTTTGCCTATTGTGTACATACATTCAGTTTATTTCTATTAATTACTCGCATTTTGGGTGCACAACGCGCTTTAAAGCTACGTAGCTGTATTTATTTTCCAGTTCATGATACCCAACTGGACCACGTTCACAGTCCGCGCATACAAGATATTTACGATTGTTCCAAGTATTCGAAAAACCTATATTTTCGAACGTAATCATATCTTTAACGAGCCAGAAATGCTGCAGTGCTTCAGTCTCACATGTATCCGAGGGTTTATCTTGCTGTTGCTGCATGAGTGGCAAGCTTATCTAGGAGTACATTTACTCTTTAAATTATTCAGAACGTTATTTTGAGTATTGCTTGCCTCATTTTCGCAGTACTCGCCATGGTGTTTCCTTAATATAAATGAATTGCAGAACTGGCAGCGTACCTCTCTCTTATTTTTTTTATCCAAAATTAGCTCCGAAAATGATATTCCTTCATTCATTTCTTCTTAAGGGGCGCTCCCAACACAAACGTTTATGATACAAAAATAATTGATTCAGAATATAGCCAGAGCAACTGCCAATTATTCCTTACCGGAAAAAAAGTTTAATGCTTGAAGCAGCTATTAAACGATGATATATACATGCAGACTTGGTATGATGCCATAACAAATTCATCGTGTAATAGCATGTATGTGGAGTAGTTCAAGTGTTTTCACACCAAATTGATTCATTGCGAATCGAACGCAAAGTTCAGACCGGTGATTCTGGATCATGAACAGTTGTTTTTTTGTTTTGGTTATACACACACGTGCACTTTTGGCGCACATTGTCAAAATTAAAACTAAAGATTTGTGAAAAATACATGATTTAGACCAATTTGCAATATATACAAATATTCTAGCAGCTCCTTTTTTCATTCCTGATACTTATTTTATTAAAATCCTTTAAACATATTAACAATTTATGGTTTATTTAAAAATATTGTGCCATGATCAGCTGTTTTTTGCCTTGGTTTGAAAGAAAAAACCTGCGGATGTCTTGCGAAAATGACAGCGCCTAACCGAAAATTACCGAAAAATTTCTAATACTATCAGAAATTTGATAGACGTTTCGATTCACAGCCGATTTTATTATTGAAACTATTCACATTCTACAACAAAAACTGTCATTTTTCCATGTGGTTGTTGTTCGATTGAACATAGAATCGGTTCTCGCTCGGTGTGAAAACACTATCAGACACGTCTGATGGTTTTTCAATTTTTGATGTTTATCGCATATCAACTCGTGTGATAGCAAGCAAGTCTGTCATACCTCATATAAAAATCCACTTCGAGTATACATCGTTGGAAGAGTAGTGAAAAAATTGGCCGCGTTTGCAAAAGTTGACGCTTCATTGCAATGTAGAAGTGGCAAACTATCGATAGTCCCACCATCAATAGTTTTCGATAGTTTAAAAACAACTAAAAACATTTTTAAAATGTAAAATATATTATTTAAAAGAATTATTAATAATTGCAAGCACGCTGGTACTTTAAAATACAAATTTAAAACACAAAAAGAGAAGAAGACTGACAATATCTACCCGGATGTGGCAAAAAAACTTGGCCACACTAGCAGACATTTCCCAGCCCTGGTCTGCATCAAAGATTCATCAATGCATGATGCGACACAGACTCGCATCACATTCTACAACCACAACCCCTGAATGACGTCATTTTCCTTGTGGTTGTTGTCGATTGTGATGCGAGTCATTGGTCGCATCATGAGAGACTCGCATCATCGCCCTGTCTAAAACGGCTATATCAATACTCATTTATAGTCAAAAAAAAAAAATTACAAAATTTTAGCAGAGGAAGTTTGACAGTGTAGTAGTTAAGCTTGAGTTAGACAAATGACGTCACCGTCAAACTGTGTTTCGGCACAAGGGGTACTTCAGCTTCAAGTTACTCAAACGACGTCGAGTTACACAAACGACATCAACGTTATTGGCTTTTGACACAAAACAGCTAAGCATGTGTATCAGCTAAATTCAAAAATTTAATAAAAATAACGGAAAGTAATTATTAACACAAAATTATTAACGATTAGTAATTATAATTATAATTACATTTATTTTGTTATTACAAATATCATTAATTGTTAATTATTAGTTAGTATTATTCATTATTATCATTAATTATCCATATTTGTCATACCAAAACAGGTATTTGTCATTCACTACAACATCAAACAGATCTTTTTGGTTCACAAAACAGTTCAAATTTCCCATTTACTAATACTGTATTTTGATAATGTTGAAGTTGAGCAACATTCCACTGGTTGCCTTTGCCGACGAGTTTATGTAACTACCTTCATACATTGTCATACATTTTAACTTTTTCCTTTCGTCTCCTTGAAAACCAGAACAACCGATGTGACAGAAAACAATGTTTGTCTAACTCAAACTTTAATCGTAAGTATGCCATCATAGTCCGCTTTTACATTATCGAACTTTGCGGCAGAATTCACTAATTTCATTGCCTTTTTTTTGTTGTTTTCTTTTCACCCCTTTCGTGTCTTTGTTCATTTCATTTAGCGTTCGTAGAGTGAGGATGCATGCGAATGCATGAGGAATGAAAAATATAGCATGGAATGTAAAGAAATTTTCTTTGCTCTGTCGTTATTGCTTATAAATACAACTAGGTTATAATTTATAACTATAATAAGATTATAGATTATTATATATTATATAGTTCTAATTAATAAAAAATAAATAAATGATCCAGTCTAACAAAGAAAACAATTTTTGTTTTAGAAAATTAACTCCACTCTGTAGCACTCCATCAATTTAAGCATAAATTCATCGTCATCACTCCCACTCTCACCCATATTCAGAATTATTTCCACACAATCTATAATTTCATTTGCCTTTTCAAAACTCATTTTAAATCTAAATAAAATGCATATACAAACAAAAATGTAAACAAAGTGTTTTGCGATGAAACATACGAAAATAAAAAAGAAGAGAAATGAGGAAAAGTTTGTTTGTTACGAAAGTCCGACAATGTATAAGCAAGCCAGACACAACCATCAGACAACAAAGCAGAATCGACGATAAGTTCGAACACAGAGTTGGATAATGTAAAACGCGACATACCAAGTGTGCAGTAGGGTTCGGCTTATTTATAAAAGTGACGTTGCCAAAGGTCTCAGGGTCCAAAAATGTTTGTTTTGGTTTAAAAGGAAAAATTGTAAAATTTCAGCTTGATCTAACTATCTTTAGAGGTGGCGACTTGAGATGAAATTCTAATTTCAGGTATTTTTCAGCAAAAACTGTATAAAGTGTTAAAATAAAAAAAAAACCTAAATTTTTCATCAGTTTTTTTGGATTAAAGAACATCTTGTTTACTCTACAAATTTTTATATTTTTTCTGATATTCATTGTATTTAAATTTTTTTCATAATTGTTATTTAATGCATTTCTACATGAGTAATATGTAAATTTCTGTTACTCAATATCACTCTCTAAGAGAGTGTTTTTAAAGGTATTTCTTAAATATTGTTTTTCTTAATTAATGTGTTTTTGTCAAAATCCCTGTTATTCATTGTTATTAGTTAGTAATTACTTTTCGAGTACAAATACAGGACCACATAATAGTGGAGGTGTAGTTACGTCCAGGCAGTTAACCGCCTTGTCGCATACACACTTAAATCTTACCATACAATTCAAATTTTAGAACTTATCATTTCTTGTTATTTAATAGATTTATAAGCACTATATTTGTTATTAAATAATCAGTGTCGAATTTATTATGGTATTTAAGAACACCTATACAATCTTTTACTTTTTACCGCGCACATGTTAATTGTTGTTCTGTGTAAAGCTAGTCTGTTTCATTCTTAAGTGCATGGTGTAATAGTCGCTCCTAAAGCAATTTTATTTCACATTGTTTCTTATTGCAATTGAAACGCGTTTTAAGTGTTACGAATATGTCCAATTTACGTTCAAGCGACAACATTTTTTTAGCTGGCCATGACTATGCTCAAATTCTGCGATCCAAGTTGCCTTCCATAAAACAAGTATTGTGTGTATTTTTCTACAATCATAATAAAGTGCGGTTAACTGTACGCGAAAGCGCAGCACTGACCATTAAAGAAGCTTCAGTGTTTTGGTCAAAGGCGTCAAGAATACCATTGCATTACGAAACTAGAGAAACTATTCAAGGAATGGAAAGGTCTCCTGAAAAATAGAAATAAATCAAAAGAGTCTTTCAGAGCAAATGAAAGGGCTTTTGTTGCCAATTTAAATAATCTGTTCGATATCGCGCACGCAGATGCTATGACGATGATGTAAATTGAAGAAGATAAAGCATTTCTTGAAATGCAGCGACAGGATGGACACCCAGGCCATTTAGTTGGATTTGATTCACTATCAGCTAAAAGAGAAAAACGGAAGGCAGAACGTGAATTGAATCATCAAGCTCGAAACCGAAGAGACGCAGATCGCGTTGCTGAAATTGCATCTTCCAGTATTGAAGGTAGGAAACATATGTCTTTTTGTTATTTTAGTCAAACCGTCGCTCATAGCAGGGCTTGTATCATCATCTGGGAGTGAGAATGAGGCCGATTCACCGTTGTTGACTTTAGAGGAAATGAAAATTGCGAATACTGATGCAGATTCATCTTCAACAGGTGGAACGCTTGCCGATCATCATTTCACACAGTGAAGGTGAACAACTTCTAGGAGTACCAAAGCTATCTGCTTCAACTGGATTAGAAATGTCAAATGCAACTTCTAACTTGTTGACTGAATGGAAGATCGACGATCAAATTGTGGCAGCCTGTTTTGATACAACTGCATCTAATTCCGGAAGATTAAATGGAGCTGCAGTTTTGTTAGAGCAGTTATTAGGTCGCAGCCTATTATACCTTCCATGCAGGCATCACATTAGTGAAATATTTTTAGGTGCTGCATTTGAATCGGGTGCTGGAACTACATCAGGCACAAATGTTCCTCTTTTTGTAAGGTTTAAAGATTCTTGGAACAATATTCAGCACCATAAGTTTAAGTTTGGTGTGACAAATAGTTATGTAGCTAAACAGGTAAATGACAAAAAGGAAGAAATAATCGATTTCTGCCAAACTGAATTGTCAAGAGACCATGCGCGTACTGATTATGTAGAATTATTAGAGTTAACTCTACTTTTTTTGGGGCCAATTCCTGAAGGACATCATTTTCGATTGCCTGGTCCGATGCATCATGAACGCTGGATGTCCAAGGCGATTTATACGTTAAAGATATATATGTTTCGAGATGAATTTAAATTATCAAAAGGAGAGGAGAAATATTTACGCGATATATCTATTTTCATTGTACGCTTTTATGTACAATTTTGGTTTCGTGCAACTGTTGCTGTTGAAGCTCCAAATCAAGATTTAAAATTTATACGCGATATTTACAATTACAAGGAAGTAGATGAAAAAATTTCAACAGCAGTACTAAAAAAAGCATGCAACCATTTGTGGTATCTAGCAGATGAGAACATTGCACTCGCGTTATTCGACAATAACGTTTCCTACCTTGAAAAACGACAAATGGCGGAACAATTATTGTCACTTCACATTGATGACGAGAACAACATTTCTGTTAAACGAATAAACTTGAAAGAAAAAGATTTACCAATGTTTATTACGAAAGAACTATCTGATTTCATCACCGCTAAAACTTAAAGTAGTTAATGACACGACAGAGCGTGGTGAAGCTCATGCAGGATTATAATAAAAACCTAACGACCAAAGAAAGTGAATTTCAAAATTTGTTGCAAGTCGTAAAAGAATATACCAGCAAATTTCCGTTTAATACTAAAAAGTCCTTAACTAATTGATTTTATATGTTATGCTTTACATAATATATATTTATTTATCATATTTGTTTATTTTCAATAAAAGTTATATAACACTGTGTTACAAAAAAAAAAGAATTGAAAAAACTTCTTATCAGACCTAGTGGAGGTTATAGGTCATAAAAAACTAAAAAGAATGGCATATAAAATATTTTTGATACACCCTCAAAATCTTGACTTAAAGCTCAAAAACCGTTTTTAAGAGGTTCCAGTGTAATTATTGTAAAACATAATTTCCTTTATTATGTGTAAAACCCTAATCTCTTGCAAGAAAGCTTATCTTCGCCAAAAAATACATAAATAAAAGTATAAGCACAAGTCGCCACCTCTAAATATTATTCGATCGGGCTAAAACTTTACACTTCATTGTTTTATACCAAAAGGAACATTTTAAAACCCTAAGACCCATACTTACAACACTTTTTGTTACCTTCATACAAATAAGCCGAACCCTAATGTACACATCTACAAAAAAAACAAAAACAATATTTAGAGTAAAATTTTCAGTGAAAAAATAAAAATCGTAAAGTTTTTTCGATTCTCTATCTCATGAATCACACTAGGTAGACACTTCCAATTATCACAGAATGTGTATTTCTATTGCCATATCCCCAACAATTAATTTTTGGAAAATCCACCGGAAAAGTCTCAATAAAGAGATTACAATTACACAACAACAATATGTAGCTTGTGTGTTATAAAATTTTTATAACAACAACATGCAAGCAACCAGCTTATGTGTTGTACAAACACAAGCGAATGTACGAAGAAACAGAACGAGAAACACACAGAAGCTCCTAGTTGATCTAATTTTTGGGCAAGAGGGGAGGGGACGGCAAATGTAAACACAACAACAACAATTACACACACCAAAGAAATCAAAAGCAACATACAGGCGGATAGGCAGACGGACAGAGTGAAAGACAGACATCGCTAAATTAACTGGACAGAATATTTTGTATGCAAATTCTGGTTTTAAGAAGTCTCACTTCTATCACGTGTATAATGGAACACGTGCATTTTTATTTACGAGAAAACGGTTTTAAAAAGGGGATACATATCAGAATCTGACACTCTTTCAGAAATGTAAAGAAATTTGTCACAATTGTTTTTAATATATCTCGTTACTCAAAAGTCGTAGCGCCAAGTAATTTATAAGTACTCGTATATTCTGAAAATATAGGAAGTAAAGGTGGATAACTATCGATAGCTCCCATCCATCGATAGCTCGCCAAAGACTATGAAATGGAAATCATTGTCAAAGACTATGAAATTAAATAGACTGGACAATTCGAACGAAAATCATGCGGTTCTCAATTTTCTCTATTGTTCGATGCTCGATGGTGTTTTACGCAAACCGAACTCAAATAAATGTTAACATTTTGTGAAAATTGTGAGTTATGTTAAAATGTACTCAATGAAGGAGGGTTGTCAACTAGCACTGTTTTCACTTCTTTTTACTATTGCCCTAATGTAGCGTATAATGTGATTTAAAAATGAATGTAGAGTTTGACAATTTATCATCAATGAATTTATCAAAGAAGTTTCCCATGTAAATGATAGTTTGCTCTGTCAGTCAGAGGGTGACATTCATATTAAAATGTGGCAATAAACCAATTGTGTTCCTTAGAACAAGTTGTTTACATTGCCAATGATGATCGTGAAGATGATTATTTCAATGATAATTCAATTTTCATCATTTTTCACTCTTTACTTGTACAAGTATCATTTCTTTTATTCCAAAGATGCTAAGCTTGCATTCATCAAAGAAGACATTATGGTGTAATGCGACTCAATGAACGCAACCCATACTTTTCTTAATACGTTACGTCCCGAAGAGCGGGAGGGGGAACAGAAGCGACTGATTGAAAAGGAGCGGGTGGAGGAACAAGAGTAGCTGCCAATGTATTTTAATTTTAAAAAATTTATTTTATTAAAATGGAAACATTCTTTATATATTAAATAGTACATGCAAATAATTTTTTTTATTATTAACATATTTCATTTGGTGTTCCATATCTTATTTTTATTCTCTCCAAAATGTTTGTTAATGTTTTCCATTAATATGCCGCTATTGCCTTTACTTCTTTTATCTCGACTCACGCTACAATGACAAAGACCACCATGCCTTGTAATATTTAAAGTTATTAATTTTAGTTATCAAAGAATTAATAGAATTGTAATTGTATTTCATTGCACATGATATACTTATAATTTATAAAGTAATGTAATGAAAATTATTTCAAATAAAAGCAATTTCAACGAATTTGTACTTTCATGCATTTTGAGTTAATATTCAAATATTTGGAAGGAGCGCGTTTCGAAGTTATCTTCTTCTTCATAATGTGCAGAGAGCAAGTGAAATCGTGCTCAAAAAGTCAACGTTCCACTCAAAAAGTTATCGATGTTAAAACTCCGCTCAAATAAATAATCGAAGTTAAGGTTCCACTCGAACGTCTCATGTTAAGTAAACACAAAACAAAAACAAATGTTCATTATGCTTTGGCTGCAACTTTAACATGCTGTTGATATTCAATTTTATTGTGTGATCATGTTACTTCTGCTGTATCTCTCATGCACATGTTTGTGTATATACGTGTATTATATTGTTATGCTTATATGATTTGTTTTACTTCAAATGAATGCTGCATTCTTATTGAAATATTGTTTTCTTCTTTGTAAATTTTGTTTTTTTGTTTTAAATAAATGTAAATTGTAATATTGTTGTTCTCAGTTTATTGTTGCTGTTGTTATTTATTCACGGGAGTGAAGTTTGTCATGAAGTTTGTAACACACAGAAGGAGACATCGCGGACCACATAAAATATATAGATTTAAGATCAATTCGATGAATATCAATCTTCTTTTTATATATGGCAATGGCGTTGATTATGAAAAGCAGCGTTCATCGTACTTTTTGGCTCTTTTAATGTTTTGATTGCTCCCACACAGAAACAACGTTGCATTTGGCTTTGCTTTATAGGAAAGATCGGACATATAGTTACTTTAGTAATAATCCACAATGTGAAATGCAATTGTGTACATGGAAATGTTTGCTGAGGTAAAGTCGTCGTAATGCTTCTCAAACTGTGTATTTCCTTATTGAGTAGGCAAAGCAACAGCAATTATTGTAAAACTGTGATAATTTGTTTCTTCATGGTTTTTGGTATGTGTACTTTTGCTTTTTCTTCATTGTTTGCCATATAGAAATCGTTTTGTATGCTAGTAAATTGCGAAATAAACTTAATTAAACATTACAGCATTCTATAATAAATGGTCAAACTATACATTCATTTTTACATCACATTATACGCTGCATTAGGGCAATAGTAAAAAGAAGTGAAAACAGTGCTAGTTGACAACCCTCCTTCATTGAGTACATTTTAACATAACTCACAATTTTCACAAAATGTTAAAAATTTGTTGAGTTTGTTTTGAATGAAACACCATCGAGCATCGAACAATAGAGAAAATTGAGAACCGCATGATTTTCATTCGAATTATCCAGTCTATTTAATTTCATAGTCTTTGCTATCGATGGTTTTCAAAAACCTATCGTTGACTATCGATGGTGCCGACTATCGATAGTTCTCCACTTCTAATAGGAAGTGATGAAGCCTTCAAGATGAATTGAAGACTGGAACAGAATAGTGAAGCTGAACCTGAGTCTGAAACCCGAAAAAAATTTTTATTTTTAAATTATTTATTTTAATATTATCGCAAAAATAGCATAAAATATTGCTGTGGTTATTTAGAATAGTGACGTGGGGCGATTATATCGCAGTGTACATTTATCTAGGTGGCAACCTTCTGTTTTGAAGGTCATTAGAATGAAGACTTTTTGAACGACGTCGCCTGATCCCATGGGTTAAAGCCGCCGCAATGCTGTTTGGGTGGTTTTGTTGCCTCTGCTGATAACGGTTACAGCATTGCATGATTTCATCTCTCACAGTGGGCATATTGAGATCTCTGTGCAGAATGGTGTTGCGCACAAGCCATGGAGCCCCAGCTATGCAACGCAGTGCCTTGTTTTGACATGGTTGGACTCTTTGGATGCTGCTTGCAGCAACGGTTCCCCAGATTTGTACCGCGTAGCGCCAAACTGGAGCCACTACTTCTTTGTATATTGTCCTTTTGTTATTGAGCGACAGGCAGAGAGAGACAGATAATTTGAAGCTGCGTGATTTCAAACTACATACTTTGACTTTACAGCTTCAACTTCAGACTCAGCTTCAGATTGTGTGCGATCACATACAAACAGCTGTATTTAATTTTTAACAAGCTTCAGACTCAGCTTCAGTATTCATCATTCTGTTCCAGCCTTTAGTTATGGTGTGCTCATGTCAATAAGAGGGCAGGGCCGTTCAAAAAATTTACAAAAATTGAAAATTATCTTTTCTTTGGCATATGGCTTGCAAACGGCTTGCCCTATTTGGCTGATTTTTCTTTTGTTGCGTTCGTTATAGGCCAATTAGAAGAATATGAAAGATAAATTTTGGAAAATACACCGGAAGAGTTGGATGTTTGAACTTTTTGAATTAAAATCTGACTAAATACAAGAAAATTCCTTCTTTCTAAGCGTATTGCTAACGGTGTTTGACAAGATAATTGGAATAGGAAATAAAACACCAGCTGTTTTTATAAGGAAACGTCTGTCCGCTTTCAACTTTAATTATCAAGTGTTCTCTTTCATAACATAGATCAGTTACAAAAGCTATACGAAGATGTACAATATAATCAAAAGCTTTTGTATAAAAAGAGTAACCATATTCTCCTCCGACATTGAACGATCCAGTGTACGTTCAATATTTCATTATTTTGTGGAAGCGGAGCAATCTTACAGATGGGCCGCCGTATAATTGCATTCTTCGTTCTTACGTCAGCCACTCGGACCCGTCCATCAGCATCGGCATGCTTGTTGGCTATGCGCCCAAGGACCCACAGCTGGGGTGGTGTGTTGTCCTCATGGACTAACACAATTTGGCCCGACTTGATGTTAGCCTCAGGTTTAAGCCATTTGGAGCGCTCTTGCAATGTATGCAAATAGTCGCACCACCACAGATCCCAAAAATGTTGTTTGATGTATGTAACGTGCTACTAACGCTTCAGATTTGAAGGCCTGCTGTCATCAACTGCCGGTTCAAGTAGTGACAGTAGGGATGCTCCGATATAAAGTGTGCTGGTGTCAGTGCCTCTCCGTCATTGGGGTCATCAGAAGCAGGTGTAATCGGTCGAGAGTTCAGTATCGATTCAGCCTCTATTGCAATTGTTTGCAGCTACTCGTACGTTAGGCCGGTGTTAGTCAAGTTTTTCACCAATAGGCTATTCATTGATTTGACCGCAGCTTCCCACAGCCCACTAAAATGCAGTGCACGTGGTGGTATAAATTTGAAATACTACGCAAAGCTTAGTCATTGTGCTCTGCGGCCGAAGTACTCCAAGATGTGGGATAACGTAATTTGATAAATTTTCATCAAATTATGTTATTGGTTGCATATGAATTAGCGTGATATATTCGTTCATGAAATAAACATACATTTCCTTTAACAACGGTTGACGCTCAAGCCGACGTTCAATTTGTATGAACCGCTGCTTAGCAATGTCGATCGATGTACCCAATTCACTAGGTGACGTTTTGAACGGCAAACTCACTTGAACACTCCCTGACGGAAGAAATCGTGTGTGCGTCTGATGGTGCCTTTCACACTCCTGCTGCTCTTGGGTCCAATTTTGGTTGTCTGTGATTGGCATATCAAAATCTTCAATATGTCTAAACTTTTGAAGTGTCTTCTGCAATTCACAAGAGCGTGCTATATTGCATTTAAAGATGTTTGAAATGGAAGTATCGTTAATCTTTGCACTTATAATCCAGCCTAATGATGTGTTTACGAGACATGGCAGGCCAGGACCAAGAAATATTTTACCATCTGCCAGTAAATCAAAAAAATCCTGCGTACTTATAAGTAAATCGATCCTTTGAGGCTTGTAGAGAAAGGGATCCGCTCAGTGCATGCCTTGAGGTATCACCCAGTTTACAGTGTTAATAAAACGCTCTGGATGATTCCATGAGATTTTGTTTGTTACTGCAAATTGTAATTACCATGGTTTGACTGACAATGGAGAACGTATAGTAGTTTCCACAGAAAATATCATTTGTGCACGAACTTCTCCTATACTCGAAACCTCTGCCAATGGAATTCAACAGCAATCGTTTGGCTAATTCTTCCGTAATGAAATTGATTTCTGAGCCAGAGTCAATCAATGCTCTAGCATGCTAAAATGTACCAAATTTATATTTAATTAAAACCAATGCCGTCGCAATTAATGCTCGCTGTGAGCAACGTGAAATCATTGAAACTGCTTGGGTGGGCTCGTCTTGTTGTCTAACTAAATGTGTTTGGCTTGTACTTGGTCTTGTGGTATGACGCGAAGCAATATAGTGTGAAGCAAGCCTTGACAATTGCGACATCCATACTTTGTCATACATTTGCTTGCTACATGACTTTTCCGCAAACAGTTCAAGCAAAGAGACTTTTGTTTTACAAATGATTATCTATCTTGAATTGAAAGTGTTATTTATGATGGACACTGTGGGAGACTATGATTCTTCGTCAAACACTTTGGACAACCACTCTGTGCGACAACAATAGCCCTTTTATTTTGCGTTGGCTTATCTTTCTGTTGTGGTTATCCTCAAATATTCTTTTTGTATTACTTTCTAAAAACTGACAATGACGGCTAAGAGTATGGTAGCAATCATCCCATGTGGGCAATTTATCATACTCTTGAACATATGACTGTTTTGCCTCTGCATCTACCTTTGACCAAACAAAATGGATTAGTATGTCATTTAAAATTATTTTATTATGGTCAACTTTTATATCTGCTATATTTAATGCATCTTCAATATTATCATATGGTAATTCTTCATCTTCTAATATATTTTTTATTATTTTGATTTCTGGTGAAGCGAGTAAAAAAGTGTTGAACACGTTATTTTTTGATAAATGTAGAGCCAGTTTTAAATTATTTATTTCCTCTTTTAGCAAATCGATTTTAATTTTACAATATAGAATCACTAGTAATTGGGTACTTTCCTATTTGCGTTGTGGTATTCTATTCTTTTTCCTGTTTCTGAATCTGTTTTTCATAATTTTCTTGTCTTGTTTTTTCGTATTCAATTGTTCCAGGAGGGTAAGGTCGTCCAAAAAAAAGATCAACCGGTTTCTTTTGTGTAGTGGAGTGGATTGAATGATTATACTCATTCACTTCTGTTTCTATGAGTTCATGTAGGTTTCTGGAAGGGTATTCTTGTTTGAGGCATCGGACTATTTCTGCTAATGTGGAATGGAATCTTTCGATTTGACCATTTACTTCGCTTTTGTAGGGAGGTGCGGTGAATATTTGGATATTCAGCACGTTTTCGAGCATAAACTTTAGTGATTGGGAGTTAAAGGAATTTTTATTGTCGAAAACTATGGATTTGGGTACGCCAAAATAAAATATAATTTCTCTTAAGGGGTTACAGATGTTTTCTACACTTTTTCCATCTATGGGTTTGACGACTGCGAGTTTTGTAAATTTGTCTATCGAAGTTAAGTACTTGGAATTTCCTGTGGAAAAGATATCGATATGTATGGTGTGACCTGGATATGTGGGAATTGGAGTTTTACCAAGATTTGGTTTATTAGGTTGACGATCGTATTTGAATTCTTTACAGGTCTTGCACAACTTTACAATGTTATTGATTTTTTTGGTCATTCCGGGGAAGTAGTATTGGGTTAGGATCTCCTTCTTGTTCTCTTGGGCATTTGTATGGGCTCGATTATGGGTTTCTGTTATGATATCGGTTTGTTCCTCCACATTTATTACGTCTATTGTCTGGAATGGGGTGAAAAGGATTTTATAGTTGGAGAAATGTATCGGATAGACTGTTTGGATTTTCAACATTATTGGTTCCGTTGTTTTAATACAATTGGTATCTGAAGGGCTTAGGTATTGTTTTAAGAGTTTGATTAAGGTCTCTTCGATTTACCCTGTTTCTATAATTATATGTCGGTGATAAGTAGGGAAGACTATTTTGCATTGATAGTTCGGTGTTTCACCGATATTTAAGAACAATTGGTTTTTAAAAACATTTATTTGATGTTCAGTATATGCTATTAAATTTTCTGGGGAGCTGTCACTACTGTGGACCGTCGCTGTCAAGGAATTTAAGTTGGCTATTGGAGGTCGTGAAAGAGAATCTGCTACGACATTTGTATGTCCGGGTTTATAAATCAATTCATGATTATATTCTTCAAGTTGAGCTTTCCAACGTTTCATTTTTGCGTTTGTATTACTAAGTGCGAACGTGAGTGGTTGATGGTCAGTAAATATTTTAACTTTTTTAGATCCGTACAGGAAACAGCGTAGGGACTGTAATGCCCAAATGATTGCAAGAATATCTTTTTCGTTTGCTGCAAAATGTTCTTCGGACTTACCAAGTGTCCGTGAAAGGAAAGAAATTGGTTTCCCTTCCTGAGAAAGGACTGATCCAAAAGCGTAGTTAGAGGCGTCCGTTGTCAATTCGAAAGGTTTGTCGAAATTGGGATAATAAAGTTTAACATCCTTTGAAACTAAGCAATTGCGTAATTGCTTAAATGCGTTATTTTGTTGTTCGTTAAGAGACGAAGGTTTGCTTTTTTAAGAGTATTAAAGACGATTTGTAAATTTTCGAGATGTTCTTGGAGAGTTTTTGCGAATATGTCGATGTAAACGTAACATCTTATACCGATATGTTCGAGAAGTTTATCGTCTAACGCACGCTGGAAAATCGAAGGTGCATTTCTAAGGCCGAAAGGGAGTCGTGTAAACTCATATTTTCCGTTATTCACAGAGAAAGCTGTCTTTTCAATATCTGATTCTGTGAGAGCTATTTGATGGAAACCGCTCTTCAAATCAATAATAGAGAAATATTTATTTGACCCTGAGTTAGTCGAAATTATATTCATATCGGGGATTGGATATTTATCAGGTACGGTGTCTTCATTGAGTTTCCTATAATCAATGACCATACGATATTTCTTTGTTCCTGAAGCTTCTGCTTTTTTTGTAACTACCCATATTGGAGAATTGTATGGTGATTTGGAGGGACGTATGATATTGTCTCGAAGTAATTTAAGTGCCATTGGATATGGATATGACCTAGAATAGATTGGTCGTTCGCTTTTAGAACGGATTTCCGCTTTTACATTGGTGACGAAAGTTAAACTTTTATCTGGGTCAGAGAAAAGTGTGGGACAAGAATGTATGATTTCCCTGAAAGCCTTTTCGTTTTCTGGTGTCATATGATTTAATCAGAGTTGTAGGTGATTCAAACTCTAGTTGTTCAAGAAGATATTGGTATTTTTGGAGTAAATTAAAGTAGTTGTTGTCAATATAAATTATGGTTTTCAAAAACTTAAGGGTATCGTTTCCGATGATACCATCAAAGGTCTGCAGATCGGGTAATAGGAGAAATTTTAATTCGCCAATTTGATCATTAAAAATCTTAATGTTGGCATATTGGGTTATTTCGGATTTTCCCTCAAGAGACTTTACAGTAAATACTGTTTCATTTGGGATTGGTTTTCTTATGAATTCGGGTTTAAAAGTATTTTGGTTTGGTCTATTATTGTATTGGACAGTGGAATCGACATTCATGGGTACTGGTGGTGGAAGAGTTGGTCTAAATGGTGGTTGGGTAATGTTTTGTTGTTGAGGCCGATACTGATGGGGTGGTCGTTGTGGACGAAATTGTTGGAACGATTGTTGTGGGCGATATTGTTGGAATTGTTGTTGTGGGCGATATTGTTGGAATGATTGTTGTGGCGATATTGTTGGAAATGTTGCTGTGGACGATATTGTTGGTATTGTTGTGGACGATATTGTTGTGAAGATGGTTGGCGATATTGTCCCTGATTGGAATTAGGGAAGAATGCTGGCTGGGTGAGTTCAGAATAGAATGGTTGTGAAGATTTGGTTGAAGGAAGACTCTTTGTGTTTGCATAATTAACACGGTAATTTAAATTACCTAATTTCAAACACATGTGCAAAGCTTGCGGTAAGCTAGTTGGTTCTTTTACACTCAAAAGGCGAGGTAGATCTCCGTTGAGTCCTCGCAAAAAGGTATCTAAAGCCTTGTCTCGATAGGTTTGGGTCATGACATTGAGAGCACCTTCGCTCAGATCTAAGCAATCTATTTTGTCCAAAATTTAAGACATATGATAGAAAATCTTTTGGTAAAATTCGGTGATTGAATTATTACCTTGTACCAAGATAGTCATTTGGTACTCGAGAGTTGAAATATCTCTCTTGTCTGAGTAATGCAACATTAAACATTTTTTATTATGATTCCAATCTAGTGGAGTTCGATATGCCTCGAGGGCTGCATCGGCTTCTCCTATAATTTTATGTATGCAAAATGGCAAAATATTTTATATTTTTACCTTTGTACTGTTCGTATAGGGTTAAGATTCTATATACAGCTTTGCGCCAAGAGTTAAATTCTCCAGGCTTGCCTGAGAAATCTCGTAAATTTTTTACAGTGTCAGGTATTCTCTCGGTCTCACTAATGTTGCGTGTAAAGTCAATGGTAGGAAGAGATTCTGGTTCTTCGTGAGGATTTGTGATTTGATTGACTATTCGGGATATCTCTTGGATTTGATTTGAATTTGATGGAGCTGGTGGCACTTGTTGAAAGGACATGGTTTTCAGTGAAAGATTATTGAATGTATCGATAAGATTTTGCATAAAAAAAAAAACAATTCCTTTAAATTTGTATGGTATTTATGACTCTTCAATTTGTTTGTTTCTATTGTTACTGTGATTATAATAATTTAATTTAATTTACTGTAATTTTCTTATAGATAAAATATTTTTTTTTCTTAGCTGCATTGTTGTAGATTAAGTTAAAGCTGTGATTGTAGTTGTAGTTGAAGTTAAAGCTGTGATTGTGGTTGTAGTTGAAATTAAAGCTTTGATTGTAGTTTTAGTTGAAGTTAAAGCTGTCGTTTTTAGATGTTGAAGTTGCAGTTGAAGGTGTAGTTGAAGGTGTAATTGAAGTAATCGGTTCGTGAATGTAATTTGCTGTTGATTACAGTTGCAGTATCGTTGGAAAAAAAAATTTTTTTTGTTTTTTTTTTAACTTTTTATTTTATTTTATTTTCTTTTATTTGTTTTTTTTCTCCTTTTCAAATATTTTTTTTTTATTTTGTTCATAAACTTTATTTCTCATTGGATTATTATTAAAAGGTTTCTTTTTGTTCTGATTTAAAATTTTATTTTGTTGAGTTTTATTTAAAATGTTTTGTATAATAATTTTAGTGCTAAAAAAAGATGTTTGAATATTTGTTAATTATATTTTAGTTTCGTAGTTTATTATTTATCACTAACACTACCGGCTATAGTGGCTGGATTTTACTACCCTCCGTTTTGTACCCAAAGGGTACTACTAAGGCACCAATCTATAATACGTTTTGTCACAATTTATTTTGTTTTGACGCGGCCCCACGTTGGGCGCCAATTAATTGTTTTATTTTAAATATAATACTTTAAATTTACTAGGTTCTAGGGCCGCAAAGTCAACCCCAGCTCTTTGAAACGGATGCATCTCTCCTCTGATTCGGTATGACGGCAAATGTTCTATGAATTGGTTGGCCAGTACAGGTCGCTGTCCAAAACAAACAATACAACGTCGAACTGTTACCGAGCCAGAGATCTACAATTGATAATCCAATATCTTTGACGTACAAATGCACAAAAAGCTTGTGTACCAGCATGAGCGTTAATCCGATGCATAAAACACAAAAGCGACTTTCCCACTAAGTGGTCGCTCGGCAATAATATAGGATGTTTGATTCCGAATGCGATACTTGTTCTAGCCAAACGTCCACCTACCCTTATCATTGGCACCCCTTCAGAGTGATCTATAAACGGAGTAACCCTCAACTGAATGATGAAAGTCCCGATTTTAAAAGAATGCCCACGCAGCCTTGGACACCTGCTGTGGTATCGCCTATGCCATGAACTGTTAACCCTGCATTCTCTACCTCTAACCCTAGCCTTACCGTTAGACTACTGGTTACGAAATCAACCTGACTGTCAGCATCAAGCACACACCTACAATTCCGAAACTCATTTCCTTTACCCTTCACTAAAATCAATGCTGCTGCCAAATAACAAGCACGACCAAATGATAAGATCGAACTATTCGGAGAACCCGTTTCCGGTTGCAGTGCTGCCTGAACCTCATTACAAGTAGATGATGAAGACCTTTACATATTCTACAGCGTATATAGCAATTAATGCACAAAGACAAAGTAGTTAATAGGGCTGGTAAGCAATTTTGTGAGTTTTGTGAAAATAATGGCCTACTAATCCTGAACGCGATGTCAAAAAGTGACGATACTGGGAAATATACATTCCTATGTAGTGTAGGGCAGTCTGTTAATGATGTATGTGCAATGTCAATGGATATGTTAAGGTATGGGTTTGAATTCAAGGTGGATGATAAAGTGTGGTCTGATCATATGCCAATTGTCTTAACACTAAAACTGTTTACAGGGAATATTGCTAGACAAAATAATAACCTTTTACCGAAACTGAATGTGCGTGACTCGGAAGTTTCTTCGTATAATAGAACGCTGGTAAAAAATTTGGAGAGGAAAAAAGAGAAACGAAATGACCTGGAGCTAAATGATTTTATTGAAATTATAAGGGAGTCTGTTGGGGTCAATGGCAGAACAGTAAGGCTAGTTAAAAAATCGGAATGGTTTGATTGGAGATGTAATGCAGCTAGAAAACTAGCTCTAAGTTTGTTGAGGACGTTTGTTGATTCGCCAAGGCTTTTGAGTCATCTTAGTTTCTGTGTCCCTAGTCGTACTACAACGAATTTTATTCCTCTATCTCTGGGTAGGTGCACAACTAACTTTGCCTCACATGATCCATATCGTGTATTATGTGATAATTATAACAAAATTTACCACATCCTTTCTCCTGAGATTTCGCCCACCGCTATCAACGCTCTGGTCTTGCAACACATACGATGCTACATCCACCGTGACTGAATCTGGACGCACAGTTTTGGATGGGGTGTCTAATGTCTATCTGTCCACACATGCTGTGAGTAGGGGCATAGCTAGCTATTTAGCAAATAAATTTCCCCCACCGGGTCAGAGGCAGATTTATTTTCTTTTTGTTTAATTAGTTGTAAGGCTTTATTTTAAGTATTTTAAATGTTCTTTGTTGACAGTATTTTGTCATAATTATATTAAATAAATAAAAAAATAAATAATAATACCCAAAGCATGATTGATAAAGACAAATACATACAAGCAAGAACTAAATATAAAGCATTAGAAAAGTCAGAGAGCAAAATTTGAAAATTTGGAGCTTAGCATAAATAATGTGAAGGACAGCAAAGATTGGTGGAAAGTAGTTTCCAGATTACGTGGACAAAACTTAAATGGCTGTGCTGAAATACATGCAGAAGTATTCAAGCAATATATTGATCATCTTTTAAACCCACAGCAAACAGTGCCTCGTATACATTATGCGCCCTTTCTAAAAATCGATGATAATTTGGATGGTGATATTACGGTAGATGTAATTTTAAGTATGTTGAAAAAAACAAAAGGCTCCTTTTATATGCAGATGACATAGTTATATTATCAGATAATATAGGTGTGTTACAAGGAATGATAAATAGCCTAAAATTATATTGCGACACTTGGAACATGGAAGTTAGAATTTAGCGAAGTCAGCAATAATGGTATTTAGGCGTGGGGGTCGTTTGGCCAAGAATGAGATTTGGAAGTTTATAGGCGAGAATATTGAGATTAGATCAGAATACAATACAATACAAGGTAATATTGACACCACAACTAAGTTTCAAATCCCACTAAGCAAATAGGAATAGTCTAGCCAAAAATAGCATCAATTCAACTTGGAGAACATTTTTGTCCAAAAGCCAAATAACGCTTACCGCAAAATGGAAGCTATTTTTAGCAGTCACTAGGATCGTGCAAAGTTATGTTGCTCAAGTATGGGGACTTACTTTGTTCGAAGAGGTGGATAAGTTGCAACTTTATTTTTTGAAAAGACTTTTGAAACTCCCAAGTATCACACCGTCTTACTGCATATACTTGGAAACAGATATTCTAAATAGGTATTTATATACGATGGGTCTGTTCCGAACATACGTATAAAAGACCTTATTTGAATACACTGACGATAGGCTGCCATATAAGTTATCTAGGAAAGTCATAGAACGACAGGTATTGTGGTTTGATAAAGTACAAAATCTTTTTAGCAGTATAAATGCCAAGACAGAAACGACGATATTAAATAGAAACTCATGGATAGTGAATACTGGGTTGGTTATAGAACAGGAAAAAAAACCTAAATATGAAAAAAATGTGGAACAGAGCAAGTCAAAGTGAACGTATATATAAAAATCTAAACATAGTTACGGGTAGAAGTTATTTAAACGGCAATTTAAATGCGCACACTATTATGTGGATTTTTAAAGAATGAAGCGATATTATATACTTGAATGGACACAAAAATATGAATTGTTTACTCTGCAATCTCATTGAAGTTGAAAATAGATCCCACGTCCTAGGAAAATACTACTATATCCCACTGCCCAGTACTTAAAAGAATTCGTTACAGATGTTTTGAAAAAAACGGACACGGTTATGGTGGATGGAGAAATCTGACTTTGTTTATCACTGGTGCTTTAGGATATAGGAAATTAATTATAAATGACTTTTATTAATATATATTTATTTAATTCTTTTGTTTTGTATTATTTTTATAGTGGTGTAGTGTTAATTTAAGCTAGTATAAAATGTATAGCCAGACTGACGGCCATAGGGTCAAAGTCGTATATGTTCTTTATTTTTAGTATAGTATTGTGTGTAAACATTTATATGTATATTTAAAAATAAAGAATACTATTATTATTTCATTTAATTTATTTAACCCACAAATTCATACATAATTAATTATCTTTCCTACTTTACAGAGTTTAGTTTTCAAGTTTTTAATCTACTTAGCTACTGAAAAATTGTTGCAATTATTAAATAAGTTATATATATTTGTACACATTTTAAGCTAAGGAAAAATGGGAAAAAACCTTAGATAACGAACACTTAAATCTGACTTAACTAACTTAGACTAGTTAACTAATCATAGACTAGAGATACAAGTACCAGTTATGCGCAAACTTTTATACATAGTGTAGACCCTATATAAGTTAATTGCGATTATTAAAGCTTGAGTTATAAATAGAAATTTTTTCTTCAATTTTTTTAATATTTGATTTTACATGTAATTGACTAGTCGAATGGTAGTATGGTAAATTCAGTAACAATTTGAGTAGTTTATTCAGTGCGATTTGAAGTTTTTTTATATGTGTTATAGCACAATCCCCCCAGACCTGTGAACCATACATTAAAATGGGATTAAATATTGATTTAAAGATAATGAGTTTATTGTGCTGTGAGAGTTTTGATTTACGATTTATGATCGGATAGAGTGTGCATATCGTTTTATTAATCTTATCCAGAGTTTTCCCGATATGAACATTAAAAGTAAGTTTCCTATCTAAATGTAAGCCAAGATATCGTATGTTATTTAACCAAGGGATGTCAGTATTGTTGCAGTTTAGATTACCATTTGGAAAAAATTCACTTTTCCTTTTATTGTGAAGTATAGTATAATTTAAGTTCAGTCAACGAGCTTTGGAGGGTGTTGTGTATACCTATGTAATTTGTATCTGCACAATAAAGCGCAGTATCGTCTGCAAAGATAGAAACAGTGCAGTTATTAAGTACAGGTACATCATGGATATATAAGTTATATAATATCGGTCCTAAGACCGATCCTTGCGGTACCCCATCACTAATGGTTTTAGTATCCGATTGAATGCCATTTAATGCAATAAAAAAAGTGTCTGTTTGTGACGAAGCTTTGAACAATTTTTGTTATTATTTATTATTATTATTATTAATGCACAACGCCAATCTCTTCACTTCCTGATACCTTTGCATCACATCCAGTCCTAGGAATTGGGGCCAATCCGACAACTTGTGAGCACAAGTACACTTAAAGCAAGTTCCTTTTTCTTCCTTAATTACTAATTTCAACTTGGTTCGATTGTTTGAAACCTTTCCACCAAACTTTGATTGATTCGATGACCGTTCCTGATATAGTTCCCGACCTTTCATATTAATGTAGCGACGAATTATAAATTTTGAGAGTACTTCCCAACTAGGCACCTCCTCGCGGCTGTAATCAAGTTTCCAACTTTGTAATGTTTCTTCATCTAGTTTGCTGCTAACTAGATGCACCACCATTGCACTTAACATATCTTCAGTCGAACCCAATATATGCAATGCAGCTAACTGAGACGTTACTGCGTCTACAATGCGCCTAAGAGAATCTGCATCGGCCTTAGCGACTTTCTTTAAGTTAAATAGCTCCCTGACAAAATAAAAAATAATAATCGTTTTATTCTCAAAACGATTCTTTAAGATCTGCAACGCCTTATCATTATTTGAAGACGTAAGCTCTAAAGATTCTATTGCATTCAATAGTATGGGTCCTAAACACGATTGCAAGTGTAAAAACTTCTATAAAGTATCAAGTTCGCAACTAGAATCAATAAGCGTAACAAATGTATTAACCCACTGTACCATTCAGTAAATTTCCCTGAAAAGGTAGGAATAGAAATTGTGGGGAATCTTACATTCCTCGAAACATTGAATTCACTCAATGAGGCCTGATTAATTGCAGTACTATAAAGTGATTGGCCTGGTAATTCTGATCGTTGTTTTTGTTTCCCAATGCCCCCTAACAGACTTGCTTTTACCTCACAAAACATTTCTTCGAACGTCTGTCTAAAACTTTCATTTAATTCACTTGATCCCTGTCTCCTTACTTCTGATTGAACGCTGTTTAATTGCGAGAAAGTCGATTCCACTAGGCTTAACCTCAACTCTAGTTCTGCCAGTGTCATCACGTCAGAATTCTCTAATATATTATTCCTACTTCTCTTTAAGGAATTAAAAAGGTCTTGCCTCACAAGGTGCAAGTCATTTTCATTGGTTGGACACTTCGGTGCCATCTTGGAAATAGACTTATATTAACATGGAAATCACTTGATTAATTCACAACAGAAACGCCTTCCTACGATTACCTGTTTAAATTCACTTTCAATAGGCACAGCCTAAGCAAACTAGTTGAATTGATTTCCTACGAATTGAAGTGAAAGGAAAAACAAACGAAATCACAGAACTAAACTACAAACCTATTACAGCCTATAACAACTGACCAATTCAATTCAATTTCAATTTAAACACAACCATAAATAGCCCAGATCACTTCTTTCCATTTCAATTTCAAATTAAGTCTTCTCGACTTGACATAAAAACAAACTTCTTGCTTGTAATGAATTTATAAATGAACTGATCTTTATTATTTCAATAAGTGCCTTATATACTAACATGTTCTTATTCTAGTCTTATCACCATTTTTTCCTGCGACACAGACCAACGAGATGCAGCCCAGATAAGGTTTGGGATGTTAGATGTCGCATGGTCATAAATTGTTTAACATGGGGATATCGCTTAGGACTATCTCAACTTACACATAGTCATAAAATATGCATTTACACATAGTCGTAAATTATGTAAGTATTTTACCCATAGTTGTTAAATGCATTGTGTGTTTATAAGAGTGCGTATAGCATTCTCTGTGTAGTTTATTATTATTTCTTATGTGGTATTTAAGTAGTTCTATTCTTATTGTGGTGTTCATATTTGAACATTTTGCAAACCATTTTCGAATGGTGTATGCAATCAAAATTACAATTATTATTAACGCTACTCCTAAAGAAGCATGTCCAGATATATGGTGAAAATTTAAAGCCCTTAATTCAATATGATTTTCTTTTAAATATTTGATTTCGTTTGTCAGGCGTTCGATTTCAACCGTATGATTGAGAGGTGACAGTTTTAATGGGTCCCAGACTATTTTTTGATTGTACTAAGATGTTAGGAGATCCTTTCTGCAATGATACAATTTCATGGCTCTCTGACTGAAGATTATGCTGAGCTACTAATATCTTGTCATCGGTTCTAGCCGTACATTCTGACTTTAAGTTTAATTTTCCTTGCTCTGGCAACCAACTACTTTTCCTTTCTAATTCAACCCAATATGTCTTTGCATCTACTACAGTTTTATACACGCAAAAGGTTTGATCTCACATGCATTGTCATTTGCATTATTCTAGGGCCAACTTCCTTCACAAATTCTCTTGATGAGCTGCTATTTTTGGCATTTGTTTAATGTTGATTCCGCCATTAAATGATAGGAGTCTATCTCAAAATTATACACTAAGTATTCTGATCTTAAATGAGCTATTATCATTTGATCATCACTTTTAACTGGTATGGGAATTACTTTATACAGTTTAGAAGGGTGCCTACCAAATAATGGAAATTTTGCACTTATTATTAACTTCCTATCAATGAATAAACCTCTTGCCGTTAGTAATGTGTAAACTTCTTTAAGCTTGGTACCTGACCTTTTATTTTTTTTTTATTAGTTTCCACCTATCTAAATTATTATTTTTTTCTTTTTCTTTAACTGATTCAATGGCATCTAGTGTTGGTCTACTATTACTATTAATAAATTCCCGGGTGTAACAACGTTGACATTTCTTCATAAGTCAAAATGCTATCGCCAATCACTCTCTTTATGAGATATTTTACGAATTTTACCCCTGCTTCCCAAATACCTCCGAAGTGAGGTCCTGCCGCACAGTGGTTCAGAAGTGCAATTCTGTGTTTTTAAATGTCTACAAACTGTAATTTTCAACCGATTTTGATTTTTTTTGGTCTAGAATTAAAGAGCGATAAATTTGGAAGAAACGTAAGGAAGCCGTTTTTTAATTTATTTATTGTTTATTTGTTTAAATTTACGTTAAAAAATTTTGCAAATTTTTACACTTCAGGAGTAAAAATTACAATTGTTATAAACAAATTATATTAACAAATGCATTATATCCTTATTTATTTTATAACAATTGTAATTTTTACTCCTGAAGTGTAACTTACAAATTATTAAGAGTGTCAATAAAAAAGATGGATAAATTAAGAAAAAAGTAATTTCTTTCGAAAATAAATAAAGATATATTGTATTTGTAAACATAACAAAACGGCTTCCTTACGTTTCTTGCAAATTTATCGCTCTTTAATTCTAGACCAAAAAAATCAAAATCGGTTGAAAATTACAGTTTGTAGACATTTAAAAACACAGAATTGCACTTCTGAACCACTGTGTGCCGGCGGGATAAAATGCCACTGATTGGCGCATTTTTCGCTTCTAGCCACAAATCTTTTTTATGCCGCTAAAAAGGCAGCGGAAGTAAAGTCGTTAAGAGATAAATAATGATCCAAATCCTTTCCTATCCATAATTTTTGCATGAACATTTTTCCAACAATGGTGACTGGGGACAACCATCCTAATGGATCATAAATTTTGGCTAGTTTTGATAATACTAGTCTTTTATTTACTTTTTCCGAATTCCCACGATTGACTATAAATTTAAATTTATCCTTAAAAGGTTCCCATTGAAGCCCTAAGGTTTTTAGAGACTAACTTTCTTCAATGCTTAGTACTTTTGTTTTCGCTTGCATTTTCAACGAATTCAATTGGTTTGGGATTGTTTGAAACCCATTTTCTTAAATTCATTCCCGATTTATCTAATTCAAATGAAGCTTTACTTACGATATTTTGGCAGTCTTTAATTGTATCAGCTCCTGTCATTAGGTCATCCATATAAAAATCATTCTTAATTATTTCTTTAATTACTGAACTTTGACAATTACTAGCTATATCTGTTAGTACTCTAGTGGTTGTTAATTTGTAGTTTTTTATTTTTTTGTTTGGAGAATTTCCCCATAAAACATGTAAGTATTCTTGATCTTTTTTAGCAATATTTATCTGTCGGTACATTTATTCAATGTTCGCAGATACTACGTATTGCCAACAAACGCCTGAAAAGAAATTTTGCGAAGATCACTTTTTGGCAAATGTGAAGCAAACCTTGTCAGGGCGTTTCATAGTTCGCTTGACATTTAGGGCAGACAAGTCCAGTTTAGGGGACTCATATGATATTGCATTGAATCGATTTATGAAGTTAGAAAATAGATTGAATAGAGATGGGCTTCTCAAGGAAGCATATACAAAGTTTACTGATAAATAAAAGGAATTGGATCATTTAGAAATTTTTAATTCCAAGGATGTTTCTCAGATTCGTTACGTCATACCACATCATCCAGTTCTACGACCTGACGCCATCACCATCAAGTTGCGTGTAGTATTTGATGCATCCTTATAGTCTAGTAATGGATGATTAAATGATTTGCGAGCAGTAGGTCTTAATCTTCAGGATGATTTGTTCGAGATCTTATTACGTTTCCGTTGCCATCGATATGCTCTTAGGGGTGATATCTCTAAGATGTAAAGGTAAGTTTTGGTGCACGATCAGGATTGCAACTACCAAGGAACTCTGTGGCGAAATAATCCTACTAAGGCCATGCAAGTGTTAAGCCTCAAAACGGTAACATATGGTACCAGTTCCGCGCCCCTCCTAGCGGTTCGAAGTATGCGCTACTTGACAGAGTTCCTTAGTATGAAGTATCCAGCGGGGTGTAAGGCCATACTACAGAACTTTTATATGGATGACTTGCTGGCCGGGGCTAACACAATGGAGGAGCTTTGCTAATTGAAAAGTGAGATTTCATTAGTTTTGAATTTTGGCAAACTCGAACTGCACATGCGGCGTTCGAATTGTGCAAGTGAGGACTTATAATCGCAAGGATTGATCGCTGGCTCTTTGGAAATCAGGACTTTAGACTTCTAAACAGGCATACTGTGGGACTCAGGTGACGATAGATTGCATTTCACATACCCTACTCTTGCAAGTACTAAGATCACGAAGCGGCTAGTCCTCTCAGAGTTGGCACAGCTTTTCGATCCAATAGGCATGCTAAGCCCACTAGTAGTATTTGGGAAGATCTTTCTGCAAAGGTTATGGCAGGAAAAGATAGATTGGAAAGAGAAACTTCCGGATGCTATGCGATGCCAGTGGGTGATAACGGGGGAAGAAGTTATTTGCATCGATTTTCGAATGCATCTAATTTCGCCTATGCCGCAGTAGTGTTTGACAAAAGTTTGGATCAAGACGGATCGAAGTCCAAGGTGGCACCTCTTAAGGTTATGTCGTTACCCCGCTTGGAATTGCAAGGAGCGTTAATGTTAGTGGAGTAAATGATGAATGTAAAAAGGTGCTTGGCCATGAATAACTTGCAAATTTTCTATTAGCCAGAATCCACAATTGTTTTGAACTGGCTTGCTACTCATGCTAGTAGATGGAGTACCTTTGTGGCAAATAGAGTTTCTAAAAGACAGGAGGTATCTACTATGCATCAATGGTTGAAAATTGATACAAAGTTGAACCCTGCGGATATTGTATCGCGAGGGATTCAGAGGAACTGGGTACAAATAAGTAATGGCTAGAAGGATCAAAATTTTTGAAACGGCCAAGGAATAATTGGAAAATTGGGGATTGGAACAGGTCAAGTGTACCTGAAGAACAGAAATCTACGTTTAGTTTAGCGACACAACTCTCTGTGGGATGTGAGGATGTTATTGGCAGTTGTAAATTCGTAAATGACTTTGATAAGTTTCAGCGAGTCTTTTGTTATATCAATTAAGTATTTTATTATTAGTTCTTTATTTATACGATACTATGTGTCTTACATGAGCTCTGAATTGAGACTAACTAAAATATAACTTAAACATCAATATAAGTATAATAAGTCCAAGAGTAAAATAAAGATAAGAAAAGAGAGAGTATAAGCTAGATAATAAAGGAGTTCCTTAACTCCTCCCTCCTAATGGTCAATCGTCCCCGATTGAATATTTAGTCAACCCAACTAATTCCTGATATGACCTTTATGAACCTACGATAGTACCCCGACATTCCCAAAAATGAACGCAAAACATGGACCGTTTTCGGACGAGGAAAATTTAATATGTTCTCCATTTTTTTAGGATTTGCGCTAATTCCATTTTGCCCTACTATGATACCGAGAAAATCAGTTTCCTCCTTGATAAACTCACATTTATCTATTTGAACCTTAAAATTTGCTTTCTCTAAAGTATCAAAAATAATCTTCAAACTATCGAAATGCTCCTCCTTGCTCTTACTAAAAATAATTATGTCGTCAATATAGACGTAACAACGTACTCCGATGTGCTCCCGTAGAACATCATCCATAATTCGTTGGAAAATTGCAGGTGCATTTCTTAAGCCGAATGGCAGTCGAGTAAACTCGAATTTTCCATTTGCAATGGAAAAAGCAGTTTTCTTTATATCTGCTTCATTTAAAACAATCTGGTGAAACCCATTTTTGAGATCTATTGTCAAAAAATATCTATTGGACAATGTAAGACAATGTAGTGGTAACATCTGGGATTGGATACCTATCCGGTATAGTGATCTCATTTAACTTACGATAATCAATCACCATACGGAACTTCTTTAACCCTAAAGCGTCTAGTTTTTTGGTACAATCCAAACTGGTGAACTATAAGAAGATCTAGATGGACGAATAATGCCATCTTCCAATAATTCCTGAATCTGCCTACCTATTTCTCCCTTCAAAGGCATTGGGTACGAATAGGTTTTAGAGTAGATTGGTCTATCATCCTTTGTCCTAATTTCAGCTTTAACATCAGTAACATACGTGAGTTTTTCATCAGGGTCAGAGAATAAAGTTGGACAAGCGTTAAATAATTGTTCTAATTTTCCCCTATCGTCCAAATTGAGATGTGTTAACCGTGTTACTGTGTTGGCAATAGAATTCATGTTAAACTGCTGAATGGGGTGCTTGTATTTACCAAGAAGTTCAAAATAATTTTCCCCTGTATAAATCACTGCATTTAAATCCCTAAGTGTGTCGTTCCCTATTTTTGCATCAAAAGTCACTAGGATTGGTAATAAGTAAAACTTTAATTTAACAATTTCATCATTAAAAATTCCAATATTAGCATGCTGAGTAACTTCCACTTGCCCCCCAACAGAATCTACAAAAAATGGCTTATTAAGAATCGGGTTTTTAATGTACTTTGGTAATATGTAATTCTTATTAGACCCAGTATCCAATAAAATCTTAAGCTCATTACCATTCCTCATTTTAAAACTAAAAATGGTAATGAGGAATTTACCATAAAAAATTTACATTATCATTAACTACCATGTCTTCCTCATAGTCCAAAAAAAAAAAAATTAATGTCATCCCCTTGATCACTATCCGGATCGAATTCTTAGGTACTTCGGTATTAAAGACCCGTTGAACTCCGTTCGGGTTACTCTTGTTTGAACGACTTTCACTACTGTCCTCATGATTTGGTCTATTCCGGTAAGAAACCGTTCTTGGTTGAATTATATTTTGGAGTTGAATTGATGACTTGGTGGAATCAAAGGTCTAGAATCTAATTGATGATTGCGTTGCTGAGGATGTTGGGTAGGATGCTGATGGAAGCTATGCCGATAATTTGGTCGAGAGCTTAATTGATGGTCTTGCATTAGGGAGTGGTGCTGGTTAAATTTCCATTGAGTTGGTTGACGAGAAGCATAGGAACTATTATACTGTGCAGGACCAGTTTCCGAGTTAAAGGGTTGAGTAAGGTTAGTGACAGAATTTCTAAAATTTGTGGGAACAATTCGACAATTTAAATTTTCCAATCTCCGACACATTTGAAGTGCCTCAGGCAAACTAGCCGGTTCCTTAACGCACAACAAACGAGGCGAATCTCCACTTAATTCACGAATAAAAGTATCCAGAGCGTTTCCCCGGTAAGATTGAGTCATGACTCGGACAGAATCTTCACTCAACTCCTGGCAATCGGTCTTATCCAGTATTAAAGATAATTGGGAAAAAACTTCTTGATAGAACTCTGTGACAGATTTATTTCCTTGCACTGTCATTGCCATTTGATGCTCTAATGTTAGCATATCTCTATTATCGGAGTAATAAAGCATAAGACACTTTTTAATTTCACCCCAATCTAAAGGTATCCGATACGACTCAAGGGCAACGTCTGCCTCACCAATTATCTTGAGACGAATGGCATGCAAAATTGCAAAGTACTTGGCTGTCCCCCTATAATGAGAATACAAAGATAAAATTCTGTCTACTGCCTTCCGTCAAGAGTTAAACACTCCCCTGATTTCCCTGAAAACTATCTCAAACTTTCCACCATATCAGGAATTCTTTCAGTTTTATAATCTCAACTAGCTCTTGCTTCTGCTCAGTTGAAAATGTTTGTGAACTTCTAGGAACGTCACCTGTCGGTTGGGGCACTGTTAAGACTACTTGGGAATCTGTCATGGTTACCTGGGCATCTGTTAAGGTTATCTTGAGATCTGTCAAGGTTACTTTGGGATCGGTCATGGCTACTAACTTAACTTACAATTACAAGTAATAATGAATTTAACCTATAATAATTTTACTTAAATAATAATAATGAACTTAACTTCTAACAATTTTACTAAATTTAAAATATTAATGTATTAAATTTTAAACAATTATTTAAACAATATTTGAATCAAATTCTGAATAAAACCGTTAAACATTATTTAAAAACCAAACATATAATTCACAAGAACAAAAAGATTTAAAATACAAAATTCTTAAGATACAAAAATACTTAAATAAAATACTGCCGCAGCTGATGATGATGCTGCTCTTGTTGCAATTGATGATGCCACTATTGATGCCATTGATGACTGCTGCTAATAAAGTTGATTCTGATGATAAGATGTTGATATTGATGCTGCTATTTGTTGAATCTTCTAAGTTGAAAAAAACAGTAAATAAAATGTCATACAACAAACAAGCAAAACTTTAAATTCTCAGCATTTAATAATACTGTGATTATTTAAATAACTATGATTGTACGGTACAAGATAATTATACAAATGTTGTTTTACAGCTGTTAATGCAGTTGATACTTGCTGTATTTTAGTTTGTAACCGTTGTGTTGCAGTTTTTTTATTGCGTTGTTGTTGTTGTGTTACAGCTATTGATGCAGTTGATACTTGCTGTATTTTGGTTATTGAATTATTGTTGTTGTGTTGTTTGCTCCAGTTGTTTTAATATTCCAATTTGCTTTTGTTTGTTTTCCCTTGCTGAATTTAACATGTTGTTGTTTTCTCTCTTTAGTGCTTATTTTTCTTGTTTTTAATTCTTTATATTGTACATTTCTTTCTTTACTTTGTTCATTTCTTTGTTTTATGTTTAAAATAAATTAATTATTGTTTCCAAATTATTTGTTTTATTTTATTGTTGATTTTATTCACCCACTTTATTTTCTTGTATGTTTTTGTTCATTTCTTTGTATTATGTTTAAAATAAATTAGTTATTGTTTCCAAATTATTTGTTTTATTTGATTGTTGATATTATTCACCCACTTTATTTTCTTGTTTGTTTTTGTTCATTTCTTTGTTTTATGTTTCATATAGATTAGTTATCGTTTCAAAATAATTTTAAATTGTCCGTTTAAATCGGTAGATAACTTTTATACTGTTTTTTTTTTTTTGTACTTGAGTCAAGTTGCAGTAGCTGGAACACACGTTCCCCCTTTTTGCGAATTAATTATTAATATCGCTACTAAGCAGCCAAATCTACAATTTAATTTTTTTACCGCGAATTTTATATAAAAACTTCACTCGAGGTCCCTGCTCGGGCGCCAATTAAATATTTTATTATTAGTTCTTTATTTATGCGACACTAAGTGTCTTATATGAGCTCTGAATTGAGACTAACTAAAATATAACTTAAACATCAATATAAGTATAATAAGTCCAAGAGTAAAACAAAGATTTGAAAAGAGAGAGTATAAGCTAGATAATAAAGGAGTGCCTTAACTTACATATTGATAGTTACGAATCTGTAGAAAAATTTACATTACGAATCTTAGTATACTAAGTGTAATAGAAAGAAGAAAGGGGCTTGCTATGTTACTGCACAATGTACAGAATGTGTGTTTGTCTGAAGTCGCTTTTGTGTTTTATGCATCGGATTAACGCTCATGCTGGTGCACAAGCTTTAAGTGCATTTGTACGTCAAAGATATTGGATTATCAATTGTAGATCTCTAGCTCGGCAACAGTTCGACGTTGTATTGTTTGTTTTGGACAGCGACCTGTACTGGCCAACCAATTCATGGGGGATTTACAGTCGTACCGAATCAGAGGAGAGGTGCATCCGTTTCAAAGAGCTGGAGATGACTTTGCGGGCCCAATGCAGATGCCCTTTAATGGACGTGTACGGCGACCAATCAAGGTGTATCTGAGCCTGTTTATTTGTGTAGTCACTAAAGCTGTCCATCTGGAGTAAGTGATGAACTTAAGCACAGAGGCTTTCCTGGCTTCGCTCAAACGTTTTTTCGCGCGAATAGGAATGTGTAGCGAAATCTTCTGCGACAACACCACAAATTGTGTAAGAGCATGCCGAGAACTACGAGAGATGTCAATGAAGCTACATAAGGGTCCAGCTAGAAAAAGACTTCTCGACGAATGTGGATCCTTAGGTGTAGCGTTCAAATTCATACCTCCCAGATCCCCACATTTTGGGGGACTATAGGAGAGTGCGATTAAGGTAGCAAAGAGGCTGTTGGCAAACCAGGTTAACGGGATGGCGTTAACTTTGAAGAAATGTCGACAGTGGTGGTGCAAGTTGAGGCAATAATGAACTCTAGTCCACTCTGCCCTCTCACTGATGATGCAAATTATTTGGATGAATTAACTCCAGATAACTTTCTTGTGGGTAGACCTCTTAACTCTCTACCGAAGGTCTACAGTGACGACATCTTCAGGCTGTCCATGGTGAATAGATATAAACGAGTCATTGCTTTACAGCAAGATGTATGGCGGCGGTGGTCAAAAGAATACTTGTCCCTACTTCAACAGAGCCAAAAATGGATTAAGGTGCACAACAACATTTCTGTAGGTACACTGGTCCTTCTAGCGGATGAGAACGCCCCGCAAATAAATGGTGCCTAGGACGTGTAATGGAAGTGATCCCTGGACAGGACGGACTCTTTAGAGTAGTCACAGTGAAGACAAGGTCTGGTGTATTAAAGCGCAGCATACACAAGATATGCTCGCTACCTCTGGAGTCGAATGGGATTTACGTTGGTTGGATGGAGCTTCCAAGGCGGGGGAGTATGCTTTAATGTTATATACAATATTTACTAATATTTGAAGTCTCTTAATTTTTCCTCATCTTCGTCTCTTATTCGGGTTAATTGTTCTCTTTAATTATCTTCAGTTATCTTTAGTTATTTCAAATTATCTAACGTTAGGTTAAGCTTTGTATGAAATGCATTATAAATTAGTTAGAGAAGTAAGAATGAAAGAAATAAAACACAGAAGCAATTAAGAATATCAAGAAGGTAGTCGTGATTTTGTGTTTTTCCTCCACCTGAAGTACCAATTCAACAAGACGACTTCACTGAAGGCCAACTGCTGGAACCACGCCAGGAAAAACTCAACAGTTATAATTAATTCACAACAAAAAAGAAAATACCTGAAAAAAAACAGATTCGCATATGTGAGCAACTCATCCGTGTTTTGGGATGTCATCCGGTTCCGAAAAAAACAATCTACTTCCAACCCAGATGTGTCTACTTCTAAAAACATACCAACTACGTACTCCTGTGAGAAATCCTGGTCTCCCCTTTTCTTTATCTCGGATTTCGACGAAGCTCTATGTATTGAAAACATTGAAGGATTAAATATCGATGGCGTAGGTGACCTACTCCTATTACTTTTTGCACCCTAGCTGCAATAAATTACGCAAATTACTAGTTGCTCTTGAAAAATATTGTGAAAATAATCAGCTACAAATTAATACCAAAAAAACCTAAAACAAAGAACCTCCTAAAACAAAATCTTCTTTAAAAATTAAAAGCTAGAGATAGTAAAAAACTACACCTAGCTAGGTGAAACCTTTTCCAGTTCTGCACTAGGGGTTGCTTTAACGATATTAATTAAGTGCAAATGCAATTCTTGGGAGGGGAAGTTAAACTGTTCGAAAGTGTAGTTTCCTCGACTATCAGGTTTTGGGTTTAAGGTACTCCGATCAGCTAGATCGCCTACTATAAAAAACTTTTGGCCTTATCGAATTGCACATCAAAAACGCATCTAAGGCTAGATGTGGTATTTATAAAATTGTCTCTACGATTTTTAAGTCTGCCTGGAACTATATGTATATTTGGCCTGAAATTACCCTCCTATGGCAAACGACAACAATAGCTGAATATAATTGGGTAATTCAATTCAACTATTTATAGCAAAAAGTGGTCTAACAAGTATGTGGCAATCGATTGATCCAGAAACCTGGCATAATATAAATTAAGTATTTTATTATAAAATCTTTATTTATTCGACACTATGTGTCTTACATGAGTTCTGATTTGAGACTCCCTAAAATATAACTTAAACATCAATATAAGTATAGTAAGTATAATAAGAGTAAAACAAAGATAAGAAAAGAGAGAGTATAAGCTAGATAACAAAGGAGTGCCTTAACTCCTCCCTCCTAATTGTCAATCGTCCCCGTTTGAATATTTAGTCAACCCAACTAATTCCTGATATGACTCTTATGAACCACCTTCCCTGACTCTGTTATAATCGTCGAATGCCTATTAACCTTTACTATTTCCCCCTTATAACGCTTTGTTAATTTAGTGCCTAACCTTTTATTCTGCCTAACAAAAACTTGCTGACCTGGTTGATAATCTTTCGGCTCCGATCTATCCCTATTATGATATGCTATGTCCCTTTGCTGCCTATCCAAAACTCTCTGGAAATTATTTTCCCTAGACCTTTCATAATCATCGGGTCCAAAAGTTGCTACCCTACCAAAAAACAAATGCACAGGTCTTTTGTTCGTCGTAGAGTGTATCGAATGATTATATTCATTTACTGAGAATTCAAGTAATTCACCAAAATCTTCCTTAACGGTTTTCTAACATCCTTAACACTTTTGCCATCAATTCTCCTAACGACTGTAAACTTAGTGAACTTGTCTATTGCTGTAAGTACTTTATAACCATTAGTTGCAAAAATATCTACATGCAGAGTATGTCCTGGGAAAGTTGGCATTGGGGTTATACCCAACTGTTGCTCATTCGGGTGCCTCTCATACTTATTTTCTTTACAGATTCTGCAATTCCTTACCATTTCTTTTATTTTCCTCGACATTGAGGGGAAATAATAGTTTTCCAAAATCTGAAGTCTATTCTCCCTATCACTCCTGTGAGCCCTTCTATGCGTTTTGACAATAATTTTTCCTTGCTCCTCTCTTGTAATAATATCCGTCACAAAAATTTGGGAAAATCGAACCTTATAATTATGGAAATAATCTTGAAAAATTGACTGAATTTCCATCTTAATGGGATCAGTGGTTTTAATGCAATTCAAAACCAACGGATTAAGGTATTGTTTTAAAATGTTAATGAGTTTACTTGGGGTTAATTCGGGTTCCGAAATTATGTGCCTATTGTATCCAGGGAAAATATTTCTAAACTGATAAAATGAATCCCCTACCTCAATGAACAATTGATTCCTAAACGAATTTATTGGAGCTTCAACTATCGGAATCAAGTGATTTGAAGACTCGACGTGACCTATTGTTGCTAATGAGTTAAGATTTGCAATCGGGGGTCGTGATAAAAAGTCTGCAACCACATTCGTATTACCGGGTTTATATACTAATTCATGATTGTACTCCTCTAATATTGCCTTCCATCTTCACATTAGTATTTCTACTACTCAAAGCAAAAGTCAAAGGCTGGTGGTCTGTAAATATTCTGACTTTCTTTGATCCATACAAAAAACATCGTAACGATTGCAGCGCCCAAATTATAGCCAACATCTCCTTTTCATTCACCGCATAGTTTTCCTCCGTTCTACCCAACGTTTTTGAAAGGAAACAAATCGGTCTACCCTCTTGCGAAAGAACAGCTCCCAACGCATAATTGGATGCATCTGTTGTGAGCTCAAAGGTTTTCTCAAAATCTGGATAATGAAGCATCACATCATCTGACACCAAGCATTTTTTTATCTGTTTAAAAGCCCGAATCTGTTCCTCTGTTAAATTTAACTTAGCCCTTTTAGACTCGTTCTTACGAATACTACCTAAACATCCCCTAAGTATCTCCGTTAAAGGTTTAACTATTTCTGTGAATGGTTTTATAAACCTACGATAGTACCCCGACATTCCCAAAAATGAACGCAAATCATGGACCGTTTTCGGACGAGGAAAATTTAGTCTGTTCTCCATTTTTTTAGGATATGCACTAATACCATTTTGCCCTACTATGATACCAAGAAAATCAGTTTCCTCCTTGATAAACTCACATTTATCAATTTAAACCTTAAAATTTGCTTTCTCTAAAATATCAAAAATAATCTTCAAACTATCGAAATGCTCCTCTTTGCTCTTACTAAAAATAATTATGTCGTCAATATAGACGTAACAACGTACTCCGATGTGCTCCCGTAGAACATCATCCATAATTCGTTGGAAAATTGCAGGTGCATTTCTTAAGCCGAATGGCAGTCGAGTAAATTCGAATTTTCCATTTGCAATGGAAAAAGCAGTTTTCTCTATATCTGCTTCATGTAAAGCAATCTGGTGAAACCCACTTTTGAGATCTATTGTCGAAAAATATCTATTCGACCCGAAGTTAGACAATATAGTGGTAACATCTGGGATTGGATACCTATCCGGTATAGTGATCTCATTTAACTTACGATAATCAATCACCATACGGAACTTCTTTAACCCTGAAGCGTCTAGTTTTTTGGTACAATCCAAACTGGTGAACTATAAGAAGATCTAGATGGACGAATAATGCCATCTTCCAATAATTCCTGAATCTGCCTACCTATTTCTCCCTTCAAAGGCATTGGGTACGAATAGGTTTTAGAGTAGATTGGTCTATCATCCTTTGTCCTAATTTCAGCTTTTACATCAGTAACATACGTGAGTTTTTATCAGGGTCAGAGAATAAAGTTGGACAAGCGTTAAATAATTGTTCTAATTTTCCCCTATCCTCCAAATTGAGATGTGTTAACCGTGTTACTGTGTTGGCAATAGAATTGATGTTAAACTGCTGAATGGGGTGCTTGTATTTACCAAGAAGTTCAAAATAATTTTCCCCTGTATAAATCACTGCATTTAAATCCCTAAGTGTGTCGTTCCCTATTATTGCATCAAAAGTCATTAGGATTGGTAATAAGTAAAACCTTAATTTCCCAATTTCTTCATTAAAAATTCCAATATTAGCATGCTGAGTAACTTCCACTTGCCCCCCAACAGAATCTACAAAAAATGGCTTATTAAGAATCGGGTTTTTAATGTACTTTGGTAATATGTAATTCTTATTAGACCCAGTATCCAATAAAATCTTAAGCTCATTACCATTCCTCATTTTAAAACAAAAAAATGATAATGAGGAATTTACCATAAAAAATTTACATTATCATTAACTACCGTCCTTCCTCATAGTCCAAAAAATTAATGTCATCCCCTTGATCACTATCCTGATCCGAATTCTTAGCTACTTCGGTATTAAAGACCCGTTGAACTCCGTTCGGGTTAATCCTGTTTGAACTACTTTCATTTGATTTGGTCTATTCCGGTAAGAAACCGTTCTTGGTTGAATTGTATTTTGGAGTTGAGTTGATGACTTTGGTGGAATGAAAGGTCTAGAATCTAATTGATGATTGTGTTGCTGAGGATGTTGGGTAGGATACTGATGGAAGCTATGCCGATGATTTGGTCGAGAGCTAAATTGATGGTCTTGCATTAGGGGATGGTGCTGGTTAAATTTCCATTGAGTTGGTTGACGAGAAGCATAGGAACTATTATACTGTGCAGGACCAGTTTTCGAGTTAAAGGGTTGAGTATGGTTAGTGACAGAATTTCTAAAATTTGTGGAAACAATTCGACAATTTAAATTTTCCAATCTCCGACACATTTGAAATGCCTCAGGCAAACTAGCCGGTTCCTTTACACACAACAAACGAGGCAAATCTCCACTTAATCCACGAATAAAAGTATCCAGAGCGTTTCCCCGGTAAGATTGAGTCATAACTTGGACAGATTCTTCACTCAACTCCTGGCAATCTATCTTATCCAGTATTAAAGATAATTGGGAAAAAACTTCTTGATAGAACTCAGTGATAGATTTATTTCCTTGTACTGTCATTGCCATTTGATGCTCTAATGTTAGAATATCCCTACTATCGGAGTAATGAAGCATAAGACACTTTTTAATTTCAGCCCAATCTAAAGGTATCCGATACGACTCAAGGGCAACGTGTGCCTCACCAATTATCTTGAGACGAATGGCATGCAAAATTGCAAAGTACTTGGCTGTCCCCCTATAATGAGAATACAAAGATAAAATTCTGTCTACTGCCTTCCGCCAAGAGTTAAACTCCCCTGATTTCCCTGAAAACTCTCTCTTTCAGAATCTCCTACACTTTGTAGACTATCTACACTTTTATTTTGCTGCACCGACTCTATTAATGGGGAACTTAAAACCTGTTTTATAATCTCAACTAGCTCTCGCTTCAGCTCAGTTGAAAATGTTTGTGAACTACTACGAACGTCACCTGTCGTTTGGGGCACTGATAAGACTACTTGGGAATCTGTCATGGTTACCTGGGCATCTGTTAAGGTTATCTTGAGATCTGTCAAGGTTACTTTGGGATCGGTCATGGCTACTAACTTAACTTACAATTACAAGTAATAATGAATTTAACCTATAATAATTTTACTTAAATAATAATAATGAACTTAACTTCTAACAATTTTACTAAATTTAAAATATTAATGTATTAAATTTTAAACAATTATTTAAACAATATTTGAATCAAATTCTGAATAAAACCGTTAAACATTATTTAAAAACCAAACATATAATTCACAAAAACAAAAAGACTTAAAATACAAAATTCTTGAGATACAAAAATACTTAAATAAAATACTGCCGCTGCTGATGATGATGCTGATATTGTTGTAATTTATGACTGCTGCTAATAAAGTTGATTCTTTGTATTTTAGTTTGTAACCGTTTTGTTGCAGTTGTTTTATTGCGTTGTTGTGTTGTTGTGTTACAGCTGTTGATGCAGTTGATTCTTGCTGTATTTTGGTTATTGAATTGTTGTTGTTGTGCTGCTTGCTCCCGTTGTTTTAATATTTGCTTTTGTTTGTTTTACCTTGCTGAATTTTATATTGTACTTTTCTTTATTTTGTTCATTTCTTTGTTTTATGTATAAAATAAATTAATTATTGTTTCCAAATTATTTGTTTTATTTTATTGTTGATTTTTTTCACCCACTTTATTTTCTTGTATGTTTTTGTTCATTTCTTTGCATTATGTTTGAAATAAATTAATTATTGTTTCCAAATTATTTGTTTTATTTTATTGTTTATTTTTTTCACCCACTTTATTTTCTTGTATGTTTTTGTTCGTTTCTTTGCATTATGTTTAAAATAAATTAGTTATTATTTTCCAAATTATTTGTTTTATTTTATTGTTGATTTTATTCAACCACTTTATTTTCTTGTTTGTTTTTGTTCATTTTTAAGTCAAGTTGCAGTGGCTGGAACACACGTTCCCCCTTTTTGCGAATTAATTACTAATATCGCTACTAAGGAGCCAAATCTACAATTAAATTTTTTTACCGCGAATTTTACATCAAAACTTCACTCGCGGTCCCTGCTCGGGCGCAAATTAAGTATTTTATTATAAAATCTTTATTTATTCGACACTATGTGTCTTACATGAGTTCTGATTTGAGACTCCCTAAAATATAACTTAAACATCAATATAAGTATAATAAGTATAATAAGAGTAAAACAAAGATAAGAAAAGAGAGAGTATAAGCTAGATAACAAAGGAGTGCCTTAACTTATATAAGCTGCAAGAGGTTCTCAGCAGAAGAAATACCATATCCCTAAACTGTAGGGATAGGCCAGTCCCAGTTGTCCCATCGTAATCATTTTTATATGCGCAAAATTTTCGGGCCATTTCGGCTGTCTTCTGCTGGTCTTAATTTATAAAATATTGTAGATCAAAATGTTACATGCAGACAGTGCCGACTCAATGCTTTCGAAACGATTCAACACGTCATTCTAAATTACTCTTGGTATCTAATTATCAGCCAGAAACTACTAGTTCGTAGCCTTTGCTTTATGTTGGCGTACATGCATGAAAGTGCACTGTCAGCGAAAAGGGTCTTTGTGGATTATGTTTGGACACTGGGATATTGCATCAGCCAAAGCGGACATTGCGTCATCGCAAATAGTGTGGGAATAATGATGGGGATAATGATGATACTAATGATAATTAGGAAGTAAACAAAAGAATTCTTAACTCCTCCCTCCGAAATGTCAATCGTCCACGATTGATTTCAGAAGTATGGAATGTCGTTTAGACGTTTTTGTGTTGCAAGTCGTTGCAGCGGAATTTGAGGAGGTATAGGATTTTGTATGATAATTTCGGTGCTAGGTTTGGACATTTTTCGCTTAAGGAATATGACCAGGATTGAAAATAGGATGGTAGTCGAAAGACCAAATGTGGCAAATGTGCTAGACTTAGTCAGTAGATTGAGGGAGTTTATCTTTACTAAGTTCTAAACGTTAAGTTCTTTCATTAGTTGGAGTGATAGGATCTCTTCAAAATTGGATTGGTTGTGGGATATTTGCAACATAGCAGGAAGTGGTTTTACATCTGAAATTTCATATGAATTAAATATTTTATTTCTTATTACTATTGTATCGTTTCTTAATTTAATAAGGAATGTCCCATTTAGGGTTTTAATCATATGATTAATTGTTACATTACCGTAAAATTGATTTAGCAATATAAATTCATTCATTCTCTGAATCTCTTTGATTTGATCATTTTTAGAATAGTTACATTTATGAGGTTTATTTTTTTGAAATGCAATTATCATTAGAAATTACTTCTACATCTGTATTTAAACAAATTTCTAAATTATTTAACTTTGTTTTACATTTATTTCTTATTCCATATATCTCGTTTGGACAATTAATAATATTATCAAAATTCAATTTAACAATTCTTTTATTCAACTTTATTGGCTTAATGATTATTTTCTTACAGTTATCTTTTAAAGTTTTAGTTGTTGAAATTACATAAATTATTCAATTTTTATTATGGTCAACTTTAATATCTGCTATATTTAATGCCTCTTCAATATTATCATATGGTAATTCTTCATCTTCTAATATATAGTAAAAATATAAATCTAATATAGAGTAAAAAAGTGTTTAAAACGTTAACTTTTGATAAATGTAGAGCCAGTTTTAAATTATTTATTTCCTCTTTTAGCAAATCGATTTTAATTTTACAATAAAGAATCTCTAGTAATTGGGAACTTTCACCGTTTTTAAATATTCTTAGAATATCATTATTCATCTTAGTTATATTGTATGGGAGTTGCTTAATCTCTTTATTAAGTTATTTTCTATGTCGTTAAGTGTTATGGTATATTCCGTCAAGTTTACTATGTGGAGTATTTTGAACGTTCCGGTATGGATTTTGGCAAGTCCGTTTTCTAAAGTGATGACTTCCGATTGAGTGTAATCAAGTACCTCTACGGAAGCTAGGCCAGGTTGTAGAGAGATTATTATGAGGGTAAATCTGGGAATTGAATAAAATGAAACTGTTAGTTTTTTATATGCAATTTACACCAAAGTACATCAACATTGATGTGCCTACTGATACATATCAGTTTCGACAACAACCACAAGGAAAATTACGTCATTCAGGGGTTGTTGTTGTAGAATGTGATGGGGATCAATAGTCCTATCAAGAACTGATGTGCCTTGATGTAAAAATTTATATTGGCCACTCTCGTTAGTGTTGGGCAATTTGTGGCTTTTCATTGTGAATTTTGTCTGTCTTCCTCTTTTTTTTTGTTGCGCGCCAACTCAAAACAGCTGATGCTGGCACAAGGCAAAGGTAAGCAAAAAATAATATTTTAAATATTTTTATAAACATACTAAAATAAAATTATTTTATTTATATACGTAGAAAAGGAAATAATGAGGACCAAATTTTCTTGGGACGTAGAGAAAACGTCTGTTTTTCTAGATGTGTGAGAGTGTAATTTGAAAGACTTGCGTGGAGAAGTAAAGAACACGCATGTCTTCCAAAGAATGGCTGGGACAGAAGTGAGAAACAAGATACACAATTTGACTCGCAAATATCGGTAAGTACTGAAAATGTATTTTTTTTTTTTTTTTGTAATTTCTGGATATAATGTACGAATACAAGATATCGCTCCTAATCGGAGCATAGGGCGGAAACAAAAGCTCTCCAACGGTTTCTATCAGTTGCTAAGTATATTAGCTCATTCCAAGTAGCTATGGCTCTACTCTCATTGTGGACGGTGCGTATCCATGTTTGACGAGGACGACATCTTCTTCGGTTGCCCTGCAGATTCCATTGGCAGGCCATCTTTGATATGTTGTCATCATCTCTACGCAAAGTGTGGCCTATCCAACTCCATTTCCGCTCCTTTATTTCGGCGCTATAAAATGTAATTATAAAATAATTAATGGAAGTATAACCAAATTTTAGCACTGAGAAATACAAAATGGGCCCATCTGGAGGAACGTTGCCAAGCTGGAAGCACTACAGCCACATTCACAGGATTTTTGGGGGCTATAAGTCCTATCACCTGGAGGAGGTGGCTGCAGACTCAATAGGTAAATATAGGTAGTAATGCTATACTGAATTGCATATCTTTTATAAATTATGAATTTCATCCATAGACATGGCATTCATTGGCGAGGAAGTGACTGCGGAGAAAAACGATGATGTGGATATTTCGCCATTGGACAGTGGTGGCGAATCTTCGGCCGAGACGCCAGCAAGGAAAAGAAGGACACGTGCCGAAGAAGATAGAGGTATTATGGAGAAGATGGTAAAGAATTCGGACGAAAGGACTGTAGCTCTTAAAGAATTGGTGAAGACGTCGCAAGGAATGAGAGCCGATCTGCGTACCTTCATGGACGACCTGAGGGCGCAGAGACCATGAGTCAATTTTTGTTTTGTTTTTAAATTTGATCTCTTTTTTATTGTTTTTGAATTTTTAAGCTTTCTTTTCGCTATTAATTTTTAAGTTTTCTTTTTATTATTGAATTTATTAGTTTATAATTTGGAAAAAAAAATATATGTTGAATTTTAAAATATGAAGTATTATTGAATTTTAGGTTGAAGTATATGGAAATGATGTTTTCATTGCTCATTTTCTTGGAGATGTCGGGATATAGCTGAAAGTATCTCCTCAGCTGGTGTGGAGTTGTCAAAGGTTTCATTAATTTCCTCCGGTTGCTGTCTGTTGTCCACATTTTTTCCCAATTGTCATTCATGAAGCTGTTCTTATTATTTAAGAAATTATGTAAAATGCAGCACCACATTATAATGTTCATGCAGTTCTTCAATTTATTGTCCAATCCTTTGCCAAGTCGCCAGAACCTTCCCTTGAGATGTCCAAAAGCATTCTCAACTACCCGCCGCGATTTTGAAAGGGAGTAGTTAAATTTTCTTTGCTCTTCTGTTGCATTAATTGTGAAGGGGTAAGGTTTCATTAGTCTTGTTGAAAAACGAAATGCAGAGTCTCCAATCAGAACTACTGGCACATTGGTGCCACAAATCATCGTTGATTTCTTTTCAAATCCACCATTCAAGCGCGACTGATTATATATGTATGAGTCGTGACATCGACCAGGGGCGCTTACATGAATATATAGAAATCTGTAACTGAAATTGTTTGTGTAAATTATGTTAACATTGTTCTTATTGTGCAAAACATAACGGTTATCAACAAAAGCGAAGAGCACCATAGAGTACCAACCTTCATAGCTGCGATAGTCAACGACTTCACTTTTAGGTGACTTCACTTCGATATGGCATCCATCTAAAGAAAGTACATCACAGTTCTTTTTCGTTAATAATTATGTTTTTTTACATACCAATCGCACCGAAACACTGCGGGAATCCAAGAGATTCGAATCCTTTCACACATTCTTGAATTTTTGATTCTGTAATGAAGTTGGGTGACAGGTATTCCGGAGCAATTTTTTTGATTACCTCCAGGCAAAATTCGTGGAGAATCAAGCAAACCAATGTTTTCGAAACACCGAAAAGTGTGCCCACTGCTCTGTATTCTGCAGACGAGCTCAGAGTATACAATGCAGTAGCAACTCTTTCATCCAATGGAATAGTCCTTCTGTAATTCGTAGGTTGCCTCCCTATACCATGCATTTGATCCACCAACATAATGAACGTCCATGCGGAAGCTCTCTTTAAAAAGATCAGCGAGGCCTTCTTTAACATCCTTGCTCCAAAATGTTCCATGTCGTTCCTACAATTTCACAAACACATTTTCAATTATAAAAACACTTTTCTTTAAATAAAAACAATAACTTACAACAGCCCAAATGCTGCGCGGAACACGAGCGCGTCTTATGAAAAAATATTCCTTCTCACTTTCTTCTTCCATTATGCATGCAATGACTATAATTGCAATTGAGTACACAAGCTTGTCTATTAACACTATAAAATATTCCATTTTCCTTTCATAATTATCCAT